>CM058042.1:13571341-14056345 GCA_030169165.1 Centaurea solstitialis
CGCGTCCACCGTAAACGGTCAAAACCGCCTTTATTGCCCCGGACGAGGGGTGAAATTCATTTATCTACTTCTCATTTTTTTAGCACTTCGAGAGAAGAGAGAGAGAGAGAGAGAGAGAGAGAAGTGCTAAAAAAGAAAAGAAAAAAAGTGATCTCCACCCTCACCCGGGTCAATAAAATTTTTTTTGCCCGGGTCACCTTTTTTTTAATCGCTCCACCTTCCATGAATCTGTCAATCCCCCATGATCGCTTTCCCACCGTAACCGGTAAAAGCCGACTTTATAGACCGGAGAGTTTGGAGATCACTTCTTTATTTTTAAATTTTTTTTAGCATTTTCTCTTTTGAAGTTTTCAATATATACAAAAAGTATAAATGTGTGTTATAAATTATATCAATACTAGGGGTTTTGTTCCCCGTTGGTTGCGGTGAAAAAATTTTTATTTTAAAAAAATTTTAAATATTTTTTTGTAGATTTTTTTCATAAATTTTGCATTTGTTCAAATCGACATTTTTAAAAGTCCATCCATATTTAGCATTCCTAATGATAAAATTTTTTCGTGTACAAAAAAAGTATTTTTTCCCAAATTAGCTTTAAAATTTTGGTTATAACCTTTTAGTTTTTTCCTTCGACCTAATGTATTTTGGTTTAAAGACCAAACTTTGTATTTTAAGTTTAAATTTTCCCCGCCCCGTTAAATCCCCGGGGATGGGATTTTGGGTCGTTACATTTTTCTGTTATGGGTTTTTGGGTCGTTAAAAAGTTGGTATCAGAGTCCCTCTTTTCCGTTTCAGAATTTTGGGGGGCAAACCTAAACGAGGACGATGAGTCCCAAAAAGGGGGGGGGGGGTTTTTTGTAACACCTTACCCCTTCCCTTATCGGCCATGAATAGGAGGATGCTGGTTTGTTATAAGTAAAAATCTTGGCCTTCCAAAACAACAACGCTTTTTGGGAGACTAATGCCCGACTGGTTCTTGGAACGCTGAAAGTTAGGCGGCTAGGGTAGGATAAAACTAGAAGGGGTGACCATTTGGGAAGTCCTCACCAGGTCATTAGAATAAACAAAAGCCATGAGCCAGGGGCAAAGCGGACAATATTGTTTTTTTGAGGTAGGCGGGATGTTACTTTTTAAACATAAATGAAACGTCAACGGGGGTTTTTGGGTTCCGTTAAAAATGAAAGTAATCGTTTGAGTGAGACACAGTGATACGCTTTGGGTCAATTCATAAAAAAAACAAAATTTCCTTGGGTGAGTTTGAGATTAAAAATGTTTTAAGGGCCCAAAAACCCCCTTATTACCTTATTACCTTCTTACCTTAAACCCTTTTCTCATACCCCCATCGCACATTAGCAAAGGTGCATTGGATAAATTATGCAATTGACGACGTTCTTTAAAACTTTGTTTTTTCACTTAAAAAAAAAATAAAAATATTGAAAATTATTAATTAAGAAAGAACATACTACCCCTACAGGGTATGATAATTAAATTGTTTAAAAATATATATTCAAAAACTTAGAAAAAAATACATTCATTAATCATCAAAAATAAATTAATATAAATTAAATTCATTAATTAATAAAAAATTAATCATCAATAAAAACTTATTTATTTTTAAAAGAATTAATGATATAACATAAAAAATATTAAATTCCTATTAATGCAATCTGTAATTTATAAATTAATAAAAGTAGATGCGTTTATAATAACTAATACCCAAATTTAATGTAAATAATATTATTAACGGTCATCAATATTTTAGTTTATATAATCATTGTTTTTAAAAAATTAAATGACCTAAATATGTATGTATAGGTATATTTTTCATGATTTAAATTTACACTTTAAAAGTTTTGTATATTAAATTTAAATAATAAAAAAAAAAAACTTAGGGAATATATATATATATGTTATATTTGTAAGAATAGTGTTATAGGTTTAAATTAATTTTTTAAATTTTAAAATAAAAAAGTTTTCAAAAATTGTGATAATCAATTTTTTAATTTTTTTAAAATAAATAAAAAATTTAAAAAAAAAAAAAGAAAGATTTTTTGCAATTAAAAATATTTAGAACATTTTTAAATAAAACAAATCTTACAAAAAAAATTTTTAAAAAAAAGAAATATATATATATATATATATAATTTTTCATTTTTTTTAACTTTTTTGAAAAAATTTTAAATAGGCAAAATATAAATTTGAGTTTTATCAAATTCCCCATCAAATATTTTAATACTTTAAAAATTTTGCTATCGAATTAAATTTGAAGTCTAAAAGAACTATCATAAACAAACCATCAAAATCCATAAGAAAAAAAAGCATATGAAAATTATAAAATATATAAGTTAAGAAACTCAAAATACAAAAAAAAAAAATAAGAAACAAAAATACCAAAAAGTTTTCTCGAAATAACCTATAAAAATAAAAAATAACTTTTAAAAATGACATGTTGGGAAATTTTAGTAAGGCTAAACAAATATTATAATACTTCTGAATTTCCATCATCAATTTGTTGTTGCCATCACAACTCTAAAAGCCCTACAAAAAAAAAACTCTTAGTTTTCATCATCGCGATAAAAAAACCCTTTGAAAATACGAAAGAAAAAATAAAAGACCTTTAAGCCAAAAGGGGTGTTAGCCCCAGTGGTAAGGCTTGGGCACTACATAGTGGTGAAACCCCAGTTCAAGCCCCAGGGGACGCATTCCCGGAGGTACGGGGGCTTCGGGCCCCCGGGCTTAAAGCTTTAGCAGTCGGGCTTCGGCCCAAAATTGTCGAGGTTTAAAATCTGGGGCCCCAAAGTGGGCCCGCGACACCTCTTCCAAAAAAAAAAAATAAAAAAAAAGAAGAAACCCTTTTAAAAAATCAATAAAAATAAAAAAAAAATGCACACCAAGGTTAGTCTTCTCGAAGAAATTTCTTCAAAAAGGTAAAAATAACCTTTTACAATCACTCGTTGAACTTTTCGATGTTTCATCATATAATTTTAATACTTTCAAAAATTTTGTCTTGAACCCTTTTTGGGCTCAAAACTCTAAGAACCTGCAAGAACAAACGTTAGGGAAAAAAAAAAACTTTAAAAAAAATTAAAAAAAAAAAAAAATTTAAAATTTAAATCTGTACAAAATTCAAAATGAAAACATACCCGAATTATCTTCTTAAAAAATACTTTGAAAAAAAATTTAAAATAACCATCTAAAAATGACACTTAAAGTTAGTCGAAATTACATAGAGATTTTTAGCACCTTTGTTGGAAATTAAGTAAAAGGAACTCTAAAATCCAAAAAATAAAAAAAGAAAAAACAAAACCCAATTTGGTCTTCTCAAATAAACCTGTAAAATGATTTTTTTAAAAAAAAAGGGTGATATATGGAATGAAGAACACATCAAATATAAATTTTACAGATAAAGAAAATTCGATAACAAAAAACTCATACGAAAACAACAACATTGACGGAAAAATTTAAAAAACTTTCGATTTTTAAAAACCTTTAAAAATGAAAAATGAAAATTGCCCTTTTAACTATTAACATTTCCAACAACAACATCAAAAACAAAAAAAACTTATGTTTTAAATAAGAGAAGTGAAGTATCATCAATAGCAAAAAAAATCAATACTTAATTCTCTTTATAATTATACAGATAAAAGGGAAAAGCCAAATTTTAAATTAAATTTAAATTGTTGAAAAAATAAAATTGAAAAATTTTAATAGGAAATAGGAGAGTGCCACGTAGCAATGCAATGTTTCTGCTTTATAATATATATATATATATATATAAAAGGGAAAGGATCAAACGAAAAGCATATCAATTTAAGAAAAAACGAGAAGAAATCTCAGCCACTCATCTCAAGCCAATCTATAGAGAATGACTTTTTGTACAAAATCACAAATGATTAAAAAAGGGAAAATTTTCAGGTAAAAAAAAACATGTACAAAATCAAAGGGTTTTCATATAGTAGATCATATAGAAAATCACATTTTTTTAACAACGTCAACGAGTTGCGCGACTTGCCCCGCGACCGGGGGTCGCGCGTGTGCTTTTTCTTGTGTACAAAATCCATTTTATTAACAAAGGAAAACTTCAGGTACAAAAAACATGTACAAAATCAATATATTCATATAGTAAATCACATGTGTTTAAACCCAACCCGGGGGCCCCGACTTACGCGCCCTTTCCCCCCGCGACCTGGGGTCGCGCGTGTCTTTTTTTTTCATCAAAAATCGAATGGGATGGCTGAGATTGCCCCCTCCCCCTTTTTCTTAAAAAGTTATATTTTTCATATGAACCTCCCTCTATATATTTTGGGGGGTCATGTTCATTTGCAAACCACTCTTAAATTAAAAAACCGTACAAACCTTTGGTTTCGTTGGTTTAACTAATAAAAAATTTTCATGAAATTGTTTAAATTGTTTGAAAATGTTTCATATAATTCTTTTTTTAAAAAAAGTTGTTTCATAAATTTTGTTTTTTATGTAAAAAAAAAAACGTTCATCAAATAAGAAAAATTCATGAAACGATTTCATTAGAATGAAAAAAATACATGAAATCCCCACCAAAATATAAAATATTTTTTCATAAAAAAAATTAGTTATGTAATATAGTTTCATATATTAGACAATTTCATGAACCAATTTCATTAATTTAACCAAGGAAACCAAGAGTTTGTACGGTTTGTAATTTAAGAGTGGGTTTTTATTTGATCGCTCCTCTATAAAATATATAAAACATATATTAGTTCACCGTTATTACGGTAGTATAATTTTCTGTAATTAATTCTTTTGGAAATTTTTTCTCAGGAATTTTATCTACGTTTCCCAAAAAAATTTTTTTCAACAATGCCTTAAAAATAAATGTTTTATCTATTACAAACAATATTTTGTAGGAGGATCTTTGAATACCTAGGTATGTTATTGTATACATAATCTTTAAATTTATTATTAAAAATAGTATTAAAGGGTTTAAATGAGAAGTGCTAAAAAAAATGAGAAGTAGAAAAATGGTTTCCACCATTCTCCCGGGCAATAAAACGGCTTTGACGGGGCCCATCCTTAAAAAAAATCTCTAGCCTCCTAGAATTGTGTCAATCCCCCGTGAACGCCGTCCACCGTAAACCGGGCCAAAAACCAAAACCCTTTTTTAAGAGGATGAGGGTGGAGATCATTTCTCTACTTCGTTTTTTTTTTTTTACTTCTCATTTGAAAGTTTCTCTATATACATATATATATATATAGAAAATTCAAAAATTTTGTTTAAAACTGATTGCAAACTGAGAACCGTCGAGATCGCGTCACATGGCATATTCGGCTCATATTCGATCAATCGGAAAAATACAGTATTAAAATTTATACTTAAAAATCTTCTATTATTTAACCCACATATGTCAAAGTGGCGCGATCTCAACATTTCCCTTTGTTTTCATTCAGATTTGAGTCCATTTGAATTTTCGTCTATATATACATACCTATAAGGTTTTTACTTGGGACCCCTGTGAGACAGATTTTTTCACCCTGAAATTTTTTACAAATTTAAAAAACTACTAATTAACATTTAAAAATGTTTTTGCGGAAAGTTTTTTTTTTAACTTTACAGGTTTCCTATAAAGTTTTAAGTGTTAAATTTAAAAATCTCCCCGAAAAAAACTTAACCCTATATATTTTTAATTGTAGCTTCCCCACTTCCCTAAGCATCCATGATTTGAAACGGACACACAAACAAACCAAGGTTTTTGTAAAGCGCATATTCTTTAATCTTGAAAACAAAAGCACGCCCAAAGGGACGATTTTTTTCCCGGGCCCAAACGGCCCCGCGCTTTTAAAGCGATGTTGGGAAACGACAATAGATGGGGCAGTAAAATTTTGGGGAATTTTATGATGAAATTTAAAGGGAGTGAATATTAGAAATTTCCCAACATCTGAAAACCGTCAGGCCGGGGGTAAAAAAAATGTTCCTTCAAGCCACAAGTATCCCAAAAACAATTTTCCCAATTTTCCCTACCAAATGATAGCTCCAGGGTCCTGTATTAACTGATTTTTGTTTGATAATTGGGAGAAAAAAATTACATTTTGCTGAAAAAGTTGGCCCCATCTCACGTACTAAATATTGTAACCGGTGCAGCTCTACAAATGCACGTGAGTTTCTAGGGTTTTCCAAAGGTACAAACATACATAACATAAAACTTTATATATTTTAAAATTAAAAGAGAGAGAGAGAGAGAGAAAAAGGTTCAAATGAAAAAATATATAAATTTTTAAAAAAAACGTGAGAAGTAAGAGCATCTCCAAAAAGCATTGCAAAAAATAGAAAAAATGGTGTTTTTTTCTTCTAAAATGCCCAACAGAAAATTGCTAAATGGATTGCTAAAATAAAAAAAAATTTGATTTTTTCTAAATTTAGAGATTTCTCTAAAATCTCTATATGAAGAAAAGAAAAAACTAACTCTTTTAATCCATTCCACCAATTTTTTAAAATTTGGGTTTAAATTTTTTTTTATTGAAATACTAAAAAAATAAATATTTTAAAAAATAAAAATAATTTTGTTTCTCTAAAATAGCAAAACTTTTGGGAAAGATGATAGAAAATGTTTTTTAGAGATTTTAGCTTGTTTTCTCTATTTTAAAAATTTTTTTTAGCAATGCTTTTGGAGATGCCAAATCCATCACTCATCCAATCAAAAAAAGGGGGTTTTTGACTGGTCCCTTCCTTTAATAATCCAACCCTCCCATAATCGCGTAAATTCTTCATGATAAAACGTCCACCGAAACCCCAAAAATGAGTGCTGAGATTGTTACTTACATTGTTTTAAAAATTGGGACATTTTTCTCGTATAACCTTCCTATATATATATATAAATATATATAAAATAAAAGGGAGGTTCATTTGTAAACCTAAAATACTTGTAAACCGTGAAAAACCAATTTCCACACCATTGTTTTTAAAAAAAGGGTTTTTCAAAATTTCACATTTCCATATTTCCATAATCATTGACTTACCATATATTTCACATTTTCATTTTTTGTATAAATTTTCCTTTTATTTTTTCTTTGATTTTTTGATAAAGGGGCCACGATGATTTCACAAATTTTACAAGATATTTGAGGTTTAAAAATTAAAACCCGTAAAAACCCCATGTAAAAACCATTTTATTAGTGAAAACCCTGAAAATCGACTAAAAATAATTTTGTTTACGTTTTTTTTTTCCATCAAATGTTATAATTGATATATTGTTTCACATAAAATTTTTTTTTGATAAGGTGAGTATCATCCATGAATTTGTTTCCCAATATGAATAAAAATGTTGTATTTTTTCCCGAATCATAATATAAAAAAAAATTTTTTTTTTCATGGATGATACTTACTTTATAAAAAAAATATGTGTAACAATAGTTAATATTAAAGTATTTAAATTACAAAAATGGGAAAAAAATTTTTATTTTGATTTTCCCCAAGTTTTTCAAAAAAAAATAGTTTTTTTTTGATTAACACTCTATATATATAAACATGTTCAAGTTTTCCCGAGAAGGCAAAAAATTTAAAAAGGGCTAGTGGACTACGAGCCACATTATAAATTAATTAAAAAAGGAAAAATAATCTTTAAAATTTTGGAAAAAACTCAAGTCCTATAAACATTTTTTTAGGATGCTTAAATACTTAAGATTTCATGTATGTGAAAAAAATGTGGAACCCCCCGGATTAATTTTCAAAAAAACCTTAAGGAGAAAAAAGGGCTCCAATATATATAGTGAAGATTTGGTCCAAGTCTAATCGATTAAGACTCTACCAAATAAAAAAATTTGATTTTATTTTTAAAAAATGCTTGTGTATCTATATGATGCCATATGATCTTGATAAACCCTAATGAAATTTTGTAAATAAGTAAGTTGCCCAAATTATCAAGGGAAATTAACACAAATGCACCTTAATTCTGCAGGAAATTTAATCGTTAGTAGGACCTACACTACGCAAGAAAATAATCGTGGGCGTGAAAACTCCTAAAAAGGTTTTCGATGAAGAGCATAAAGAATTGCTTATACAAGGCAAAAAATGGATGAAAGGCAAAGGCATCTTCAAGTACCCTTGTAGCAAACACTCAAAAGTGGGCAGTGTCCCTTTGCAGCGGTCTTTTACCCTCCTAGGGAGAGATGTAAATAAAGGAAAAATAGCGTTTAAGCTTTTATCATATCAGAGTCATTGCGTTATTTTCTTCAGCTAACTTCGGCGTTGTTGTTTTTTAGGGATACTTACTTTGCGCTATGCACAAAAGACTTCCTTCAAGTGTTGCCCAAAGGGTATTGCTTTGGGGGGATTTTTCTCCTTGTTCTTTTTTTTCGCTAGTCGCTACCCTGATCACTTTTTTGTGCAACTCTTGCACTTTTGCTTCAAAACGAAGTCTCTTGGGTTGCAGCTCCTCTTGTTTTAATAACAAGTAACCCATAGGTAATTTTTTCTTGATACAACTCCTTTGCTCGTCGAGCTATTCAATTCCACATATGGACCAAGCATCTTTTCCCAGTAGCAAGAGAGAATAAACCGATCCATTAGGGGGGCAACACAATTTTTTTGTATTTTGTGTGTGTGTTTTTAAAGGGAATTAAAAAATGTTTTGAATGAATTTATTCCAAACCCAAATAATTTTTAAAATTTGTGATCATTTTGCTCAAACTTTTTGAGTGAAAGCCAAATCTAAGACGGAGATTGAGATGTTTTTCTTTTTAGATGCTTTGTAACTAGCGTCTTGCTAGGATTTATGTTCTAAACTTCTAATAAATTCGTTTCTTGAAAATAGAAATGATCATAATGGCGGGTTTAGTTTTGGGGGTCGATTTGGGAAACGGAGGGAATTTCTCGTGATTTCCCATGGGTTTGGGAAACCCTTTACATAGTTTATAGGACATTAAACTTTTGGGATCGGGAAAGGGGTTTGTGTATAAGGGGGGGTTTTTATAATTTTATAAAATTTTTTAAGATTTTTTTTCTATAAATATTTTTATTTAAAATATATTTTGATACAAATTTGGGTTTAAAATTAAATTTTGAAAATGTAAAGAAATTAAAAAAAAATTTGAGTAAACTACAAATTTGGGTTTTTTTTGGGTTTTTACTTAGCTCCCAAAAGGGGGATCTCATTTTAATAACTACACTGAGCGAGTTTAAAAGTTTACATTTTCTTGGAAAATTGTCCCCTAAAATTTTAAAAAAGTTACTATTTTCCGTTAACTTAAGGGGATTTTCATTTTTTTTATTTTTCACGGAGAAGTTTTCAATTTTATTTAAAAAACCCAAAAGGGGCCAATTGTAACTTAAATCTAAATTTAAAATATACTATATTTTAAAAAAAAATAAACCCAAAAAAAGGTTAGAAATCAAGAAACTTTTTTTTTCACAGTTTCATTTAACGCCCTTATAGTTAATCATTAATTTTCTTTTTTAAATTACATTTTTGTTTTTTCAGTTATTTTTTTATCTTACTATCTATATCTATTCTTACTATATTAAAAAAGGAAATTTTTGGTAGCAATTTTTTAAAAGTAAAAATATTTAACATTATTTTTTTTTGCTTTTTGACAACCGTTACTGTATGCTGAAATCATTTTCTACCCCCCATGATTCCCCTTCCTGTCTCATTCTCCAGATCTCTCTATGCGCCGTGTAATACACAAAACTAAAAGATTTGTCCCTGTTTCAAAAAGGCAACTCAAAAACCCAAAATCCTCTTTTTTTCCCCGTTGTGCATTTTCTAAAAATCCTTTCGGCGAGATTTTGATTTTGGTTTCTTTGATTTTTTTTGTTTTGGGATTAGAATTGAGATCTTACTTTAAATTTTCTTCTCAAACTTCTATTGATTATTTTTTAAATTTTAGAAATTGGATTAATTTTCTTTGGGGCGTTCTTCAAAATTGGAAAGGTCGTTTTGAAGGTATTTGGCAACAATTTGGAAAACTGGGTCCTTCTTTTTTTTCCATGAATTCAAAAAGTATCTTTTTTTTTTCCTTTAGGAAAAAATCATGATGCAAGATTGGCTTTTACTAATGTCACCTGCACAACTTACCTGTTGGGGTTTTGGGATCCCCGTATCCTTCACAAAAAAAATTGGGAAACTCAAACCTAACTGGGTTTAGTACACGACAAAACATGTGAAACAAACTGTTCCAAAAAAAATTTTAAAAAATCAAACCCAACGGTTTGATTAAGCGGAAGCAAAAATGATTAAAATCCCCGAAAATATCACAGATTTATTCGTTTATTTATTGTACTTAACACAATTAAAAAGTTTGTAGGTTTTAGGATTACCTCGGAGATTTAGCTTAAACCACCCGTGATGGCCAAACAGAATTTCTTCTATTAGATTTAACCCCGAACGATCCGAACAAAGGTAGTGAAGAACACGATCAATAAAAACGAAAACCGAAAGGTTTTTGCGTTTTTGTGAAATCGTAGAGAGAAGAGGTTTCTTTTTTTGTTTAAAAATGAATTGATTAATGTGTATCAAAACTGTCCTAGTTTATTTTTAGAAAAATTTTCCCTATATCAATAGCTTCCATAGCCATCTTTATTCTTTCTTTCTCATTAAGAAAGAATATTTACTATTATTATATTAACTATTAAAAATTGTTTCTAGATAATTATAAAACTAATTTTTAATTAATATATATTTATTTTAAAAATAAATATATAACCTTTTAAATTTAATTTTTCAAAAACCTTTCACTTTGGAGTTTTTACAGAAAAACACCCCAACTTTTTTTATAATTTACTTTTATAAAAACCAAAATCTCCCAAACTGGGTTAATTTACTATCCCCAATTATAGGCCCTCACAAGGTGACCCCCGTGTCTTATAACATTGGGTGTGCGATCAAACGTTTTTAACTTTTGCACATAATTACTACAACTCCCCTTGGCAAGTTGGCAATCCCAGTTTTGATGAACGGACCTAAGGAGACCCCTAGACAGACACTTAGGCTAACCAGGTTTAAGAACTCTTTCCCAGGCAGGTGATAAAACACCCCCAAAAGGGAGACAACATTCATGAAGACATGTTCACAAATGGGTTAACTAGTTTTCTTTTGCACCCGAATTTCATCTTTGGATGAGAGGAACGTCAACTCTTAAACGGGTGTCGAGACGGCAAAAAATAAATTCCAACTACGGGCTAATTAAAACCCAAAATTGTAATAGCGGTAAGTCGGGTCGAATCCACAGGACTCGGTTCAACTTCTCACGACAGCCCCAAATTCAAATACGAAACACTAAAAAAAGTAACTACAAAGGGGGGGTTTTGTTTGATTTGTTTTAAAACTAAGCTAACATACGATTAAAATTAACTAAAGACAACTATGATAAAAAGAAATTCGACTCGGTTTGAAATGCAACTCTATCAATAGAGTTATCATTGATTTGTATACAAAAAAATCGTACTACTTCGATTAACCCGGTTCTATTTGTTAATAAGCTCTAACAAACAATTCCAACATACATAATATTTGAAAGGATAAGCTCTCCTATAAAACCTTAGTAGCAATTGGCCTCAAACAAGCTCTTGAAAACCTAATTGAAACTAGCATGAAGATTTAATGGAACCCGGATCCGGTTTAAATTAACCACACAAGCTCGGTTAACCTAATTGTTCCTTTCGCCCAATTTCATAACAAAATATAGGTATCTTTTACAAAACCTAATTTTTTATTCGTCACCAACATTAGTTTATAAACAATTACGGATTTAGAAAACTAATTTGACGGTAATCGATTTCCACATAGTTGATCAGAAAACATGAAAATCAATTCTATGAACTAAAAACTTTGAAATTGGATGAATAATCAAAGTAAGATGGAATTACATCATCTCAAACATCAAATTTGAAGTAGAAATTGCAATTGCTAGATAATCCCAAGTCGAATTAGAAAAGGAATTAGCCACACATGGCTAATTGAAACCAAAAAGCTAAGAAATTGACAAAAGAGATTAACCTAATTGATGAAATTGATGAACTTCGCTTGAAATCTTCTCCCAAAATCGTCTCTTGCTTCCTCCTTAAGTTTCAAAATCGTTTCAATGATTTCTCTCTCTCTTTGACATTTTTCCTCCTTCCTTTTATACCTCCCATTAGAAAAACTGCTTAAAAAAGACGTGGGCTGAATTTTCGTTTTCGAGACTTTGATCCGAGGGTTGAACCCTCGGAACAACCCACATGAACTGTTTTTTTCAGGCGTCAAACAGCAATTACGAGACTTCATCCGAGACTTGGTCTGAGACTTGAAGCCACGAAATCTGAAAATCAACCATTTGGATCTGGGCCTTCTATTTCTTTCCACGTGACTTGGGCTTTTCTTTTCTTGCTCTAATGGGCTGCCAAACAACAAAAGAGACCAAGACAAACAAAACCATATTAATTCCTTTTTCTTTTTTCTTTTGTTTGTGGTCCACAAAACTATCACCAACATAATTAAAACTCTCTTTTCTCTTTTCTCAAGTAACTTCACCCAATTAAGCACAAACTTTAATTTGGAATGGTATTTTCTACATTCAACCAAACTTATTTTAGGGGAAATTTAGTATAAAATGTATAAAATCTAACGCTTATCAAATCACCCCATACTTAGATTCATTGTCCGTCCCGGCAATGCTTAAGTTAGCACGCATGTCACAAAGAATAGAATCTAACGAGAACATCAACACCTATAGCACATCATGAACTTGAGACTTGCATCTTAGCATCAAAAAGTAGGTAACACACACAATCAGTAGACATAAGCTAATAACGAGAACTCTCACGAAAGGGATAAACGAAATAAAACACTCATTTCACTCATTGGGGCTAAGTGTCTCGCTCAAAACTGTCTCTACTCTAGGATGCACCTTCCATAGGCTTGAAACGTCTCTCACTCTCCACTACTCGATAAAATGCATGCATATAAATCAAAAGGGCTTTTTGGGTGTAATGTAAAACAAGGCTTTGGGTAAGGTAGGACATATATGGGAAAGAGTGGCTAAGGACCGTACACCAAATAGAGAGAAATCCGATTATTTAGTTATGGGAACTTCATTCACAAAGGAACTCCATATCTATCTCATAAAGCACACTTCCTTTTGGATGATACATACAAAGATAAAGCACATAAAATCAACCATATCATTGTTTTCGTCGTCTTTATTCTTTCTTGACGACATGTTCTTTCTCTTTTCTTTTTCATAGATTTTTTTTCTTTGATTGATTTTTTTTCATGCTTTTGTTTTCTTTTTCTTTCCCAACATATAAGCTCAACTTGCTAAGCATATGGAAAAATCGGTACCACTCCATTGGTGATTGGTCGGGCGAGGCGTGTTTGGGTTTCGGTTCATGATGAGGTGACAAAAGATTAGGCTAAGGCTCAAAGTGGTGTACAAAGTGGATAGTCATGGTATAAGGGTAGGCTAAAGGCTAATTGGCTAAACAAAAATTAAAGAACGATGGCCTTTATCATCTTTATTAGCATGCAAAAATCATGTAGTCTTAAGGAGAAATGAGTCAAGTTCTAGAGATGCAAAACTAGGTAGGACGTACCCGCACAAGAAATGAAATTGAGACTAAAAAGTAGTTAGTCTATTAGGCTCAAAGTCTCACGGTGTCTAAACTAGTTCAAGAGATTAGCAAATGTCTACTTTGATCGATCACTACCACTAATCAACTCTAGTGCTATCAATCAAGTTCAATCGTGCTATACACGCATCCAAACTCATTATCATCAACAATTAAAGCTCATACAAGCATGCTAACACCTTCCAAGACGGACAACAAACCACAATTAAGCACAAATTCGCAAAAAGTTGCGAAAAAAAATTACCCTAAAAATGCATCTATATGCCCAAACATGCAAATTACCCCACCCCACACTTAGTTCATACATTGTCCTCAATGTATTCGAAAAGAAAAGGACATTCAAAGCAATCAAAGAATGAGGGGAAACAGTAAACTCCCCTAATTTGGTGAATAGTCCTCTAATGTATGGGTACATGCAGGTAGATGCGTCCTTTTAGCTCCAATTCCGGGTGAAACCTGAAAATATCCAATGGAAGCACAAGAGTGAAGGAGAAAAATCTAGCGAAGTAAGGAAAATACGAAAAACAATAAAGAAACAAATAAACCGAAATCCATGGGTTGCCTCCCATGCAGCGCCTTTCTTTAATGTCTTTGGCTAGACACCTTCATGTCTAAGGTGCTCCTCCCTTCGGCACCTCCACCTTGAAAACCTCCATGTCAAGAGGTTTGAAACCTTCATAAAATGGCTTAAGACGATGGCCATTAACTTTGAGCACTTTCCCTGTTTTCTCACTTTTTATCTCTATCGCACCATGACTAAAAACATTAGTAACAATAAACGGTCCCACCCACCGGGACCAAAGGGTTTTTCCAGAAATAGCTTGAGTCGAGAGTGAAAAAGTAAGACCTTTTGACCTAGAACGAATGTCTTACGAGAAACACATTTTATCATGAAAAGCTTTGGTCTTTTCTTTATATATAAAACTACTCTCATATGCATCATTGCGTATTTCTTCCAATTCTTGGAGTTGGAGTTTTCGGTGAGTACCGGCTTTGTCAATGTCTAAATTGACATTTTCAAGGCCCAAAAGGCCTTGTGTTCCAACTCCACGGGAAGATGACAAGCTTTCCCGTAAACTAAAACGAAAAGGGGACATACCTATCGGGGATTTGTAGGCGGTCCGGTAAGCCCATAATGCATCATTGAGCCTTAAGCTCCAATCTTTCTACTCGGGTTTACCGTTTTTACTAGAATCTGCTTAATCTCCCGATTTGACCCCTCCGCTTGCCCATTTGTCTGTGGATGGTAGGCAGTGGATATACGGTGCTTTACACCATACTTTTTGAACAAATTCGCCATCACTCCATTGACAAAATGGGTGCCCCTATCGCTTATCACCACCTTCGGACTCCAAATCTGCAGAAAATCTTATGCTTCAAAAAAATCTGAAACATCTTTTGCACTATCAGTCCTTGTCGCTTTCGCCTCTACCCATTTAGAGACGTAGTCGACAGCAAGTAAGATGTAATAAAACCCAAAAGAGCATGGGAAAGGACCATAAAATCGATGCCCCACACATCGAAAATCTCACAAGCATGAATTGGGGTCAAAGGCATTTGATCCCTACGGCTAAGATTTCCGGTGTGTTGGCAACGAGGACAAGCTTTACAAAACATGTATGTGTCTCGATGAATATGTGGCCAAAGAAGTCACTCTCGAGAACCTTACGAGCTGTCCTTGTTGGTCCAAATGGCCACCACATGCATAAGAATGACAAAACTCTAAAATAGAAGTTACCTCATCATCACTTACACATCGACGGATGATTTGATCGGAGCCTTGCTTCCATAGATATGGGTCATCCCACATGTAGTATTTGGAGTCACTCTTTATCTTGTCCCTCTTTGATCTCGGTAGCTCCTTGGGTGTAGTCCCGGTAACTAAGTAGTTGACTATGTCGGCATACCAAGGAATCGTCGTCTTCACCTCAAAAAGATGTTCATTCGGGAACTTATCGTCTAGCGGTAACGGCTCTTCATTGGAAACAATTCGGCTTAAGTGATCCGCTACTAGATTTTGTGCTCCACTTTTGTCTCTAATCTCCAAGTCGAATTCTTGGAGCAACAAAATCCATCGGATGAGTCTTGGCTTGGCATCCTTCTTCGTCATCAAATACCGCAAAGCCGCATGATCTATAAAAACAATAAACTTTAGTACCCAAGAGATATTGACGAAATTTTTCTAAAGCAAAGACAACCGCAAGCAATTCCTTCTCCGTGGTGGAGTAGTTTGCTTGCGCGCTATCGAGGGTTCTCGAGGCATAATAAATCACATGTGGGTCCCTTCCAACCCTTTGCCCGAGTACCGCTCCGATAGCGTAGTTGCTTGCGTCACACATAATCTCAAAGGGAAGATCCCAATTCGGTGGTTTCATGATTGGGGCGGATGTGAGCATCTCTTTAAGCCTATCAAAAGCTTCCTTGCACTTCTCATCAAACTTGAACTCCACATCCTTTTGAAGTAGATTGCACATCGGTCGGGTAATGTGTGAGAAATCCTTAATGAAACGCCTATAGAAACCTGCATGACCCAAAAATGACCGAACTTCCCTCACCGAAGTGGGGTAGGGTAAGCTTTGATAACATCTACTTTAGATCTATCTACTTCAATCCCCTTACTTGAGATAACATGTCCTAAAATCAGCCCTTGGTTTACCATAAAATGACATTTTTCATAATTTAAAACCAAGTTGGTCTCTATGCATCTTTGAAGAATTTTGATGAGATTTTCTAAGCATTCATCAAAGGAGTTTCCATAGATAGTAAAGTCATCCATAAAAACTTCAATGATGTTTTCCACAAATTCAGAAAAAAATACTCATCATACACCGCTGAAAAGTAGCCGGTGCATTGCATAGGCCAAAGGGCATTCGGCGATAAGCAAAAGTGCCAAAAGGACATGTAAATGTGGTTTTCTCTTGGTCTTCCGGTGCAACCGGAATTTGATGAAAACCAGAAAAACCATCTAAACAACAATAATGAGACTTACCTGCAAGTCTCTCGAGCATCTGATCGATAAAAGGAAGAGGAAAGTGATCTTTTCGGGTCGAAGCATTCAAACCGTCGGTAGTCGATGCACACTCTCCAACCACTTTGTACTCTCGTTGGAACCATCACTCCCTCGACATTCTCCACTACTGTCACTCCGGCTTTCTTTGGAACAACTTGTACCGGGCTCACCCATTTGCTATCGGAAATAGCAAAGATCACGCCGGCATCTAACAACTTTTGAATCTCCGTCTTCACAACCTCCATCATGGGTGGGTTCAATCGCCTTTGAGCCTCGTGAAATGGCTTGAAGTCATCCTCCATCAATATCTTATGCATGCAAGTAGATGGACTCAAGCCTTTTATGTCGGCTATCGTCCATCCAATGGCCTCCTTGTATCGTTTTAGCACGGATACGAGCTTCTTTTCCTCTGATGTGTCTAATCTACTCGAAATGATGACCGGTAGATTCTCTCCTTCTTCTAGATACACATACTTGAGATGCTCGGGAAGGGTCTTTAACTCTAGTTTCGGTGCCTGCAAAACAGAAGGAAGTAGCTTTTTATTAGAAGATGGTAAAGAAACTTGAGCAATATCATACCTTAAAGTCTTCTTTTGATCCATAGAAGCTACTAGCTTGTGAAACTCGCGTCCGAGCTCAATCTCCTTCATGAGTTTAGTCACTCTCGCTTCATCTAAAGACCTACTCAAGATTGTGTCTAAAGCATCAAAATGTGTTAGTTCCAACAACTCTTGAGAAATAGGTTCAATAATGTCAATGGAACAAAGAGATGATACATCACTTGGAAAACGCATGGATTCGTAGATATTAAAATGAATGACATTACCATCGAATTCCATAGAAAGTGTGCCTTTGTGAACATCTATCTTTGTTTTTGCGGTTTTCAAAAGGGCCTCCCTAACAAGATGGATGTGGATTTTGGATGTGAATCCTCCTCCATATCAATAACATAAAAATTAGCGGGGAAAACAAGTTCATTCAGTTGAACCAATAAATCCTCTAATACCCCTTTCAGGTGTATCAAAGATCTATCCGCCAATTGAATGATCACCCCGGTTTCTTGTAAGGAGCCTACATTTAAAATCTTAAAGATAGAATACGGCATCACATTGATAGATGCACCCAAATCAAGCATGGCCCTATTGATCGTAACATTCCCCAATTTGCAAGGAATGGTGAAAACACCGGGATCTTTGCACTTTGGGGGTAACTTCTTTTGAAACACGACCGACACATTTTCACTCATACTAATTGTCTGATTACCTCTAAGTTTTCTTTTGTTGGTGCACAGTTTCTTCAAAAACTTAGCGTAACGAGGGATTTGCTTGATTGCATCTAAAGAGGGATATTCACCTCGACCTTCCTAAAAGTATCCAAAATCTCCTTTTCTTCTCTAGCTTTGTTAGACATTTGAAAACGTGTCGGAAAGGGAGGTGGAATTACCTTTGCCTTTTCACTTACCTCATCGGTGGATCCCGATGGTTTCTCGTCTTGAATCGGTTTCGGGCTCACTTCTTTCTCTTTCTCCATTTCTCTACTCTTCACCATCTTCGGTTCTTCAAGTTCCTTTCCACTCCTCAAGACAATTGCACTTACATTCTGTTTCGGGTTCGTCTCCGCTTGGGAAGGTAATTTTCCTTGTGATTCCAACCGACTCACGGAAGTAGCAAGTTGTGTCATTTGAGCTCCTAGATTTTGAAGGCTTGCCTCCGTTTTCTGTTGGAATTGAAGAGTGTTAGTGGCTAAATTTTTGACAATTTCTTCAAGAGACATACCTTGGCTACTAGAAGTAGCTTGATTCGGATTGAAGGGCGCTCTTTGCTGAAATTGTTGTTGTGGCGGCCTTGGCACAAAATTCTGAAATTGAGGAGGTCTTTGGTTGCCAAAATTGTTGTTGAAAAACCGTTGTTGCTGACCTTGAAAACCTCCTATGGCATTCACATCTTCGGCCGTCACCAACACATCTTCTTGAAGTTGTGGGCACGCATCGGTTGGATGACCCGTCGACAAGCATATTCCACAAGCCTTCACCTGTTCTTTATCAACTACAAGCTGCTTAACCATGTTAGTAAGATCAAACAAACGACTCTCTATGCTTGCAACATTTACCTCATTGGTCTTTGTGGGCTCTCTCCTCATATCACTCCTCACACTAAAATGTTGGGAATTTTCGGCCATGGTAGTGATTAGAGCTCTAACCTCGGTTGGGGTCTTATTGAACATGGCACCGCCACTTGCGGCATCAATCATTTTTCTATCCATAGGTAAGAGACCCTCATAGAAATATTGCAAAAGCAATTGTTCCGAGATTCCATGTTGTGGACAACTCACACATAGATGTTTGAATCTCTCCCAATATTCATGGAGAGTTTCAACATCTCGTTGCTTAATGCTACAAATCTCTCTACGGAGAATAGCGGCTCGGGAGGCGGGAAAAAATTTGTCTAGAAATAGCCTCGCCATTTGGTTCCATGTCTCTACCGAATTAGGCGGTAGCGAGTATAACCAATCCGTAGCCCGGTCCTTTAAAGAAAAAGGGAATGCCTTTAACTTTATAAGGTCCTCCGAAACCTCGGCCGGTTTCATGCTCAAGCAAACTATGTGGAATTGCTTTAAATGCTTATTAGGGTCCTCATTCTCTAACCCGTGGTACGTGGGTAAGAGATGGACCAAGCCAGTCTTAAGAGCAAAATTTTGATTACCTGTCGGATACCTGATACAGATTGGAGTCTGAGCAACATCTTGAGTTGCTAACTGGCGTAAAGTCTGCTCATCTTTTGCCATCTCGACCTTTGGCTTTTCTTCCTCCTCTTTTTGTTTTTCTTTTTGTTTTTCTTCGTCGGAATCGCTAGATAGGTTAATATCTTCCTAGATATTTACCCCTGATGACAAAGATCCCTCACCTAACTTCTTTCGAAGCTTGGCTTGTTTTCTTAGCCATTTCGCGGTTCTTTCGATCTCTAAGTTTATTGGCGTTGGTGAACCTGTACGTGAAGATCTAGGCATAAACCGTTAGAAATACCTAGTCCCCGGCAGCGGCGCCAAAAATTTGACGGGTGTCGAGACCGGCAAATAATAAATTCCAACTACGGGCTAATTACAACCAAAATTGTAATAGCGGTAAGTCGGGTCGAATCCACAGAGACTCGGTTCAACTTCTCACGACTAGACAATTCAAATACAGAAACGACTAATAAAAGTAACTACAAAGGGGGGGTTTGTTTGATTTGATTTAACTAAGCTAAACATACGATTAAAATTAACTAAAGACAACTATGATAAAAAGAAATTCGACCTCGGATTGCAAATGCAACTCTATTCAATAGATGTTATCATTGATTATGTATACAAAAAAATCGTACTACTTCGATTAACCCGGTTCTATTTGTTAATAAGCTCTAACAAACAATTCCAACATACATAATATTTGAAAGGAATAAGCTCTCCTATCAAACCTTAGTAAGCAATTGGCCTCAAACAAGCTCTTGAAAACCTAATTGAAACTAGCATGAAGATTTAATGGAACCCGGATCCGGTAAATTAACACACAAGCTCGGTTAACCTAATTGTTCCGTTTCGCCCAATTTCATAACAAAATATAGGTATCTTTTACAAAACCTAATTTGTTATTCGTCACCAACATTAGTTTACTAAACAATTACGGATTTAGAAAACTAAATTGACGGTAATCGATTTCCACATAGTTGATCAGAAAACATGAAAATCAATTCTATGAACTAAAAACTTGGAAATTGGATGAATAATCAAAGTAAGATGGAATTACATCATCTCAAACATCTAATTGAAGTAGAAATTGCAATTGCTAGATAATCCCAAGTCGAATTAGAAAAGGAATTAGCCACACATGGCTAATTGAAACCAAAAAGCTAAGAAATTGACAAAAGAGATTAACCTAATTGATGAAATTGATGAACTTCGCTTGAAATCTTCTCCCAAAATCGTCTCTTGCTTCCTCCTTAAGTTTCAAAATCGTTCTCTATGATTTCTCTCTCTCTTTGACAGTTTCCTCCTTCCTTTTATACCTCCCATTAGAAAAACTGCTTAAAAAAAAGAACGTGGGCTGAATTTTCGTTTTCGAGACTTGATCCGAGGGTTGAACCCTCGGAACAACCCACATGAACTGATTTTTCAGGCGTCAAACAGCAAGTTACGAGACTTCATCCGAGACTTGGTCCGAGACTTGAAGCCACGAAATCTGAAAATCAACCATTTGGATCTGGGCCTTCTATTTCTTTCCACGTGACTTGGGCTTTTCTTTTCTTGCTCTAATGGGCTGCCAAACAACAAAAGAGACCAAGACAAACAAAACCATATTAATTCCTTTTTCGTTTTCTTTTGTTTGTGGTCCACAAAACTATCACCAAAATAATTAAAACTCTCTTTTCTCTTTTCTCAAGTAACTTCACCCAATTAAGCACAAACTTTAATTTGGAATGGTATTTTCTACATTCAACCAACCTTATTTTAGGGGAAATTTAGTATAAAATGTATAAAATCTAACGCTTATCAACTCTGAATACTCAAGATTATGTTTCTCGACTATCCAACCTCTACTGATTGGTAAACGATAAAGAACAAATCAGTTCGTTTGGGCATGGCCATGCACTTCATCAGTCTTTTCAGTCAGTCAAGGGGCCCAGAAATATCTCTCTTCATAGAAGAGGTGCAAATCCCATCTTGCATATCTACATTTGACACCACGGCTTCTGCTGAATCTAGTTATGCCCCTTATGACCACCCTGTTACGGCGTGATGTTAGAACTCACTAAGGACAACCAAATACCACAGGTGCTAAGGACAACCCTTATGACCACCCTTATGACCACCACAGTCCTCGTAATGTCAAACCAAATACCTCAGGTGCTAAGGACAACCTACAGTTTTACTCATGACTAAATCCATGGAGTAATCTCAACCGGCGGATCACATCCGATATTCGCTGCTCTATCGAATATCCGTGCAATTTTTGGTCTACATCACTTGTAGCTGTTATTCAACGACTGATCATAACTACCCAAAAACCCACGACGACTTTATAGCCCTATCAGGTTCCCACCTTGATAAGTTGTCACGGATAATTTCAAATAAAAACTGAAACTAGTTTTTATTCCCGGATCAAAAACATGCTAAGTGTAAAAGAAAACAAAGAAACTAATTTTGTATAGTCCATATTCCACTCTTTAATAATAACAAAATTAATAGCATTTCTAAGTTAATTTTATAGTGTCTATTGAATGTATACTAATACTGGTTTAAACGAAGTATCACCCTCCTTCAGTTTAAACCCTTTGATTATTGTTTACCGTACTTAATCAAAGAAAACAACCAAAACAATACAAGTTTAGTATTAACTGATACTTTATACTTGATTCTGCTAATTTTGCTTTTGCAAATACCTTAAAACAAAATTATACTTTTCTTTACCATATTCCTTGACCCTGGAGATACTGGAATAACTCCTAGATTCCCTGAATATGTAAAGTCAAACTGCAACTTTCCTTAGTTGCTGTGTAGATGAATGATTTCTACCTAAAATCAGACAAAATCTCCATTTACCAAACTAGTAAATCCAGGAAATTTATTTTAGTGTTTTACAACACTTTAGAGTCCAAAAGATACTTGATATCTTTATTAAATATTCCATCACAATTTAATTATTGATTAAAGTCAATTATGACTTTATACTGTCTCAAAATATGAAACTATTACTCTATCCTTTTTAACTAAAAGGTAGATGTTAGGACCAAATTGTCCTAATTAGAAGGTTTTATAAATGATGCTTTGAAAAAGAATTAATTAGTGTTTAGCTAGTTAATTAGTTATTGGGCTTGGGCTTGGGCTTGGGCTTGTGTATGTTAGGAATATTTGTTAGTTGTGTCAATTTGTAATTTCCCTAAACTTAGTTGTCATTCATGTAATTTGTAATTAAAGGCCCATGTGTTTAGGCCCATTCAATTTAAAAAGCCTAGCCCTTTATTAGGTAGTATAAATAGGAGTCATTTACTTCATTTGTACTTTCCTTCCTTCTTGCTTCTCTCATCAATATATGGAATGCAATCTATCTTGATCTTTGTACTTAGCATATACATCATAGATATCTAGTGTTCTTGATTGATTGATGATTTGGCACCCACAATTGGTATCAGAGCCTGCCACTTGCTCTTGATCCTTTGTGTTCTGGTTCTGGTGAAATCATTTCTTCAGACCTAAAAAGCCTTGGGTACCGGGTCTTCACTTCTGACTTGGATTTTTGGGCATCATTTGTTTTCTTCAAGACTAGAGTTTCCAGAATTTCTCTAAGTCTTCCTTCAATACCCGACACCCAATACCCTTCACTACACTTAACCTTCAGATCTGAACCTAACCTCCAGATCTGGACCCAACCTTCATAACTGAATCATTTTCAAGATTTTCACAAGTCTTGAGATTTTTCACCAACCAAATCACCTGATCATTCTAAGTGGTTTAAGATCCACAATCAACCATCAATCATGAACACAAGAGAAGCCTTGGCAATCGGGTCCGATACCCGACCACCGGTTCTCCATGTACTTGAGGAAGAATATGATGAAGAGATGAATGACATAAAGAAGGCCTTGGCGTTGATCACCAGGTCCTTGTCCAAGAGGAATGCAAGAAAACCCATGTCTTTTTTCAACCATCTGAGGAGAGTTGAACAGGGTGGTAGAGCTGACTGCCAGAAACCTGTAGAGAAAGCCAACTCTGAAGACAAGGGAAACGAAGTAAAGAAAGATAATGCTTGGCTCAGAATGTCAAGTGATGATGAGGAGGGAGGTCCCGTATGCATGCTTATTCAAGATGAGGCATGGGACCTGACAAGTGATGAAGGAAGAAAAGATCAACTATGCTTGATGGCAGATGTGGATGAAGAGTATTCCGAGGATGATGATCGTGACTACAATGATGTCAACTCAGACCATTCTGATTCATCTTCTGAGGTACTCCCTGACCCATACAATGAACTTGAAAATCAAGTAATAGGTCTCGCACAAAAGGTTTCTGAGTATGAAAATAAGATTAAACAAGCTAATAAACAAACCACAATTGCTGAATCCAAATTAGCTAGTGAACATGCCTTAGTCGTGAAATTCAACATTGAATTGGCCTACCCAAAAGACAAAGTTAACATGCTCACCCTTGCAAACAAAACTCTTGAAGATAAAGTCACAAGCTTAAATGCTAATATCACTGATTTACAAAAGAGACTACATGAGGCTGAAAGAGTGAGTAGTGAGAATGTAAAGAAGTATGAATTCATTTTTGCCCAAAGAACTAATCTATTTGCAAAAATAAAAGATATGGAGGACAAGTTCCTAAAGAGAGGCCAAACCGATCAAACCATTTACATGAACCAACCCAAAGAGTTCAATTATTACAACCCCAAAGAAGGTATAGGATATAAAATTCCTTGTTATCTTAAGTGTGCCATATCCAAGACCCCTACCATGTATGACATGAGGTACATGGGTCGTGGATATAAGATTGTTTTTATGGAAGAGTCTGATGATCCTGAGCAATTGAAGGAAATTGAGAAGAAAGAAAAAGATAGAAAAAACAAACACTCAATTCCCTTTAACTATACTCCTCTCAACAACAGTTATGCAACGCGTCAGATCGCTATGTCTAAGGATTACACGCCTAGCTACACTGAGGCTGAGATGAACCAGGAAGTTCCAATTCTCGAAAAGATTTACAAAGACAACAACACGTTTTATGAGAAAAGGATTGCCAAACTTGAGGAGGAACTCGAGGATGAGAGGCGCATGAGCCTTAGGGAGAAGGACTTGTTCTTGAGTAAAATCAATGAACTTGAAACTACCCTCAAATCCAAGAGTCCACCAAAAGAGAAACAATCCACAAGTGGAACTTGTGATAACTCACGTCATCAGCACCATCCATTGAATGTTGATGCACCAGATTTCAGACCTTCAAGTACCTATACTCAAAACTCTCAATCAATAGTACTAAGGTCTCCAATCTGCACAACAATTTCATATATGGGTGACTTATCAACTATGGCACCAAGATCAACGGTACAAATCTCTGAGATTGTATCGAATGATTGTTCCAACATGGCTGGTGAGGGTGGTAGATCAAATGGTACTTCTAAACCTGGAACATGTACTCCTGTCAAACCCACTCGGGAAGACAAAGGGAAGGATCCGATAGTCACCCCTGAGTCTGAAGTTGCGAGTACATCTCGTCCTAATGTGACTGCACCTAAGAAACGTCGACGCTCTCGTAAAAACAAGAAGTCGTCTAAACCTAAGGAACAGTCACACAACTTCCACCCAAGAAACAAATCTTCAAATCATCACCCTCATGCTAATCACACTTCTTCAAATGAGACAAATCAAAATGTGAGACAGGTTAGGCACAACTCAAAGGAGAATGGAGCTAAAAAGGGCAGTCATCCAAAGTCACATGCACATAAGCCCAGATTGCGAAAAACAGATTTTCCAACGATAAATTTCATAGAGCTCATAGTCATGTACCTCATACTCTTTTTAACTTTCATGACTGTGAACATGTTGCTTATGGATATCGGAGTGATTATCGATGTCGAAACTGTTTTCATTTTGGCTTTTGTGCGAATGCCTTTGTGAATGATCGATATTGTGCTCCTAACTTTTATGGATTCTACAATCATGCTTATCATCATTACACTCATCATGCTAAGAAACATAACTCTAAACCTGCTGATACTAACCCGAAAGGACCCATTCCCAAATGGGTACCTAAAAATGTTTGCACTTGATTTTGCAGGCCGGTCATGTGTAAGTTATGGTTGAGGTTGTCCCAAACACATGACCGGGCGAAGGGAACTTCTCACTATCTTCAGACACAAATAATGTGGGAACGTTCTTATATATGTTGTTTTTTTACTAATGTTTTTGTGGATTCTTGATTTGAGGGGGAACAGAGGGAATGTTGCCTGCCTTTGCATGTTCCGAGGGGGAACATTTCCTCCTCATGCCTGTTCCGAGGGGGAACGATGAAAGACTCGATTCAAAAGGATCAGGTAAGCACCACAGGTAAGTACTCTATCCCTTTATGCATGTGATGTTGTTCATATGTCAGTGATACTAACCAGTTGGTATGAGTGTGCATCTGTCAAGGGGGAACGTTCCCTCCCCATGCATGTTCAGAGGGGGAACGGTGTCTGCCTCTGCCTGATCAGAGGGGGAACGTTGTCTGCCTCCGCCTGATCAGAAGGGGAACAGGTAAGCACCCCAGGTAAGTTTTCTATTCCTTGTTATATGTATACATTTTTTTAAAATTTCTTTTCTTCTCTTATTTTAGTGTGTTAAAAAAATATCATAAAAAAATTATTAATAAATAAATAAATTGAAATTTCTTTTTAAATGTAAAAAAATCAATTTTTTTTAAAGAAAATAAATCGTATCAGTTTATAAAAAAAAGGAATTTAATTACTAGTTTTATTTTAAGAAATGAAAAAATTAAATCTTTTTGTTTCTAAGGAAAAAAAAAATAGATTTTCAAAAGATTTAAAACAAAAAATTAGAAAAGCTGAATTTTCTTTTTTGTCTTTATCTATTCTTTATCTACTTCCAACGTTTTTCAAATTTTTTTTTATCATATTTTTCTTTCATATTTTCTTCTTTTTCTCCTTCTTTAATATTTTCTTCTTCTTCTTCTTCTCCTTCTTTAATATTTTCTTCTTCTCCTTGTTCCACCACCAACACTCCTTGGAAACCATCATCTTCGACCTTCACGTCGACCAGACCTGTCGCCTGCGACTGGCGACCGGACCGTAACTCCTCCTTCATCTGGAATCCATCACCGAAACCATGTGTAGACCGGATGTTTCTCCGGCGACCGGATCTCGCCGGAACCAGACCTCGCCGGAACCGGACCGGATCTTTCTAGGTGTCCCTCCAAAAGTTTGTTTTTAGAAAGCAAAATCAATGTTCCCGGAACCGGACCGGAGACCTCGCCAGAACCGGACCGGAGATGTCGCCGGAACCGGATATCGCCGGAACCGGACCGGAAGTTTCTTTTGTGTGTTTGCTTCTCCTTGAACCGAAACTGAACCTCCTTTCTCGTATCTTCCAAGACCGAACCGGACCGGACCGGATGTTTTTCCGACGACCGGACCGGAGACGTTTCCCGGAATCGAGTCTGTCTTCAAAACGCATCTTCTCGAACCGAAGGCTTTTGTATATGTGAACACTCTCGCCGGAACCGGACGTCGCCGGAATCGGACCAGAGGTCAAACCGAACCGGAAGCTTTTCCGCGATCGGCGACCGAATGTCTTGGGTGTATCCTCATCATCGCCTTCTTCTTGTTGTGGGTGTGATGATTCTAACCTGACCGGAGATCTCGCCGACCGGACCGGAGACCTCACTGGAACCGGATGTCGCCGGAACCGGACCGGAGCTCGGACCGCAACCGAACCTGCATCCTTTCTCTCCTTGTTTGCGTTTTTGTGGGAGAAGAGGACCGGAGTCTTGTGTATGTGTTTTTTTTTTTGACCGGAGGCCGTGTGTAGTTCCTCTTCCTCGTCGTTTTTTTCCCTTTCTCTTTGTGCTTTTAACTTCCAGATCTGTTAAACAAAAGAAAAAAAATGGAGAAGAAATACTCATAAACACGCTTCAGCACCTCAAAATCCGCATCTGCCTCAAAAAAACGCGTACCCAGCTGTCACACACGGTTCCCCACATCATTCACGCGCTTCCACGCGCCTCGTACGCGGTTCCACGCGTGCGCACGCGCTCTCACGCGCCCAGACGCGCCCGCCACGCTCCACACGCGCCACACGCGCTTGTCCATGCGCTGCCACGCGCACCTCTGACCCACCTCTACTCGGTCAGCACTCGGTTAGAGCTGCTGACCGAGCCTCTGACCGAGGCGCTGACCCGTTCTCTTCCTCTGACCCGAGCTGCTGACTGGCCATCACTTATCTGACCGCCGTCTGACCCTTTTCCTTCCTCTGACCGAGCCAAGACTCCCTCTGACCGAATTTTTTTTTCTTCTTTTTTATTTTTGTTTATTTTTCTCTCATTTTGTTTATAAGACTTAGATTTTTTTTCTTCCTGTATTTTTTTTCTTTTTCTTTTCTACACTTTATAGGTTAAAGTTTTTTGTTTGGCTCTAATTTGTGTGCTTGGTAGAGTGTTTCCGAATTGATACTTGTGCACAATGTTTTTAGTAGACAATTCATTTTTTCCGAAACTCTTGCATGTGTACTCGCTTTGACTTGTTTCTCCTAATGAATTTTTTTTGTGTGCACCAAGGCTCTCAAGGATGTCTGTGTGATTCGGGTTTAATTGCTTACATGATTACTTGAGTATTTGTGTGTCAACACTGCTTAAGTGTATACATGTTATGGTTACTTGTTTCACCATGTCATGATATCACTTCATCTAGAATATTCTAAGTGATTGACCATCTAGTCTCGGGTTGGTACAATGGCGAACCCCAAATCCTCATCATTCTGATGATGATCACACCACCACTTCCTCCCAATCTCAACCGGAGGACATAGCAGACGGAAAAAAAATCATAAAAAAATGAATGATCAAAAAATATATATATATAAAATTCAGTATTTGGGTTGGCCTCCAACACTTTTCTTTGATACCATCACTTCTCATGGATACCATCACCAAACCTCTTTTGGATACCAACACTCTATATGCCATACGCAAAATATCCCTTTGCCATACCCAAAGTATCCCTATGCCGTACCCATCACTCCTTATGTCATACCCCAAACTTTTTATGGCATACCTCAAACTCCTATGGCATACCCCAAAGACTCATGTTATACCGATGGCGATGCCACTTGCATTACTTGATGTGGTTGATCATCATTCACCAGTTGTGAGAGAATACTTAGGTTTAATTATCACCTCTACCAGCATCTCCAGAGCCGGAGACTGGCACCCCGGAGGTATCCTCTAGGAGAGTGAGTGAGGGTCCTGAGCATGGTCATTCATCTAGGGGTGATGACCAAGGGCTTGAGCATGAGGAATCAGGGGGGATATGATGGGGGTATATTAGGCGGTGATGATGATCGCTCCGGAGCTAGTACCTCACATGCTTATGAAAGTCACCAAAGCCCTTCCCTTTTCTTTTTGGTGAGCTATAATTCTGATGACTCCGGTGATGACCACCCATCTGCGGGTGAGGACTGTTGGGTTTTTATGGGATCCCTCGGGTCAAGCTGACTCAAGGATTATCGTGGATCTCGAAACCTCATTGGTTCGATAAATCCCACTGGTCTGATAACCAAACGGGTAAAAGACCTATGTTATCAAACACACACTGATTTGATTTTAATGCGGAAGCGTCTAAGCTAAAAACCCTAAAAGCTTACAGATCAATTTTGGTCAATTATTCTTATACGGTTTCGATGGTTTACCTGGATTGCTTGAGAATTTAGTCCACCGATGATCGACCAACGAATGTTCCTCTAGTTGAACCGAATGAAAACCCGAAGACTGGATTCCGAGTGAGGGAGGTGGCGGCGCCGAAAGGGAGGGAGGGAGAGAGAGGATTGGAAACTGATTATGAGTTGATTCAACTAAAAGCTTAATTTTTCCTTAACCCATAAGCCTTATTTATACGGAGGAAAAACACAGTTTGAAGAGGATCAAGTTTCCATATTGTAATTATCTCAAATCTTTTTCCCTTTTAATTACTGGAAAAGAATTTGCTTATGATAATCCTATATATATATATATATTTATCTAACATATATATATATATTACCTATTAATTAACTATTATATATTTATTTTATCAAATAAATATATAATGCATCTAATTAATTAATAACCCTCCAACTTTGGGATTTCTGACTAAAATTACCCAATTGATTTATAATTCACTATTATAAATCCTAACTCTCCATTTCTGGGTTTCATTTATAGACCACATGTCGTTGCTATAGATATTTAAAAAAATATTTTTTATTAATAAAATAATTAATAAATTTGTAGTTTATAGCGACGACATTTTGTTGCTGTAAATAAAAATTTTGGTAAATTTTTTGGTGGGAAAAAGTGGCGGGAGAGATGTAATTTTTGGACGGTTATAGCAACGATATGTTGTTGCTATTACTGCTTAATAGTTTACTTTTAAAATTAAAAAAATATGATTTTTTTTGTAAAAGAATTTGGTACATTGTATAGACCACATGTCGTTGCTATAGATTTTAAAAAAATAATTTCGGATTAATAAAAATAAATAATAAATTTGTAGTTTATAGCGACGACATTTTGTCGCTGTAAATGAAAATATTGGTAAATTTTTTGGTGGGAAAAAGTGGCGGGAGTGATGTAATTTTTGGAAGGTTATAGCAACGATATATCGTTGCTATTACTACTTAATAATTATCTTTTAAAATTAAAAGAATTTGATTTTTTCTATAAAAAAAAATTGGTATATTTTATAGGCCACATGTCGTTGCTATAGATATTTATAAGAAATTCTTCTTAAAAAATAATTAATAAGTTTGTAGTTTATTGCAACGACATTTTGTCGTTGTAAATGAAAATTTTGGATGAAAGTTTATGATGGGAAATTTCGAAGAAGTATTAACATATTTGTTAGAAATTAAGAAAATATATTTTTGTAATAAAAATAAAATTAATAAATTGATATTCTATTGAGATGATCTATCGTCACTCTATATATAGTATTAACAATTTATGTAAGATAAACTTTAATAAAAATAAATAAATTATGAAACTTAAATACAACTCATTACAAACATATATATATATAATTTACATTATTAACCATTACAACCAATTATCATCAAATATGACTCATTACTAACCAAGATGACCCACTACAATCAATAAAACCCAATACAATCCATTACAAACCAACATAACCCAATATATTCTATTATCACTCATCATAGTCCAATACTACCATCAAAACCAACTATCATCCAATACGACTCAATACTAACCAAGATGAGCGAGCAAAGATGACTCATTACTACCTAATGTGACATAATATGGTCTATTATAAACTAACAGGACCCAACATAACCCATTACCATCTAATATAGTCCAATAGTAACGATTGCAACCAATTATCAGCTAATACAACAAATTACTAACCAAAATGACCAAAGATGACCCATTTCTACCAAATATGACCCAATACGGTCCATTACAAACCAATAGAACTCAATATACCCCATTTCTACCTAATATGACCCGATATGGTCCATTACTAGCCAACGGGTCCCAATATAACCTGTTACCCCCCTAATACGATTGATTATCATCCAGTATGATTGATTACTAACCATGATGAGCAAATATAACCTATTACTACCTAAAATGACCCGATATGGTCTTTTACAAGCCAACAAACCCCAATATAACCCGATACCCCCTAATACGATTGATTATCATCCAATACAAATGATTACTAACCTAGATGAGCAAAGATGGCCTATTACTACCTAATATGACCCGATATTGTCCATTATAAGCCAACAGGCCCCGATATAACCCATTACCCCCTAATACGATTGCTTGTCATCCAATATAATTGATTAGTAACCTAGATGAGCAAAGATAACCCATTACTACCTAATATGGTTCGATATGGTCCATTACAAGCCAACAGACCCCAATATAACCCATTACCCCCTAATATAGTCCAATAGTAACCATTACAACCAATTATCATCCAATACAACTGATTACTAATCAGGATAATCAAAGATGACCCATTACTACTTAATATGATTCGATATGGTCCATTACAAGCCAACGGACCCCAATATAACCCGTTACCCCCTAATACGATTGATTATCATCCAATACAACTGATTACTAACCAAGATGAGCAAAGATAACCTATAACTACCTAAAATGACCCGATATGGTCCATTACAAGCCAACAAACCCCAATACAACCCATTACCCCCTAATACAATTGCTTATCATCCAATACAATTGATTAGTAACCTAGATGAGCAAAGATGATCTATTACTACCTAATATGACCCGATATGGTCCATTACAAGCCAACATATCCCAATATAACCCATTAACCCCTAATATAGTCCAATAGTAACCATTACAACCAATTACTATCCAATACAACTGATTACTAATCAAGATGAGCAAAGACGACCCATTACTACCTAATATAATCCATTACTACAATTAAGACCCAATAGGTCCATTACAAGCCAACATAACCTAATTAGCAGTCCACAATCACAACATATCATCATTGTAGATATTTAATAACCAGTCTAAATAAAATAAAAATATAAACTTTAAATTAAAAATTAATAAAGCTGCAATATAAAAAAATTGCCTTTATCAAATGTAAAATATATTTATTAATAAGTTTTATCAACTTATCCTGTTGTAGTTATCTTGTGGCCAGACTTAGACTCAACGACTCAATTTAATTTCAGTTCCAAATTGCAAAGGATATAGTCTAGATGAAGTATAGATGAACCTTATCCATAAAAAAAAGTTTTACCAACTTAAAAAATAAAAAAGAAATTAGTTAAAATATAGTATAAAGTAATAAAATTCAATTAAGAACAATATACATCAAATTCAAAATGATATATACACTACTACAAATATGACTTTCATACGCGCCTAATTATACACGGTTTTTGTAAAAACGGCAAAAACCGTATATAAAAGTTAGATCCGAACCCTTTTTACACGGTTAATATTGAACCGTTGCTAATAGTAAGGTTCTATACACGGTTTTTTATCTCCAAACCGTGTATAAAGGATAGTCGACAATCATAAACAGTTTCCTTGATGACACCGTGTACAAAAGTTATCTTTCATACACGGTTATATACAAAAAACCGTGTATAAAAGTAACACCCTTTATACACGGTTCTGAAATAAAAACCGTTTATAAAAGGCAACTTTTATACACGGTTTGGTAACAAAAAACCGTGTATAAAAGGTGTTACTTTTATACACGGTTCTTGAAATACAACCGTGTATAAAAGGCAACCTTTATACACAGTTTGGTAACAGAAAACCGTGTATATAAGTGACCCCTTTTATACACGGGTTCTTTATAACCAACCGTGTATAAAAGGCTATTAGGGTTTCAAAATACATATATACACTATAATGTTTATTGGCCTTAATCCAATAAATAATAAATAATTATAATTGAAAATTTAATAATCTTAAGTTAATATTGTTAGGGTAAAAATCTACAATCGCACGACGACCAAATATAATCGTAAGACAAATGTTAGAACATTGATCCTGTATTAAGATAAGGTCCTGAGACAAAACCTAAAAGAACCATCGAACAAAGACCATTAGACATCGAACGAATACATCGAATAAGTCGAACGATATCCACCATATCGTACGACAATACTAACGAATAAATATGCAAAGTTTATATGTTTGATGCAGGTAAGCTGATTATCATATCTAACAATTGTCCACCTTTGAGGAAATCGGAAATCGAGTACTATGCTATGCTCGTTGGAGTTCACCATTACAACGAACAAGTCGTAAGTTATGTATCGTTCGACAGCAACAAGATCGACCGTTGCAAGCAAGATTCTCGCAGCAGTTACAATCTGGACAGTTACTCTCCAAGCATTAATTGAAGACAATAACGTTGGACGGTTACGATTCAATCATTAATGAGCCACAATACCGTTGGACCGTTATTATCAAGCCACTATATAAGAAGAATCAAGCCAGCATTTCAGGACACGAAATATATCCGAAGCTCACAAGTTCTAAAATCATTATTATTGATAATCATCTGTAATTTACATTCGATTTCATAGTTCTCTCAGTTGTAATCGTACGATCAAAGCTGTATACTTGAAGGACATCACCCCTGATTGGTGATCATAGTGCTCTGTCGACTTATCTTTTAGGTCGACCGCAGGTTTTTTCCTCTGTCGTGAGGTTTTTCCTGCGTCATCAAATTATTCGTCTTATTTTACTTTTCCGCACTTATCATTGATTGTAATTTCTTTCTCTCGACGGTTAAGCCTCACACAAGTTTCATTCGACATCGAGTTGTGTAATTTTTTGCATAAACAGTTTGGCGCCCACCGTGGGGCTCCGTTTTGAGAAAAATTTCATTCGGTGAAAAGTGCGCCTTAGTACTAACCTTTTCTTTGAGTTTTCTTTGAGCTATTTGCGCAGGATAATGGATAACGGATTCATAGCATCACTCCAACAGCAATTGCAAGAAGCTAACAACGAAATTCAACGTCTTCGAGCTTTACCAGGACCATCGATGACTATCCCAATGTCTATCCCTCCTCCATATCCTCCTCAATATCTAAGACCACCACCTCGACCACAGTTCAATGCCTCAATGCCATTTTCAGCTGTGAACCAGCAACACAACAACGTACGACCATCTTTACCACAAGTTCCACCACCAATTCCTCATGGCCCGCCACCTATGCCTCGGGGTCCACCTTCTATGCCTCAAGGAACACCCATGTTCACATTCGAACCTTTTAACAACGTATCCCAACAAATTCCTATTCCTGGTCATATACCCACAGTTGCTAGTTCCACCATTCATACGACAATACCACCCAGTACCGGAATCTCTTCTAGTTGTATTCCAACGATCCCAATAAACGTTGAAGATCCTCTAAACGTACGACTGAAATCCCTGGAAGAACAAAATCAAAAATTATTCGCATTACTCACAAAGTTACCCGGAGCAGCAGTACCCGTTGAAGTCGAACCTAAAACTGGATTTCAGGCTTCACCGTTCGTTGATGAATTAGCTCTTGTTGATGTTCCTAAAAAATATACTATACCAGCTTTCGCAACAAAATATTCTGGAATCACGGATCCAGTCGAACATATAGCACAGTACAAGCAACTTATGTGGACAGTTCCTATACCGGCGCAATATCAGGAAGTCTGCATGTGCAAAAGCTTTGGATCAACTTTAACAGGAGCAGCATTACAATGGCTTATTAACCTAAAGCCAAAGAGTATCGGATCGTTTGCAGAATTGGTGAACCAATTCACTCGACAATTTGCTAGCAGTCGTAAGATGGAGAAGCAGACCAGCGACCTGTACTATATCGTACAGAAATCTGGAGAAACAATCCGCGACTACTTCAACAGATTCAATGCAGCAATGATTGAAATAAAAAATTGCGACGTGAAAACAGCAATCGAGGCATACAAACGTGGATTAGAAGATTCCTCTGGATTATATTTGGAATTAACGAAATATCCACCAGAAAACTTCGACGACGTACGAGCTAGAACACTAGTTTTCATGAGAATAGAAGATGATGCTCTCTTCCGACGAAAGCATTCCGCAGAAAAGAAACCTCTTGGTGCTCAAAAACATGACTTTAAGCATAAAAGAGTAAACAAGATTGGAAATCCTCGATACGAGTCAAAAACTCGACCAAGCAAAGGTACTGTTAAAATACGATATCCAGAGTTATCTACTTACAATTTTGCAGGTACATCAAAAGATTTGGTGGATTCACTACGAAAGATTGATGCAAACGTACGATGGCCGAAGAAATCTGATAAACCAAGTAAGGACAAAGATCAGAACAGATGGTGCGACTTCCACGAGGATCATGGTCATACGACAGATGAATGCATCAGTTTAAAGAAAGAGATTTCATATTTGAAATCTAAGGGGCATCTGAAAGGCCTCATTCCAGAAGAACAAGGACGACCAGCGTCACCAGTTCATACAAAAGTCATAAATTGCATCACTGGCGGATCAGAAGTTTGCGGACTTACATATTCAGCTGCAAAGCGACATGCACGAGATGGTCCAAGCGAACATCCTATCCCCGGAGAAGCCAAATCAAAGACAGAAAGAGAGCTCGATGCAATGGCAATCACGTTCGACCAAGACGATACACAGGGGGTCCATCATAAACATCATGACGCTCTAGTCATACAGTTGACAATCGGAAACTGTTCGACTAAGAGAATATTGATTGATGGAGGTAGTTCGGCTAACGTTATTTTTGCAGATACTCTTAAAGTCATGGGAATCGAACGGTCAGAAATCGTACGACGAAGTACTACTCTGATTGGATTCAATGGAGACCCGATGAACACTCTTGGAGAAATCATCTTACCTGTCTACGCCAAAGGCATCAACAAACAAACAAAGTTCAATATTGTGGACTGTCAATCAGCTTACAATGTTATTCTTGGAAGACCATGGATCCACGAGATGAAAGCAATTCCTTCGACATACCATCAGAAGATCAAATTTCCTTCTCCATGGGGAATTCAAGAAATTGCTAGTGAGAACAAAGTCGCACGAGAATGTTACAAGATTACGATGAAGACAAAGTCGCAGGACATCTAGCAATTACAGAGCCAGGATGAGAGGAAATCGAACGACGACCTTCGGCTAGAAGAAGTCGTCCTTGATCCTGAACATCCTGATCGAAAAGTCTTCGTAGGAGCCTCGCTCCCCCCTGACATAAAAAACACGATTATATCTTTTTTGCAGGAACATTCAGACTGTTTTGCATGGTCGCACGAAGATATGGTTGGAATAGATCCAAGCATTATATCGCATAAATTGAACGTGGATCCTACGTTCAAACCCATTAAGCAGAAACGTCGCAAGTTCGCGCCTGAAAGAAATAAAGTGATCAACGATGAAGTTGACAATCTGCTTAAAACAGGGAAGATCCGAGAAGTCAAATATCCAGAATGGTTGGCTAATGTAGTCGTCGTACAAAAGAAGAACGGAAAATGGCGAGTCTGCATTGATTTCACGGATCTAAACAAAGCTTGTCCGAAAGATCCTTTTCCTTTACCTCATATTGACGCCATGGTTGACGCGACAGCAGGACATGAATTGTTGACGTTCATGGACGCATATTCAGGATACAACCAAATATTGATGCATACGGACGACCAGGAAAAGACTGCATTCATGACAGACAAAGGCATATACTGTTACAAAGTTATGCCATTTGGTCTCAAGAATGCAGGATCAACATATCAAAGATTGGTTAACATGATGTTCAAGGAACATCTTGGTCGAACGATGGAAGTTTATATCGACGACATGCTTGTGAAATCAGAACGTTCGATCGATCACGTCGCACATTTAAAGCAATCCTTCGATATCCTACGACAATACAAGATGAAGCTCAATCCAACAAAATGTTCCTTCGGAGTACGAGCAGGAAAATTCTTGGGGTACTTGGTCACGCAACGCGGAATCGAAGCAAGTCCAGAACAAGTCAAAGCTATCGTCGAGATACAATCTCCAAGGAATGTCAAAGAAGTCCAGAAGTTAACAGGACGAGTGGCAGCTTTAACCCGATTTATTTCACGATCATCGGATAAATGCCATTTGTTCTATAATGTCCTACGAAAGAATCAAGGCTTCTTGTGGACAGACGAACATGAGAAAGCTTTGCAACAATTGAAGCAATATATGACGTCACCTCCACTGTTAACAAAACCAGTCGAAGGAGAAAGTCTACAATTGTATTTGGCAGTGAGCAAAAATGCGACAAGTGCAGTACTTGTGCGAGAAGAAGATCAACGACAACAACCAATCTATTATGTTAGCAAGTCTTTCCTCGACGCAGAAACCAGGTACACATCAATGGAAAAATTGCTACTAGGTCTTATGACGGCAGCAAAGAAGCTAAGGCATTACTTCGAGTCACATCATATCATTGTTGTGACCAATTATCACTCAAGACGGTGCTTCGAAAACCAGAACTAACAGGACGACTAGCCAAATGGAGCATTTATCTCAGTGGGTTCGACATTGAGTTTAAACCTAAGACGGCCATCAAATCGCAAGTATTAGCAGATTTTGTGGCAGAATTTTCTCCAGGATTGGAACCCACGACGTGCGATGAAGTTGTGATGATTTCAAACAACCAGCCTTGGATACTCTACGTTGACGGTTCCTCGAACGTACGAGGATGTGGATTAGGTATTGTCTTAAAATCATCACAAGGGGGAAATATAGTATACTCCGTACGATGCGAATTCAAAGCCACAAACAATGAAGCAGAATATGAAGCTTTGATCGCAGGACTAGATATTGCTCTTAGACTGGGGGCAAAACGGTTGCACGTTCGAAGCGATTCTTTACTGGTCGTAAACCAAGTAAACGGAGATTTTCAAGCAAAAGACTCAAAAATGATGAGTTATCTCAAAGCCGTTAAAGATCGAGTCGCACGATTTGAACAGTTCCTGATCGAGCAAATACCAAGAGATCTAAATATGCAAGCGGACGCACTAGCCAATCTGGGATCTGCATTTCATGATCCGGTCATGGAAAATATCCCAATACTTCATCTCACGACACCAACAATTGCGGCAAACGATGAAGTACAGATGAACGAAGAAATTTACAATTGGTCGCTCGACATATGGAACTACCTCAAGCACGACCAACTACCTGAAGATAAAATGGAAGCTCGAAAAACAAGGTCGAAAGCTTCAAGATACACAATTTTTGAAGATCAACTTTATCGAAGATCCACAACAGGACTTCTTCTACGATGCGTTACAAATAAAGTACAAATCAATAAAATTCTCCAAGAGATGCACGACGGAGAATGTGGAAATCACGCAGGGGGCAGAAGTCTTGCTAGTCGAATCTCACGACAAGGATACTATTGGCCTACTTTACGAGAAGATGCCATAATGTACGTCCAACGATGCGACGCATGTCAAAAACATTCGAGTATGGTCCACCGACCATCTGAACCTTTACATTCTGTTCTAGTTCCATGGCCCTTCATGCGATGGGGAATGGACATCGTGGGAAAATTACCTCCAGCCCCTGGACAGAAAGTCTATTTACTCGTACTCACCGATTACTTCTCAAAATGGATAGAAGCTGGTGCTTTCTCACAGGTCCGAGATAAAGAAGTCATATCTTTCATTCAGAAAAACATCATTTACAGATTCGGGGTACCAGCTGAAATCATGTGCGACAATGGCTCACAATTTATAAGTGATAAGACTCGTACGTTCTGTGAAAAGCGAGGAATCAAGTTAATCACTTCAACTCCGAGATATCCACAATCTAACGGGTTAGCAGAGTCGAGCAACAAAGTCATCATCAATTCAATCCGAAAGAGGTTGAAAGGAGCAAAAGGAAAATGGGTAGATGAATTGCCATCTGTCTTATGGGCAAATCGTACGACACCTAGAGCATCAACTGGACAAACTCCGTATTCTCTGGTATATGGATGCGAAGCAGTCTTGCCAATCGAAGCTCAAATACCAACTTCCAGAAGTCGCACGTATGATCAAAATACAATAAATTTATCTTACGATCTTGATGCCTTAGAAGAAATCCGAGAAAAAGCATTACGAACGATGGCTGCACAGAAAGGAATTGTCGAAAGACACTTCAACAAAAAGGTAAAGGCAAAATTTTTTCAAGTTGGAGATTATGTCTTACGACATGTGTTTCAAAACACACAAGAGCCAAACGCTGGAAAACTTTCCATCAAATGGGAAGGACCTTACATAATTTCCAAAGTCATCGGAAATGGAGCATACAGACTTACGACTATGGAAGGTATGGAAATCCCACGAAGCTGGAACGCCCATCACCTCAAAAGGTATTATTTCTAAACCTATTTACATACGATTTATTCCTTATCCATTACTGACTTAAGCATCGGAGCGCCGTTGGCTAAGCCAACGGCCACCCCTTAGTCATCCTTTTTCGCAGGTATCGCACGATAAATCGCACGGATCGCACGACTAACGCAAGTATCGCACGACTAACGCAAGTATCGCACGACTTAAATGCATGCTTATTGCAAGAATCGCACGACAAAAAATCGCATGGATCGCAAGAAAACCGTTAAAACGCACGATTATATCGCAAGAGCGCAAGTCAATTCGCCAGTCGCACGAATACTCTCATGAGTACAAAAGAAACGTTTCTATAAATAAGTCTAAGGACTTTAAAAACAAATGCATGCAAAAACACAAGATAAAAAGCTAAAACGCACGATACATGCTACAAACGCACGACACAAATTATAACACACGAACACAAAGCTAAGGCATAAGATAAAAAGCTAGAACGCACGATATTCAATCAAAATTTCTTTCATTAAACATTTTTTCTGCCTTAAAATGGCAGAGTACAAGAAAAGAAAGAAATTCTACGATTACAAAGATTAAAACTATTCTAATGGAGCGTTGGTAGCAGGTGGATCTACGACAAGGGTCTCTTTAGGATGTGCAGGAACGGATCCAGAGGTTTCAGGAACCTCCTCCTCGACACCTGCATCCTCGACCTCCACAGGCTTTTCTTCGTCCAGGCCTTTTAGATCCTCCTCGTCAAGAAGGTCTTCAGAACCCATCACCTGAACGAAAGAGGCCACTTCGTCCTTTGCCATCTGAGAGGTGACAGTCCCAGCGGCTATTCGTCGCATGACCGCAGTACGTGCGACCACGCGAACCAAGGCAGCGTCCTCTTCCAGTTCTTGGATCTTGGACGATAGAGCTTCTTCCCTCTCAGCTTTCTCTCGTCGAACGACCAGCAGCTCTTTCTCCAACTCCTTGGTGTGGTCCAAGGCCAACTTCAGCCGTTCCCGCTGTTGAACTTGGAATTGCTCGCTGAGTTCCAGCTTGGATTCCAAATCCCCAATCTGAACCGACTTGGCATTAACCTCGTCGGTCAGTTGGACCAGCTTCTTTTTGGCCTTGTCGGCCTCTTTCCTGGCCACCTTGGCATCATTCTGGCTCGACGCCATCTCTTCCTTGATCTTAGCCATCCGAGTATGGAGGCTAAGACTAGTTTGGAGAGCCTACAAGAATAAAAAAGAGAAAGTTAGAAGCTGTACAAGAAAAATGAAAATAAAGTCGTATGACAGGGACTTACCAAGAAAGAGATACCCGCGATGGAGGCATCCAGGTCTTCGATGTCGGCCTCCTCCATGCGCGCCTTCTGAGCAGGAACATGAAACTGCTCAAGGACTGGAAAAGTGGCCGCTGTCCTGATCACATCGTCCACCATGAAGTCAGAAGGGATCTGGATCGTCATGGTCGTAAGACCAGATCCCTCTTTCTCCTTGCCCTTGTCGACCTTCGACACAGGCCGGCTGGACGCACCTTCTCCCTTTGCAGGAGGGGCGAAGCTAAGAGGGATAGCCTCTATCCCACCTTCAACCTTGCGTGCGGTATCCTTAGGTGGGGTATCCACAGAAACGTACGACGACCTCGTACGTTTAGCCACCAAACCTTCCTGGGCGGCAGCCTTCCTTTTAGCAGCACGAGCAGCTGCTTCCATTGTCAACGCCTTCTTAGAAGCTGAGCCTATACAGAAAGGAAAAGTCAGAATCAAACGAAACTAACATAAATAAGAAAATTGACGTACGATATTTACCTTCCATATCTGTTTCCTCGATTATTTGTACTTCAGGCTCAACGTCGCTCTCCTCACCGCCCTTCGACGTTCTATACGTGCGATCTGTCACACTATAACTCAAGAAGTGTGAGATCAACTCGTTAGATTCTTCGGTTGTCTCAAACGTAAAGCTGACAGCTGCAAAAATAAAAACAGACGATTAGTATTGAAAAATAAACAAAAGCACAATAATGAATAACGAACGTCCAAATTACCATTGGAGTTCCATTCAGGAACGACCCAAGACTCATCAGCGACCGAAGACGTCTGGACGAAGACGTAACGAGACTTCCACCCTCGATCATTCACTTGCGTGCGATGAACAAGCATGGTGTCATTCCTACCCTTAGGAAACAACCCATAACGGTTGTAGGGCAGTTTCGTCACGTTGTAGGCAGAAAGAAGGTCGTCTACAGAGAACGCGCGACGACCCCAATCCTTGGTTACCCGTTCGATTACCAGGATAACACGCCAGAATTGAGGCATCAGTTGCCCCGGAGACAAGTTGAAACGGGACATGAAGGCTCGAGAAAGTGGAGAGTAAGGCCATCGAAATCCGATCTTAAACGGGTACTCGAACAAGGCGAAGAACCCCGTCGGAGTATCCGCCGGCCGAATCTCTCCAGCCACCCTTATTTGAGCACCCTCTGGTAACCCTGCTAACTCCCTCAACTCTCCTACTTCTAGGCTTTCCGTAATTGAACTCCTAACTTCCGATGACATAATGAACTCCAATCGACCTAAACTATTTCTTAAACGGGTGAACCTAAGATTATCTAAACCTCTATTACTCTTATTTGCTATTGATTTCAAACGCATGAAACAGGGAAGAAGGAGGTACCTTTTAAAGCCTAGTCGCACGAAAATCTTTGCCAAAAATAGTCGGATTACGATCTCAAGCAATTGGTTATGAAATTAAAAAGATTCGTAAAATCTTTTCTCACAATCGGACGCCTCATTTATAGCAACTAAATCATATGAGTCATTAGAGATAATCGTGCCACGCGTCAACACTTAACCGTTAGAGAACACGCGTCCAGAGTAACGGCTAGATAACGGCTAGTTTATCAACATTAATTCGACCGTTTACCAACGTATTTTTACTCTTTGTCCAGCGAATTAAAGATTTAGATAAAATTAGAATTATTTTCTAAATCTTGGGGGCAAATTGTTAGGGTAAAAATCTACAATCGCACGACGACCAAATATAATCGTAAGACAAATGTTAGAACATTGATCCTGTATTAAGATAAGGTCCTGAGACAAAACCTAAAAGAACCATCGAACAAAGACCATTAGACATCGAACGAATACATCGAATAAGTCGAACGATATCCACCATATCGTACGACAATACTAACGAATAAATATGCAAAGTTTATATGTTTGATGCAGGTAAGCTGATTATCATATCTAACAATTGTCCACCTTTGAGGAAATCGGAAATCGAGTACTATGCTATGCTCGTTGGAGTTCACCATTACAACGAACAAGTCGTAAGTTATGTATCGTTCGACAGCAACAAGATCGACCGTTGCAAGCAAGATTCTCGCAGCAGTTACAATCTGGACAGTTACTCTCCAAGCATTAATTGAAGACAATAACGTTGGACGGTTACGATTCAATCATTAATGAGCCACAATACCGTTGGACCGTTATTATCAAGCCACTATATAAGAAGAATCAAGCCAGCATTTCAGGACACGAAATATATCCGAAGCTCACAAGTTCTAAAATCATTATTATTGATAATCATCTGTAATTTACATTCGATTTCATAGTTCTCTCAGTTGTAATCGTACGATCAAAGCTGTATACTTGAAGGACATCACCCCTGATTGGTGATCATAGTGCTCTGTCGACTTATCTTTTAGGTCGACCGCAGGTTTTTTCCTCTGTCGTGAGGTTTTTCCTGCGTCATCAAATTATTCGTCTTATTTTACTTTTCCGCACTTATCATTGATTGTAATTTCTTTCTCTCGACGGTTAAGCCTCACACAAGTTTCATTCGACATCGAGTTGTGTAATTTTTTGCATAAACAAATATCTTATAAATACGAATATTTTATATAATCTATTATTTATTAATAATAGTAATTATAATAATTATAATAATAGTTCTAAAAAAATTCCAACTAACTTATATTTCTTAAATCCGATGTTAACAAAACTAATAAAATTAATTATTTAAACTAATATATCCATCTATATATTAATTGATATCAATTTTATTATTAATTTAACTTTAACGTTAATATTAATATTAATCATTAATGTATGAGTATGACTCACTAATTCTAAAAATTAGAGGAAATGTTTAAAATTATGTCAAAATTTTAAAGGATTTCAAATTGAAATTAACTAGAAGAACTTGGCGGTTTATTTGAAATTTCCCAAATTTTTGAAAGTTCCCAAAATTTTGAAACTTCCCAAATTTTTGAAATTTCCTAAATTTTCCTTTAAAACTCCCCTTATTTCTCCTTAGAAGATCTATTTCTACGATGGGATCTCCTCCATGGTTTCTCTCTCCTTTTATGTATATCAATTGCACATTTTAAGCTTCTTCTGTTTGATTTTGTAGGTCTTGGCCTCTTAAGTGGTTGTTTTGGATTTGTTTATTGTTAGCGTAAAAATCCACAATCGCACGACGGCCAACTATAATCGTAAGATAAATGTTAGCACAATAGTCCTGTATTAAGATAAGGTCCTGAGATAAAACATCGAACATATACATCGAATAAGTCGAACGATGATTACAATGTCGTACGACGTTACTAACGAATAAACATACAAAGTTTATATGTTTGATGCAGGCAAGCTGATTATAATATCCAACAATTGCCCACCTTTGAGAAAGTCCGAGATTGAGTACTATGCCATGCTTGCTGGAGTCCATCATTACAACGAGCAAGTCGTAAGTTATATATCGTTCGACAACATCAAGATTGACCGTTACAAGCAAGATTCTCGCAACAGTTACAATCTAGGCATTAACTTCCAACAACACCGTTGGACGGTTATCAACCAAGCATTAATTCTCTACAAAGCCGTTGGACAGTTACGATTCGATCATTGATGAGTCACAATACCGTTGGACCGTTATTTTCAAGCTACTATAAAAGAAGAATCAAGTCAGCATTTCAGGACACGAAGTCTATCTGAAGCTCACAAGTTTTATAGCAATTATTCTTGATAATCATCTGTAATTTACATTCGATCTCGTTGTTATTTCACTTGTAATCGTACGATCAAAACTGTATACCTGAAGGACGTCACCCCTGATTGGTGATCATAGCGCTCTGTCGACTTACCTTTTAGGTCGACCGCAGGTTTTTTCCTCCGTCGTGAGGTTTTTCCTGCGTCATCAAATTATTTGTCTCATTTTACTTTTTCGCACTTATCATTGATTGTAATTTCTTTCTCTCGACGGTTAAGCCTCACACAAGTTTCTTACAACATCGAGTTGTGTAATTTTTTTTACATAAACAGTTTGGCGCTCACCGTGGGGCTCCGTTTTGAGAAAAATTTCATTCGGTGAAAAGTGCGCCTTAGTACTAACCTTTTCTTTGAGTTCTCTTTGAGCTATTTGTGCAGGATAATGGATAACGGATTCATAGCATCTCTACAACAACAATTGCAAGAAGCTAATAGCGAAATTCAACGTCTTCGAGCTTTGCCAGGACCATCGATGTCTATTCCTCCTCCTTATCCTCCTCAACATCTAAGACCACCACTTCGACCACAGTTCAATGCCTCAGTGCCATTCTCGACTGTGAACCAACAGTACAACAACGTACGACCGTCTTTACCACAAGTTCCACCACCAATACCTCATGGCCCGCCACCTATGCCTCGGGGTCCACCTCCTATGCCTCAAGGAGCACCCATGTTCACGTTCGAACCTCTTAACAACGTATCCCAACAGATTCCTATCCCTGGTCATATACCTACAGCTGCTAGTTCTACCATTCATACGACAATACCACCCAGTACCGGAATCTCTTCTAGTTGTATTCCAACAATCCCAATAACTGTTGAAGATCCTCTGAACGTACGACTGAAATCCCTGGAAGAACAGAATCAAAAGCTGTTCGCACTACTCATAAAGCTACCCGGAGCAGCAGTACCTGTCGAAGTTGAACCTAAAACTGGATTTCAGGCCTCACCGTTCGTCGATGAATTAGCTCTTGTCGACGTTCCCAAGAAATATACCATTCTAGCTTTCGCAACAAAGTATTCTGGAATCACAGATCCAGTCGAACATATAGCACAGTATAAGCAACTTATGTGGACAGTTCCTATACCGGCGCAATATCAAGAAGTTTGCATGTGCAAAAGCTTTGGATCAACTTTAACAGGAGCAGCATTACAATGGCTTATCAACTTAAAGCCAAAGAGTATTGGATCCTTTGCAGAATTGGTAAACCAATTCACCCGAAAATTTGCTAGCAGTCGTAAGATGGAGAAGCAGACCAGCGACCTGTACTATATTGTACAGAAATCTGGAGAAACAATCCGCGACTACTTCAACAGATTCAACGCAGCAATGATTGAAATAAAGAATTTCGACGTGAAAACCGCAATCGAGGCATACAAACGTGGATTAGAAGATTCCTCTGGATTATATCTGGAATTGACGAAATATCCGCCAGAAAACTTCGACGACGTACGAGCTAGAACACTAGCTTTCATTAGAATAGAGGACGATGCTCTCTTTCGACGAAAGCATTCTGTTGAAAAGAAACCTCTTGGTGCTCAAAAACATGATTTTAAGCACAAAAGAGTAAACAAGATTGGAAATCCTCGACATGAATCAAAAGCTCGACCAAGCAAAGGTACTGTTAAAATGCAATATCCAGAGTTATCTACTTACAATTTTGCAGGTACATCGAAAGATTTGGTGGATTCGCTACGAAAGATCGATGCAAACGTACGATGGCCAAAGAAATCTGATAAACCAAGCAAGGACAAAGATCAGAACAGATGGTGCGACTTCCACGACGATCATGGTCATACGACGGATGAGTGCATCAGCTTAAAAAAGGAGATTTCATATTTGAAATCTAAGGGACATTTAAAAGGCCTCATTCCCGAAGAGCAAGGACGACCAGCGTCACCGGTTCATACAAAAGTCGTAAACTGCATCACTGGAGGATCAGAAGTGTGCGGACTTACATATTCGGCTGCCAAACGACATGCACGAGATGGTCCAGACGAACATCCTGTCCCCGAAGAAGCCAAATTAAAGACGAAAAGAGAGCTCGATGCAATGACAATTACGTTCGATCAAGAAGATACACAGGGTGTCCATTATAGGCATCATGACGCTCTAGTCATACAGTTGACAATCGGAAACTGTTCGACTAAGAGAATATTGATTGATGGAGGTAGTTCAGCTAACGTTATTTTTGCAGATACTCTTAAAGTCATGGGAATCGAACGATTAGAAATCGTACGACGAAGTACTACACTGATTGGATTCAATGGAGACCCGATGAACACTCTCGGAGAAATCATCTTGCCTGTCTTCGCCAAAGGTATCAACAAACAAACGAAATTCAACGTTGTGGACTGCCAATCAGCCTACAATGTTATTCTTGGAAGACCATGGATCCACGAGATGAAAGCAATCCCTTCGACGTACCATCAGAAGATCAAATTTCCTTCTCCATGGGGAATTCAAGAAATTGCTAGTAAGAACAAAGTCGCACGAGAATTCTATAAGATTACGATGAAGACAAAGTCGCAGGACATCTAGCAATTACAGAGCCAGGATGGGAAGAAATCGAACGACGATCTTCGACTAGAAGAAGTCGTCCTTGATCCTGAACATCCTGATCGAAAGGTCTTCGTAGGAGCCTCGTTCCCCCTGACATAAAAAATACGATTATATTTTTTTTGCAGGAAGACTCAGACTGTTTTGCATGGTCGCACGAAGATATGGTTGGAATAGATCCAAGCATTATATCACATAAGCTGAACGTGAATCCTACTTTCAAACCAATTAAGCAGAAACGTCGCAAGTTTGCACCCGAACGAAATAAAGTGATCAACGATGAAGTCGACAATCTGCTGAAAACAGGGAAGATCCGAGAAGTTAAATATCCAGAATGGTTGGCTAATGTGGTCGTCGTACAAAAGAAGAACGGAAAATGACGAGTTTGCATTGATTTCACGGATCTAAACAAAGCATGTCCAAAAGATCCTTTCCCTTTACCTCATATCGACGCCATGGTCGACGCAACAGCAGGACATGAATTGTTAACGTTCATGGACGCATATTCAGGATACAACCAAATATTGATGCACACGGACGACCAAGAAAAAACCGCATTCATGACAGACAAAGGCATATACTGTTACAAAGTTATGCCATTCGGTCTTAAGAATGCAGGATCGACGTATCAAATATTGGTTAACATGATGTTCAAGGAACATCTTGGTTGGACGATGGAAGTTTATATTGACGACATGCTTGTGAAATCAGAACGTTCGATTGATCATGTCGAACATTTAAAGCAATCTTTCGACATCCTACGGCGATATAAGATGAAGCTTAATCCAACGAAATGTTCCTTTGGAGTACGAGCAGGAAAATTCTTGGGATACTTGGTAACGCAACGTGGAATCGAAGTAAGTCCCGAACAAGTTAAAGCCATCACTGAGATACAATCTCCAAGGAATATCAAAGAAGTCCAGAAGTTAACAGGACGAGTGGCAGCTTTAACCCGATTTATCTCGCGATCATCGGACAAATGCCATTTGTTCTATAATGTTCTACGAAAAAATCAAGGCTTCTTATGGACGGACGAACATGAGAAAGCTTTGCAGGAGCTGAAGCAATACATGACATCACCTCCTCTGCTGACAAAACTAGTCGAAGGTGAAAGTCTACAGTTGTACTTGGCAGTGAGCAAAAATGCGACAAGTGCAGTACTCGTGCGAGAGGAAGATCAGCGACAACAACCAATTTATTATGTCAGCAAATCTTTCCTCGACGCAGAGACCAGGTACACATCAATGGAGAAATTGCTACTAGGTCTTATGACAGCAGCAAATAAGCTAAGGCATTACTTCGAGTCGCATCATATCATTGTTGTGACCAATTATCCACTCAAGACGGTGCTTCGAAAGCCAGAACTAACAGGACGTCTAGCCAAGTGGAGCATCTATCTCAGTGGGTTCGACATTGAGTTCAAACCCAAGACGGCCATTAAATCGCAAGTACTAGCAGATTTTGTGGCAGAATTCTCTCCAGGATTGGAACCCACGACGGCCGATGAAGTTGTGATGATTTCAGACAACAAGCCTTGGACACTCTACGTTGATGGTTCCTCGAACGTACGAGGATGTGGGTTAGGTATTGTCTTAAAATCATCACAAGGGGGAAATATAGTATACTCCATACGATGCGAATTCAAGGCCACAAACAACGAAGCAGAATATGAAGCTTTGATCGCAGGACTGGATATTGCTCTTAGACTGGGGGCAAAACAATTGCACGTTCGAAGCGATTCTTTACTGGTCGTAAACCAAGTAAATGGAGATTTTCAAGCAAAAGATTCAAAAATGATGAGTTACCTCAAAGTCGTTAAAGATCGAATCGCACGATTTGAGCAATTCTTGATCGAGAAAATACCAAGAGATCTAAATATGCAAGCTGACGCACTAGCCAATTTAGGATCTGCATTTCACGATCCATTCATGGAAAATATTCCAATACTTCATCTTACAACACCAACAATTGCGATAAACGATGAAGTACAGATGAACGAAGAAATTTACAATTGGTCGCTCGACATATGGAACTACTTAAAGCATGACCAACTTCCTGAAGATAAAATGGAAGCACGAAAGACAAGGTCCAAAGCTTCAAGATATACAATTTTTGAAGACCAACTTTATCGAAGATCCACGACAGGACTTCTCCTACGATGTGTCACAAGTAAGGTACAAATCAATCAAATTCTCCAAGAAATACACGACGGAGAATGTGGGAATCATGCAGGGGGCAGAAGTCTTGCTAACCGAATCTCACGACAAGGTTACTATTGGCCTACTTTACGAGAGGATGCAATAACGTACGTCCAACGGTGCGATGCATGCCAAAAACATTCGGGTATGATCCATCAACCATCCGAACCTTTGCATTCTGTTCTAGTTCCATGGCCCTTCATGAGATGGGGAATGGATATCGTGGGAAAATTACCTCCAGCCCCTGGACAAAAAGTTTATCTACTTGTGCTTGTTTGGGTGAAATTTTATCATCGAACGATCGAACGAATAGAATCGTAAGATATCTTCCAGGATAATATTCCTGTATTAAGATAAGGTCCTGAAGTAGAGATATGACTACCTTCCAACAAGGATAAGTGATCATCGAAGTTTTGCAGAAGAAGATCGTACGATATCATCATATGATCGTACGATTAAACTAACGATATACGTATTCAAGTTTACTCTTACTGCAGGAAAACTTATCCAAGATGACCTCGAAGCATAGTCAACAATTATCAAACCTGATATGACCGTTCGAACAAGATACGCTCGTCTTAAAGAACTTAGGCGTTACGATCGCAAAACCAGCTTCAGTTATATCCGTTGCATTTATGGCTCAATAATGAACGAACGGTTACAATCCAAGCAGCTATAAAAGAGATTCAAGATCCTACACTCAAGACAACTGATTCCGAGAGAGAAAAATAGCAATACCAATATTATTCTCTGTATTTACGTTCGATAGCGTTTATTTCTTTACTGTAATCGTACGATACAACTGTAACATTGAGGATATCACCCCTTGTTGGTGATCAATAGTGCAACGTCGACTATCCTATTTAGTCGGCCGCAGGTTTTTTCCTCGATTCAGAGGTTTTTCCTGCGTCATCAATCTTTTTGTCAATTTACTTTTATTTATCGCACGTTTTATCGAACGAGAATTCTTTCTTTTGACGATTCTGCCTCACGACATCTTACGATAATAACGTAAGTAAATTTTTACACAAACAGTTTGGCGCCCACCGTGGGGCCCGTTTTGAGAAAATCTTGTTCGATAAGGCGTCAGCTTACTAACCTATTTCTTCGAGCTTCTTTGTGAATTAAGTGCAGGAACATGGCAAGCAGTTCTCAAACAACCTTGCAGCAACAATTGGCAGCAGCACAAGAACAAATCCAATGGTTGAATGAGCAAAATTTACAAATGAATGGTGAACTGTCTAGATTGAGAGCATCGAATCCGCAAACTTCTCACATCCCAGTTTCCACTCATCAACCGAGGCCATTCTTCCCTCAAAATCAACCCCATGTTTCCCAACAACCATTTGTCCAGCCACAAATATCACAACCATTTGTCCAGCCACAAATATCACAACCATTTGTCCAGCCACAAATATCACAACCATTTGTCCAGCCACAAGTATCGCAACCTTTCATCCAACCGCAAGTGTCACAGGTTAGCCTACCGCCGCCACCTCCAGTCAACAACTCACGTCCTATCTTCCCTCCATTACCATCAGGTCCTTACCCCGGAGCAACCACGTTCACTTACAACCAACCTCAAACGGGGCCTCGTCCCTTTATACCTATTCCAGAACCTATATCGCACGTTCCCACCGCAGCTACCCCCATAACTCATATTCCAAACTTATCGAACGTTTCAGGAACCTCCAGTAATCCACCGCCCAATGATATCGTGGATATTCGACTAAAAATGCTAGAAGAACAAAACAAAGCAATGCTCGCATTGTTAACCAAACTTCCTGGAGCTGCCGTACCCATCGAAGTTGAACCTAAAACTGGATTCCAAGCCTCTCCATATATCGATGAGATTGCTCTCGTTGATATTCCCAAAAAATATAACATCCCAGCTTTCACACCAAAATATTCTGGAATCTCCGATCTTGTGGAACACATCGCACAATACAAGCAACTAGTGTGGACAGTTCCTATTCCAACCCAGTTTCAAGAAATATGCATGTGCAAGGGCTTTGGATCAACCCTTACCGGAGCTGCGTTGCAATGGTTAATCAATTTGAAACCCAAGAGCATCGCATCATGGTCTGAGTTAGTAAACCAGTTTACTCGACAGTTTGCAAGCAGTCACAAGATGGAGAAACAAACAAGCGATCTCTACTATGTCGTGCAAAAAACAGGTGAAACCATCCGTGAATATTTTAACAGGTTCAATGCAGAGATGATCGAAGTTAAGAACTGCGATGTGCGGACGGCGATCGAAGCATACAAACGTGGATTAGATACATCTTCGGAGTTATACACAGATCTAACGAAGTATCCACCAGAAAACTTCGATGATGTACGAGCTCGCACGTTGGCACACATGAGAATCGAAGATGACGCCATTTTCCGGCGTAAACACTCGAACGATAAGAAAAATCTTGGAGCGCAGAAACATGATTTCAAACCTAAACGAGTAAACAAGATTGATAATTCCCGACGCGATCAGAATAAACGTTCGAACCAAGGTAAAGGTAAAGTAAGATATCCAGATTTGTCAACTTACCATTTTGCAGGTACAACGAAAGACTTGGTGGATTCTCTACGGAACTTGGAAGTCAACGTACGATGGCCCAAAAAACCAGAGAATCCTAGCAAGGACAAAGACCAAACAAAATGGTGCGACTTCCACAGCGACCACGGACACAATACAGATGATTGTATTAGCTTGAAGAAGGAGATCGCGTACCTCAAATCGAACAGACATCTTAAAAACCTTCTAGGCGATGATTCGAAAAGACCAATGTCACCCGTTCCAACAAAGGTTGTAAACTGCATTACAGGAGGATCAGAAGTGTGTGGCCTCACCTATTCTGCGGCAAAAAGGCACGCACGAGAAGGGCCTGAAGGACATCCCATCCCAAATGAATCCAGGACTGCGGAAGAAAAGGAGCTCGATGCTACGAAGATATCGTTCGATATCGAAGATATGTCAGACACTCATCAGAAACACCATGATGCACTGGTTATTCAGTTGACAATTGGTAACTGTCTAACCAAGAGAGTACTAATCGACGGAGGCAGCTCAGCCAACGTCATATTCGCAGAAACACTCAAGATCATGGGTATTGATCGGTCCAACATCGTACGACGAACAACAACGCTAATTGGATTCAACGGAGATGCCACTAGTACTCTTGGAGAAATCATACTACCAGTCTTCGCTAAAGGCATAAACAAGCAAACAAAGTTCAACGTCATCGATTGTCCTTCCGCTTACAATGCCATACTTGGAAGACCTTGGATCCACGATATGAAGGCTGTACCATCGACGTATCATCAGAAGATCAAGTTCCCATCTCCGTGGGGCGTGCAAGAGATAGTCAGCGAAAAGAAGATCGCACGGGAGTGCTACAAGATTACGATGAAAGCCAAACCGCACGATATCTAGCAATTACAGAGCCAGGATGGAGTACGATCGTACGATGATCTTCAATTGGAAGAAGTCGTGTTGGATCACAAACATCCTGATCGCAAGGTCTTCGTAGGTGCAACTCTAACCCCCGATATAAAAAATAGTATAATTTCTTTTTTGCAGGAACACTCGGATTGTTTTGCGTGGTCACACGAGGATATGGTAGGAATAGATCCTAACATCATATCGCACAAGTTGAACGTGGATCCTACGTTTAAACCCGTTAAGCAAAAAAGACGCAAGTTTGCACCAGAACGCAACAAGGTGATCAACGAGGAAGTGGAAAATCTACTCAAAACAGGAAAAATTCGAGAAGTAAAGTATCCAGATTGGCTCGCCAACGTGGTGGTAGTACAAAAGAAGAATGGAAAATGGCGAGTATGCATCGACTTCACAGACCTAAACAAAGCTTGTCCAAAGGATCCCTTTCCTTTGCCACACATCGATGCAATGGTCGATGCAACAGCGGGGCACGAGTTACTAACGTTCATGGACGCTTATTCCGGATATAACCAGATCCTAATGCATAAAGACGATCAAGAGAAGACTGCGTTTATGACCGATAAGGGCATATACTGTTACAAAGTAATGCCATTTGTGCTCAAGAATGCTGGATCAACGTACCAAAGACTCGTGAACAGGATGTTCAAAGATCACCTCAGACGTACGATGGAAGTATATATCGACGATATGCTCGTAAAATCAGAACGATCACAAGATCACATCCAAAATCTAAAACAATCGTTCGATATATTACGAGAATACAAGATGAAACTCAACCCAACCAAGTGCTCTTTCGGAGTGCGTGCGGGAAAGTTTCTTGGATACATGGTTACGCGACGAGGGATCGAGGCGAGTCCAGAGCAGATCAAAGCAATCCTGGAAATTCAGTCACCAAGGAATGTAAAAGAGGTACAAAAGTTGACTGGACGAGTAGCGGCCCTGAACAGGTTCATCTCACGATCATCCGATAAGTGTCACTTGTTCTACAACGTGCTTCGAAAGAACAAAGGTTTCGATTGGACAGAGGCACACGAGGAAGCACTACAAAGCTTAAAGAAGTACATGTCCAATCCTCCACTGTTGACGAAACCAATCGAAGGAGAGAGCTTGCAGCTGTACCTCGCTGTAAGTAATAACGCTGTTAGCGCAGTGCTCCTACGAGAAGGTGACCAACATCAGCAACCTATCTATTATATAAGTAAGTCTTTCCTCGATGCTGAAACAAGGTACACGTCTATGGAAAAGCTCTTACTTGGTCTCGTAACTGCAGCTAAGAAGTTAAGACACTATTTCGAGTCACATCATATAATCGTTGTTACTAACTATCCTCTTAAGATCGTACTTCGTAAGCCTGAACTTACAGGACGATTAGCAAAGTGGAGCATTTATCTTAGCAGCTTCGATCTAACGTTTCAACCAAGAACAGCGATAAAATCTCAGGCGTTAGCAGATTTCGTAGCTGAATTCAGTCCTGGGATCGAAGAACCATCGTACGATGAAATCAGCAATGTGATGATTCACGACAACGAACCATGGACCATGCATGTTGACGGAGCATCTAACGCACGAGGATCAGGATTGGGAGTAGTCCTGAAATCATCACATGGGGGCAATATGGTGTATTCGGTACGATGTGAGTTCAAAACCACCAACAACGAAGCAGAGTATGAAGCCTTGATCGCTGGATTGGATATGGCATATAACTTAGGAGCACGATGGCTACATGTACGAAGTGATTCGCTACTAGTTGTAAACCAAATCAATGGCGAATTCCAGGCAAAAGATTCAAAGATGATATCGTACCTCAAGATTGCAAAAGATAAGATCGCACGATTCGACAAGTTCTCGATAGAACAAATCCCAAGAGATCTGAACATGCAAGCCGATGCCTTGGCTAACTTGGGATCCGCATTGACAGGATCTGAATCTCAATATCAAGAACAGAATACTTAATCAAAGAAGTTTACGAAATAACACTTTGATTAAAAACAATGAATTCAAACAAGCTGTGTATATTGATCTTAATAGCTTAATGATTACAACTACAAGCCCCAATCTGTTTGAACAGGCTCAAAACAGACGTGCAACACTTCTCTATTGCAGGGATTTCAAGAACAATCTTGAGGCTCTTAATTCTAACACAAAAGCTATCAGAAACTCGTATCTAACAATGACAAACCTATCAGCTATATATACGACATAACAGATTACAATAAGGAAACTAGATTTACAAAATAATCTCTAAAATATCTCCAAGCATATCGTATCTTGTCTATATCTTCAAGTCATCACAATCCTTTCCTTATCGTCTTCTGATAGCAGTGATAAAAACATAAGCAGGGTTAACTTTGCACTAGCAGTGTTAACTTCAAAACCAGCAATGGTAATCTTTAATGGCAGTGGTAACTTTGATCTTCAAGCATTCATCACATACTGGCAGTGGTAAACTTCAATCTTCATCAGCAGTAGTAACCTTCCAATACCAGCAGTGGTAACCAGCAGTATTAACCTTTATGAGAGCAGTGGTATTAGACTCAACAATCTCCCCCTAAACTTAACTTCTCAGCATGAGGAGCTAAGTTTCTGAGTCTTCTCTTCAAATAGATTTCAATCTTCTTCACCAGCAACCTTGCAGCTCTTGTAGATTCACCTTTTGTACTCAGGCTTACCTTTATCATACACTGCAGCCTTTGAATATCAAGTGCATCATTTTCACACTCTTCAAAATAATACTCCATTTCTTTATCATTGACACTCAAGATGTATACCCTACACTTTTCAAACCATCTCCATTCCTTTATCTCCTCACAGTTCGAATTCTTTACACCTAGAAGTCTGAAAGGTTCAAATAACCAAAACAAACATTCTAGTGCAAATTTCCTCTTCTTGGCTTGATCAGGATTATCTCTGTCATTCACAGCTACTTTGATCACAGTGCATCTGTACTCATACATCTCTTTCAAATTCTCCCTTGTGCACTCATCTAAGACATTTCCCCAGTCATTATCACAAAACTCTGATCCATCATCAAATTGGACAACATATCTCAGATCTTGATCAACTCCCCAACCAACAACTTTCTTCTGCTTTAACTCTATCACTTCTTCATCAAAATAATGAGCATTCAGTTCTAGCAACTGTTCTCTCATCCTTCCAATCAACTCCTTATCAAATTCAGATAGTTTTTCTGACTTCTTCTTTACTTCCAGCATGCTGCCCATCATGATTGGTTCAAAATCATATCTTTTATCCATTAGAAAGAAACTCATTCTTCCTTTCTCAAAAGTCACTGAAAACACCCTATTTTCATAGGTGTTCCAGGCAATCACCTTTCCTTCACCAATACTGTCATCCTGATCTCTTTTTCCATCATCCTTGAGTTCTGCCTTTGTTTTTGAGAAGGCAAACATAATCTTCAAATCTTCTACAAGCATCCTGGCTTCCTCAAAATCTTCAATTTCTTTAGTGCAGGCTATCTCATACATCTTCCTTAGATCACTTTTGGACAACTTTCTGAAGATTCCAATCTCATTTGCAAACACTTCATTTGTTCCATCACTTCTGAATATCTTGAAATAATCTATCTGATTATTTTCAAAGTATATCCACATAGAGATGTTTGAAGGTTCCTCTACTGCTTTACTCAACTTTGGCCTTTTAGCAACAGACTTCTTCCTTATTGCTTTTGATGATTTTGCCTCCTCCTTCTGAACAGTTTTCACAGCAACCTCCTCTTCCTTTGCAGGTTCCTCCTTCTTCTCTATTGCTTGAACACTTTGTTGCTCAGAAATCATCACAAGTTCCTTATCCTGTTCAGGCTTACCTTCAGTGGTAACCTGTTCTTCAATCTGATCTCTCTTTCTCTTCCTTTGAACCAATGCCAGCTCTTCAGTTTCAACCTGTTGTTCCTCCATTGCTTCCAAATGCATGGCTTCTCTGGTGACATTGTACTTTTTCTCAATCTCTTCCAGAGTCCATCTGGAAAAGAATTGAAATGGCTTTCCAAGAGCAGTAGACAAAAATCTCACCATAGTCCTCCTCTTTTCAGTTTTCTGCTTTGAAATTGACTTCTTCTGAGTCTTTTTCACAGGCTTCTTCTTTTCAGCTTTTCTCTTTCTTTCTTCTATTTCCTTGTTTACTCTTTCTTGTTCTTCCTGACCTAATTGTCTGGCCAGAGCCTCTGAAGCTTCATATTCCATAATCTTCCTTTTTGCCTCATCAATTTCAGAATCAGTATCAGACTCTGCTTCTTCAATCATCTTCTCTTTTCCTTTATCTTTAGGATCAACAGCAGGAAGATCATTCTTTTTCACAATCTCTGATTCTTTGATAACTACCCCTTAGTAGGTTTGACTACTTCAGGCAACTTTACGAGCAACTCAGCAATGGTTAGATCATCCTCATTGATCTCTGGTTCAGCACTAATAACTGCAGGTTCATCTGCAACCTGGGTGTCTTCATTCACAACATCTTCTTCCAAAATAATCTCAGCCACTGTTCCAGTCTCTTTCTGTTCCTCCCCCTTGGCTTCAGTCTCCATCTCAACACCTTGTTCATTCACAACATCTTCTTCATGCACAGACTCCCCCTTAACTCCAGATCTCTCCCCCTTTGTGAATTGAACCAACGTATGATACTTCTTCCTTAGAGCACGAATAGTACCCTTCATGGAGGCAATGGAAGCACCCTGAGCTTGAATGACCCTTGCTTGCTTCACCAACTGTGCTTCATGCAGTTTGAGCATATCATGCTGTGCAGTGGCCAACTCCTCCAAGATATCAAGTCTGGCTGCATGAGAGCCATGTTTCTCATCATGAACAAAGAAGTTCTTCTCAAATGCCTTCAAATCTTTGGCAATGGTACGAAAATTTTCCATCAATTCCTCATGTGTAAATCTGCTCTCACCAGGTTTAGAAGTGTTAACCTCCATTACTGGATCTTTGAGCTTTTTGACTTTAGTCTTCAGCCTTGCTGAAGCACTAGAAGCCCCCTTGGTTTCTTGGCACCTGGGTCCTCCATGTGATTTCTCACTAGGAGTTGCCGTGGTGGGGGTCTTACTTATGTTCAAACTGACCTGATGCACACCTTGTGCAACATCAGTAGTTTGAGCCTCACCAACCACATGCCCATCCTTCTCCTTAGAGGGCACCTTCTTTATACTTGAGTGGGGCTGCACTCCAGGGGTATCCCTTTGGGTAGAAGCAGAAGGAGAGTGCTCCAACTGTTGGCTTGTAGGCGTTTGGGGTTTAGAACCAGAGGAGGAAGGAGCTCCTCTGTTCTTTCTCTGATATCTTTGAAGGGTGGGGGTGGGGGATTTGTCAAAGGACTGAGGGAGTGTGTCTGTGATAGGTGTGGGTAGGTCATCAGAGGGAATGCTTGGTTGTGTAGGCTGCAAGCCTGATGCCTCACCTTGTGGGTGGTTCACTCTCATCATTGTAGAGAACAATGGAGTGAATTGGTCATTTGAGCCTTCTGCAGGTCTCTTCATATTGGAGAACAACTTATGACCAAGAGCAGAGCTCTTATAGATGTTTCCATGTTTAGGTACATCCGTCAATTCATATGTAATCACTTCTTGGACAAATCTTGGGAACATGAAAAATGTTTTGACTTTAGAGTTTGGAATGTTCTCAAGATTGTACATAAGACTATCAAAAATCATTTGTGAAAAATTAAACACTTGTTTTGTGGCTAGACAGACCAAGGCAGAAGCCATAGTGCTGCTGAACTCACCAAAACTAGTGGATTTCTTTGAAAAGCAGTGCAACAGGGTATGCACAAGGAATCTCCATTGAGGGCAAAATTGACTCTTAAGATATTTCAAAGATGTTTGAGAGCCTGTATATCCCATTTTTAAAAGGTTTTCCATGATGGTTCGAGTAGAGAGCATAGATATACCTCCTTCATCATTTAGTTGCAGATGATGTCTGATCTTGGCAGAGGTAAGTGTGAGAGGCAGACCACAGATAGTGGTTTGAATACGTTTGACTCCATCTTCTTCCTGGACAACTCCATTCATCCAGAAGTCTTGCATATGTTGAATGTAGATGGTAGGAGTGATTGTCGCGGCGTGCGCAATGTGAGATGATGCCAAGAAATCAACTATATCTTCGAAACCTTCAGAATCTCCACCCTTGGAAATATATCCAACCTTGTTATGATCCTTGACAAAAGTCAATGAAGCCATTAGCAATCGATTAAGAAAACCTAAACAGATGATGAAATCAGATCGTAATCTCGAATGCACGAATACTGAGAGAGAATCAATCGAAGAATTGCAAACGTTTTTGAGAGCAAAGGTGTAGAATAGCCGTTAATGAAAAAGGCGGTCAAGTTAGGGCTTATATACTACACTTTAGAGCAGGGGTAACTACCATTAGCAGTGTTAACAAACACACGGTGAACTAGGTCAAATAAGCAGTGGTATTGAACACTAGCAGTGGTATTTGTCCAGCTATCTTAAAAGCAGTGGTAAAAGATACCCTCAGTGGTAATGACATGCATTAGATTAAAAGCAGTGGTAAAATGTACCGGCAGTGGTAAAGACACGCATCGGATTAAAAGCAGTGGTAAACACATGAACTAGTCAAAAGCAGTGGTAATTACAACTGCTTAATTAAAAGCAGTGGTAAAACCTTAGGCATTATTCAGAATAACTAGCAGTGTTAAAGGGCGAAAGTGAGCAGTGGTAAAGCACAAATACACAAGCAGTGGTAATATGTGATGGTGCTAGCAGGGGTAAAGGGCGAAAGAAGAGCAGTGTTAATGGGCGAATGACTAGCAGTGTTAACAGGCGAAAGTGCTAGCAGTGTTAATGGGCGAATGTGAAAGCAGTGTTAATGGGCGAATGTGCTAGCAGGGGTAAAAACTTTGTAAAAACAAGCATTTCACTCCATGGACTGCTGCATTGAAATTGATAATAAAAGCTCCATCTTACTGCTTGTGAACTTGCTGAAACTCCTTCTGCCACATCAAAGAACTTATCAACTTTTACAAAAGATAGAAATAAAGGAAAGATATACAGAGATAATACAAAAATAATTGTAACAAGAAGAAGGGTTATTCAGAGTTCATCATTCCAACACTTGTGATCAAGAATATGAACCTGCCTACATCAAAGGCTTTTGTGAAAAGATCTGCATATTGATCATCAGTATGGACTTTTTGAACTTGAATTAGCTTCTTTTCATTACAATCTCTGATAAGATGGTACTTAATCTCTATATGCTTGGTCTTGGAATGCTTGACAGGGTTATTCACAATGCTAATAGCACTGTTGTTGTCAATGTATATAGGTGTCTGTAAGAAAGAAAGACCATAGTCCTGCATCTGATTCTGAATCCATAAGACTTGTGAGCAGCATTGAGAAGCAGCTATGTATTCAGCCTCATTTGTTGATTGTGAAACAGTGGTCTGTTTCTTGCACTGCCAAGAGACCAATCTTCCTCCTAAGAACTGACATCCTTCTGATGTTGACTTCCTATCCAGGTTTGCTCCCCATAATCACTATCTGTGTAGGCCACCAAGTCAAAAGAATTGTCATAAGGATACCAAAGTCCCAATTTAGGTTGACCCTTGAGATATTTGAATATCCTCTTGACTGCATGTAGATGTGACTTCTTTGGCCTAACTTGAAACCTAGCACACACACAAACAGCAAACATAATATCAGGTCTAGAAGCTGTAAGATACATTAATGATCCAATCATGGATCTGTATTGATGAACATCAACTTCCTCCCCCTCAACATCAGCAGTGAGGTGTTTGTGAGTTTCCATTGGTGTGCTTGCTGGTTTTGCATCATTCATTCCAAACTTTTGAAGCATTGTGGCGACATATTTGGATTGATTGATGAAGATACCATCTCTTTTCTGCTTGACCTGCAAACCAAGAAAGAAAGTTAGTTCTCCCATAGAACTCATTTTAAACTTCTTGTGCATTAGTTCTTCAAACTCCTTGCACATGTCTTCCTTTGTTGAACCAAAGATGATATCATCTACATAGATCTGCACCAACAACATATCAGTCTTTGTTCTCTTGATGAATAAAGTCTTATCAATGACACCCCTCTCAAATTTGTTTTCCAACAAATATGAGGACAAGGTATCGTACCAAGCCCTAGGTGCTTGATGAAGACCATACAGTGCCTTCCTCAACTTGCACACTCTGTCAGGATATTTAGGGTCTTCAAACCCTGGTGGTTGACAGACATAGACTTCCTCATCAATAGTGCCATACAAGAATGCACTTTTCACATCCATCTGATAGACTTTGAATCCTTTGTAAGATGCAAAAGCCAAGAATAGCCGGATGGCTTCAATTCTAGCTACAGGTGCAAATACATCATCATAGTCTATTCCTTCTTCCTGAGTGTACCCCTGTGCCACTAGTCTGGCCTTATTCTTGATCACAATTCCTCTCTCATCTGTCTTGTTTCTGAATATCCATTTAGTGCCAATTACTCTGTGTCCTTTTGGGAGATCCACCAAATCCCAAACATGCTGTAGGACAAATTGCAGTAACTCCTCTTGCATAGCTTCTATCCAGCTTGGATCCTTCATGGCATCTAACACCTTCTTTGGTTCATTCTGGGAAAGAAAGCATGACAACATCCCAAAATGAGTATTCACATATCCAGCTTCTCTGCTTTGCTTCCTTGTAATCATAGGAGATGCCACATCTCCAATAACTTGAGAAGCAGGGTGATTCTTTTGAGTTCTTGTCAGGTGCAGGGGTTCTTCAGCTAGGAGTTCCCCTAAATTTGAATCATCAGGACAAGATTCTGAGGGATCTGGTTGATTGATTTCACTTGTATCCCCAGTCTCATTTTCCACATTGCTTTCAAGCTGTGGAGTCTCTTCAGTCTCCTTGTCTCCATCTTGATTCTCTGAAGCATCCTCTTGTACTTCAGTCTCTGATTCTTTCTCTTCTGAATTGATGGTGGATGGAGGAAACAGAACAAAAGGTGTGTCTGTCTCCTTTTCCTTGATAATAGGACCTATATCAACTGCATTGCTCATGTTCAAAGAGTTAGTGAGTGAATCAATGTCAAATAACCAGTCTGGACCAGTCCCATGCACATTGGGAGTGTGTTCATTGAATTTGACATTGTCACTTTCCTCAATTGTTCTAGAAACAGTATTAAATACCCTAACTGCTTTGCTTTGTATTGAGTATCCCACAAAGAAACCATCATCAGATTTACTGTCAAATTTCCCTAGGTGAGATTTGGTATTTAGGATAGAACAGGGACACCCAAAAGGTACAAAGAAACCTATAAAAGGCTTTTTGTTTTTGAAAAGTTCATAAGGTGTTTGTCCCTTGGACTTGACTACATGAACCCTGTTTTGCACATAGCAGGCAGTGTTAACTGCTTCTGCCCAAAAAGTGATTGGTAGTTTAGAATCTGCTAACATGGTTCTTGCAGCCTCAATCAGTGTCCTATTTCTCCTCTCAGCAACTCCATTCTGTTGAGGAGTTCTAGGAGCACTGAATTGTCTTTCAATACCTTTTTCCTCACAAAAGGAATTCAAATCAGCATTTTTGAACTCAGTTCCATTGTCTGATCTAATGACTTTCACTCTAAGGTTCACCTGATTCTCAACTCTCTTTACAAATGATTTGATCAGTCCACTTGTCTCATCCTTTGTTCTTAGAAAGAAAACCCAAGTAAACCTAGAATAATCATCTATTATCACTAGACAGTATGATTTCTTGCCTATACTCATTACATTGGTGGGTCCAAATAAATCCATGTGCAATAATTTAAGAGGAGCAGAGATAGTGTTTATTGTCTTTGATTTGTGAGAAACCTTGTGTTGCTTGCCTTTAAGGCATGCTACACAATGATCATCAAGTGTGAACTCTTTTGGGGGAAGACCTCTGACCAATTGATTTTTGACAAGTAAGTTCATGGTCTTAATGTTCATATGACCCATCCTTCTATGCCAGAGAGAGGATTCAGTCATTGAAGCTTTTGAAAACAGACAGTTCACTACTTCTGATGGCATACCATTTAAGTCCAGACAATAAACATTATCTTTTCTAGGTGTTCTCAGTAAAACAAAGCTCTCATCAACTACAAACTTAGGAGAAAGAATCATGCACTCTGTGTCACTGAACAGAGTGAAAAGTTTCTTATCACACACCTGAGACACACTCATCAGGTTGTATCTGAGTTGATCCACATAGTATACTTCTTCTAAAGTTAACTTACCTCCTGTAACCTTACCTTTCCCTGAAACCTTACCTCCTCTTGGATTATCTCCAAAGGCAACATATCCTCCATTGAATGTAGTGAAGTTTTCAAGAAAGGATCTATTGCCTGTCATGTGCCTAGAGCAACCACTGTCCACATGCCATAAGTTCTTATTCCTGTCTGGGTTGCCCTGCACATTAAAGAAATAAGTTAGTGTCTTGAAGGAACCCAAGCCAATATGGTCTTGGGTTCTCCCTTTTCATTAACATAATTGACCTCTGTCAATCTGTTAAGCTTTAAAAGATAATCCTTGTTAGGAATCTCATGACTTGAGTACTTAGTTACAATGGGTTGTCTCAGTGAAGAACTTGTAGTGGCAACAGTGTTAACCTCTATATCTTTTTGGTTGTTACCACTGCTTTCAGAAGCAACACTTTCATTACCACTGCTTGTGGAAGCAGTAGTATTGCTTAGTGAGGCTTTTGGTACCCATTTTGTAACTATCTTCACAGTCTTCTTTTCAACCTTTTTCTTTTGGACACTGACTTTCTTTTTAGGTTGATTTTTACTTTTCTGAACAAATTGTCTTTTAGCAATAGGTTTTGGAACAAACCCTCTGCTATTATACTCTGTCCTTCTAGTTTGGAACTGCTTTTGATTTTGAAAATTAACCCTTTGATTTTGAAAAGTCATTCTTTGATTAAAAGGGTTATAGTAGCAGTCCTTAGCCAGATGGTTGAGATTACAGCATATAAAGCAGGGTTTTGGTTTGTTAATCTTATTCAGATCAACACCATGAGTTTGAGCCCATTGGTTGTTCCAATTCCTTTTGTTTCCTCTTGGTTTGGCACTTGTTTGAGGTTGTTTAGAAGTACCAGGATCACTGTCATTCTTATGAGTGGGTTTACCACCTTTGACACTTGGTTGTGAAGTTGCAGGTTCCTGGTCAACTATTTTCTCCTTCCCTTTCCTAGAGACTGTAGCAATCTTACTGGGTACAAAGGGCATACCACCCTTTTCATTGGTGAGGATTTGATTTTCCTCAGGGACAGTCTCTTGGGATTTGTTTTCAGTCTTTCCCTTTTGTTCTTCCTCATCATCACTACTTGAGGGATCTATATCACACACTCCTTCTTTTAGTTCCTCTCTGTTTAGTCTATCTAGGATATCTGTGGTAGGAGGAATATAGGTGTGATTTCGGGGTGGAGGAGTATTGTGGTATCCTATCCCTCTTTTGAGTTCATCATGAACTTGAGCCTTCAGAATTTCTTCCAAGGCTTTAGAGGACTTAGAGAATTTATCAAGATCTTCCTTAGCTTTTTCTAATTCCTTCTTGACAGATTCTAATTCCTCACCAGACTTTACTAGTTTCTTCTCAAACACCTTTTTCTCCCACTTCCAGTAATTGTAGTCATATTCAAACTGAAGTTCATTCTCTTTATAAGATTTGATTTGATCCTCCAGATTCTCAATGACTATCCTATACTCTCTTCTATCAACTTCCATTGTCTTGATGGTATCACTCATAGTCTGATTGTGATCCCTATACTTCTTAACAGTTTCAACACAAGAATCAGAACATAATTTAGAGGATACCTCAGCTGGAAGTTCAGGTTCAGTGATTTTGGCCATCAATGCATGATTCTGGATGGCTTCTTCAGCTTGATCACTCCAGTCAAATCCCATGCCTTCTTGTGATACCAAGGCTTGAGAAGAGTTGGAATTGGTGCCTCTGTTGGGTCTTGGAGCATATGCTTGTCCTCCATTGTTGGCTTGTTGATGAGTGCCACTCCCTTTGCACTCTCTGGCAAAGTGGCCAGGCTCATTGCACTTGTAGCATCTCACCTTTGATTTGTCAAATCCAGCAAGATCTCCTCTTTTGGCATCAAAGTTGTTCCTGCCAGTCCTCCTTATAAATCTTTTCATTCTCATTGTTAACATGGCCATCTGCCACTTGATGTCCATCTCCTCCAAATCATCAGCATTGATTTGTTCAAGATCATCATTGATCAGAGGAGATCTTACATGATTGGCAAGGAATGCTTCCAAGACTGCATCCCCATTAGTATCCTGTGACACAGATGTTTTATCATTAGTACTGTCATGGTTATTGTTAGCAGGATTAACATGAGTAGTACTAGCAGTATTAATATTAGAAGAAGGATTTTCAGAGGAATAAAGAGCAATAGTATGTGAATATCCAGTTGGTCTTCTTTTGGCCTCTACTTCAGCTTCAAAAATCCTGAGATCATTGTACAGATCTTCAAGCTCCTTATCCTCCAGGTCATCTCCTTGTCTGAATGACACAGTGTACATAGTCCATTCCTCACTCAGAGATCTGAGAAATTTTCTATTGACTTCATCCTTCTCCATCTTCACATCTACATTGGCAAGTTCTCCAATTAATTTGTTGAACCTGTCAAAAGTTTGAGTCATTGACTCATTCTTTGTAGAAGTGAAGTTCTCATATTGTTGCTTCAATAGGGCTTTCTGATTTCTCTTGGAACTTTTGGTTCCAGAGAATCTCTTCTCCAGTGCAATCCACAGTGATCTTGCATCAGGGCAGGTACAAAACTGGTGTTGGTATTCATTGGGAATGGCCAACAGCAGAGTGCTTAAGGCTTTCATCTCAGTCTGCTTCCTCTTTTTGTCTGCATCAGATTTTGGGGGTGCTCCAGCCACAGCAGGTTCAGGGACACTGGGTCCATGTTCAACAACTTCCCATAAGGCATAATCAGTAAGAAGCATGTATTGCTTAATTCTGATTTTCCACATCTCAAACTCATTGGGTTTGAGCATGGGGACTTTGGACACAAGAACAGAATCTTGGGAATCCATTGATTAAAAAGTATTCTGAACACAAGCTCTGATACCACTTGACAGGATCTGAATCTCAATATCAAGAACAGAATACTTAATCAAAGAAGTTTGCGGAATAACACTTTGATTAAAAACAATGAATTCAAACAAGCTGTGTATATTGATCTTAATAGCTTAATGATTACAACTACAAGCCCCAATCTGTTTGAACAGGCTCAAAATAGACGTGCAACACTTCTCTATTGCAGGGATTTCAAGAACAATCTTGAGGCTCTTAATTCTAACACAAAAGCTATCAGAAACTCGTATCTAACAATGACAAACCTATCAGCTATATATACGACATAACAGATTACAATAAGGAAACTAGATTTACAAGATAATCTCTAAAATATCTCCAAGCATATCGTATCTTGTCTATATCTTCAAGTCATCACAATCCTTTCCTTATCGTCTTCTGATAGCAGTGATAAAAACATAAGCAGGGTTAACTTTGCACTAGCAGTGTTAACTTCAAAACCAGCAATGGTAATCTTTAATGGCAGTGGTAACTTTGATCTTCAAGCATTCATCACATACTGGCAGTGGTAAACTTCAATCTTCATCAGCAGTAGTAACCTTCCAATACCAGCAGTGGTAACCAGCAGTATTAACCTTTATGAGAGCAGTGGTATTAGACTCAACACGCATTCAACGAACCAACTTTAGAAAGTGTTCTGATAATACATCTTATGTCACCAACAATCGAAGAAGCTCAAATGATCGAAGAAAACCACGATTGGTCGAATGATATATGGAACTATCTCAAAAACGATCAACTCCCTGAAGACAAATTAGAAGCCCGGAAAGTCAGACTTAAAAGCTCTCGATACACGATCTTCGATGATCAGCTGTATCGAAGGTCCACGACGGGTTTAATCTTACGATGCGTGGTAAACAGGCAACAAATCGATCAAATCCTTCAAGAGATGCACGATGGAGAATGTGGAAACCATTCTGAGGGCAGAAGCCTTGCTAACAGAATCTCGAGGCAAGGATATTATTGGCCTACTCTTCGAGAGGACTCGATAAGATATGTTCAAAGATGCGATGCTTGTCAAAGACACTCAGGTACGTCACATCTACCTTCTGAACCCCTACACTCTGTCTTAATCCCATGGCCATTCATGCGATGGGGGATGGACATCGTAGGAAAATTACCACCTGCTCCAGGTCAAAAAGTATTTTTACTTGTTCTTACTGATTATTTCTCTAAATGGATTGAAGCCGCAGCTTTCTCACAGGTTAGGGATAAAGAAGTTATCTCTTTTATCCAAACTAACATTATTTACAGGTTTGGAGTACCATCAGAAATAACGTGCGATAATGGGTCCCAATTTATAAGTGAGAGAACTTGAAAGTTCTGCGATGAACGTGGGATAAAACTCATTACATCGACCCCGAGATATCCACAGTCCAACGGCTTGGCTGAATCCAGCAATAAGACCATTATTAATTCTATTCGAAAGAGGTTGAAAGCTGCAAAGGGTCGATGGGTCGAAGAATTACCATCTGTTTTATGGGCAAATCGCACGACACCTAGAACCTCAACTGGACAAACTCCCTTTTCCCTAGTATATGGATGTGAAGCAGTCCTTCCAATCGAATCACAGGTTCCTGTTGCTCGACATCGTACGATTGAACAAAACTCGATGGACTTGTGTTACGATATCGATGCTTTGGAAGAGCTAAGAGAGAAAGCCTTTCAAAAGATGGCATCGCAGAAAGCCATGGTTGAACGCTACTTCAATAAAAAGGTGAAAGTTAAGGTATTTCAAGTTGGAGATCATGTCCTGCGACGTGTCTTTCCGAATACACAAGAATCGAACGCTGGAAAACTTTCCATCAAGTGGGAAGGACCTTACATCATCACCAAGATCGTGGGGAAAGGTGCCTATAAGATTTCAACCATCGAAGGTAATGAAATCCCACGTAGTTGGAATGCAACTCATCTAAAAAGGTACTACTTCTAAAACCCTTTTTATTTTACTATTATTTCATCAAACGATTACTGAATTAGGCATCGGAGCGCCGTTGGTCAATCCAACGGCCACCCCTTAGCCAATTTTACTCGCAGGTAACGCACGATTATCGCAAGACATCGCATGATTGCCGCAGGATATCACACGACTACCGCAGACATCGCACGATCTATGGCAAAATATCGCCCGATAAAACAACATGCTCAAATCGCATAGAACTTAAAAGATGCATCAATTTTAAATCGCAAGAGCGCAAGTCAAAACGCCAGACGCATGATTAACAGAAACGTTTCTAAAATTTTTTAAGTGCCTTAAACTCATGATAAATATCGCAAGCTAAAAACGCACGATTAATTAAGGCCTTAAACACTAAATCAGCTAAAACGCACGATTATCTATTCATTAAAAGTACTTAAGACAAAAATAAAGTACTAATTCAACATCGCACGATTGCAAAAAAAAGATAATTTCATTAAAAAGTACTTAAAAGTACTACGATTACATCAAAAGGAATTTAAATTTCAGGGTTGGCCTCTACGCCAGCACCCTCTTCTATACTAGCTCCTACGATAGGGGGAAGAACGTCTTCAGCAGCCTTGTCCACGATGACGGATCCAGAGGCATCTTCAGTCTTATCCTCCTCCTCGATCATCGTGACTTCGACCTCTTTGCTTTTCTCAACACCTTCCTCCTCTTCATCAGCATCCTTGGCGTCATCAGCATCTAGGAGCTCATCAGATCCCATCGCATCGCGGAAAGCCCCCAGCTCACCCTTGGCAGCCTCGATGGTGTACGTGCCACCAATAAATTGGCGTATTACGGCTGCACGGGCCACCATCCTGGATAGCACCATCTCATCTTTGAGATCCAAGATCTCAGATGATAAGGCCTTCTCGCGATCTGCCATCTCCACACGCGATGCAGCCAGTTCTTCCTCCAGCTTGGCGATACGATTATTTGCCGCTGTCAGCCTTGCACGTTGTTCTGATCGAACGTGCTCAGCCTCATCCAGTTTAGCCATCAGATCGTCCACCTCAACCCGTTTGGCCTCTAGATCAGCAGCCATCTTCGATGCCTTCTCCTGAGCCTTCTTCGCCTCGTTCACCGCAGCCCTCTCACTGGACATCTTCATCTTCATGTCTTTTTGAACGGTCTCCAGTCTTTGGTGAAGACCAAGACACGCCTGGAAAGCCTGCATAACACAAGATGATTAGAACACATAATTATAATATATCGTAAGATAAAAGCATCGTACGATAGCTTACCATGAAAGAGTATCCAATAGCACCGGCATCGAGCTCGCCAATCCGACGAGTGTCCATGTGGGCCTTCTGCGATGGAAGCAAATATTGTTCGATGGCAGGGAAAAGGTCATCTTGGTTGATGACATCGCCATCCAGAAAGTTTGAGGGTAAAGAAATGTGGATCGACGTCTCACCCTCTTTCCCCTTTGGAGGCTTGGCTGAGGATCTTTTCTCCTTTGGCATCGTAGGAGACATCGTAGGAGGAGGAGCAGTGTGAATCGGGGTCGCATCGACCACATCATCCGCCTGTCGTACGGCTTCCTTTGATGCGATCGAAGCACCCGAAGAAGACCTTGTCTTCTTAGGTTGTGGCTCCATGCCACTTACTCCCTTCTTCTTCTCCAAAGCTCTCTTGGCCGCCGCCATGTTTGCCAACTTCTTCGAAGGTTTCTTTTGGCCTGAAATAAAGCAAATATCGTACGATAAAGAAAACGTAAGAAGATGAGAATCATCGTACGATTTACCTTCCATTTCTTCTTCTTCTTCTTCTTCTTCTTCACTTAGCACTTGAACTTCGAGCTCTTCGTCGCTATCCTCCCTTGGGCTTTTTCCCTTCGATCTGGCGTACGATCTTTCTTGAACACCGTACTCCAAGAAGCGATTAACAGCCTCGGTAGATTCCTCGAAAGCAAATTCGATCTCTGCAGAAAGAAACGTACGGTAAGAAATTATACGATAAAATCAAAACAAAACAGAATACATAAAATGACCTATACCTAGTGGGTTCCATTCTGGGGCTACCCATCCACCTTCCTCCAAGACCGATGAGGATCGCACGAACGCATATCGAGCCTTCCATCCTCGATCAAATGCTTGAGTACCATGTACTAACATGGCATCACCCCTACCCTTGGGATAAATCCCATACCTATCATAATCAGAGACCTTCACGGTATACGCCGTGAGAAGGTCATCGACGGTGAAAGGGGCTCTACCCCAGTTCTCGGTTACACGTTCGATAACTCTCACGACCCTCCAGAATTGGGGCATGAGCTGACCAGGGGAGATGCTAAATCGTGTCATAAACGCACGAGCCAATGGGCTATAGGGCCACGAAAACCCGATTTTGAAGGGATATTCGAACAACGCAAAGAAACCCGCCGGAGCATCAGCAGGTCTAACTTCACCAGGTGATTTGATTACGGCCTCCTTAGGCATCCTAGCAAGTTTCCTAAGGTGGATTAGGTCGATTTCTCCCTGGATTGTACTCTTAACCTCCATAATTTCTCTAAAGCTAAGACGATCTAAACTCCTATGTAATCTATCGAAACGCAGCAAGTCGAAATTCCTAGGATTCTTCTCAGCCCTAACTTTCAAACGCATGAACTGAAATTGAAACAAGGGGTAGAAAGATACCTTATAGGCGAATTGGATCTAAATCTTCTCAAAGATTAGGAGGATTCGGTTGGAGAGAAATTTGAATTCAAAATTGGAAAAGATTTGGAGATAATTATGGATAGAATTCGGTCTTTTATACAAATTAAACCGCCTCTCCAAAAAATTGAGGTCGAATCGAACATCAACACCTGTCCATTATAACCGTTGCATTGACAGCTTGCAATTAACCAAGTTAATAACGCCGTTAACGTGAAAACCGGTTCATATTCAACAAAATTGATCATAATAAAATCGATGTGCTAACGATTTGATTTTGCAGATGTAAGATTCAGAAAATCTATAACTTATTTTCTAAATCTTGGGGGCAAACTGTTTGGGTGAAATTTTATCATCGAACGATCGAACGAATAGAATCGTAAGATATCTTCCAGGATAATATTCCTGTATTAAGATAAGGTCCTGAAGTAGAGATATGACTACCTTCCAACAAGGATAAGTGATCATCGAAGTTATGCAGAAGAAGATCGTACGATATCATCATATGATCGTACGATTAAACTAACGATATACGTATTCAAGTTTACTCTTACTGCAGGAAAGCTTATCCAAGATGACCTCGAAGCATAGTCAACAATTATCAAACCTGATATGACCGTTCGAACAAGATACGCTCGTCTTAAAGAACTTAGGCGTTACGATCGCAAAACCAGCTTCAGTTATATCCGTTGCATTTATGGCTCAATAATGAACGAACGGTTACAATCCAAGCAGCTATAAAAGAGATTCAAGATCCTACACTCAAGACAACTGATTCCGAGAGAGAAAAATAGCAATACCAATATTATTCTCTGTATTTACGTTCGATAGCGTTTATTTCTTTACTATAATCGTACGATACAACTGTAACATCGAGGATATCACCCCTTGTTGGTGATCAATAGTGCAACGTCGACTATCCTATTTAGTCGGCCGCAGGTTTTTTCCTCGATTCAGAGGTTTTTTCTGCGTCATCAATCTTTTTGTCAATTTACTTTTATTTATCGCACGTTTTATCGAACGAGAATTCTTTCTTTTGACGATTCTGCCTCACGACATCTTACGATAATAACTTAAGTAAATTTTTACACAAACAGTGCTCACCGATTACTTCTCGAAGTGGATAGAAGCTGGTGCTTTCTCACAGGTCCGGGATAAAGAAGTCATATCTTTCATTCAGAAAAATATCATTTATAGATTCGGAGTACCAGCTGAAATTATGTGCGACAACGGCTCACAATTTATAAGTGATAAGACTCGTACGTTCTGTGAAAAACGAGGAATCAAGTTAATCACTTCAACTCCAAGATATCCACAATCTAATGGATTAGCAGAATCAAACAACAAAGTCATCATCAATTCAATCCGAAAAAGGTTGAAAGGAGCAAAAGGAAAATGGGTAGAAGAATTGCCATCTGTCCTATGGGCAAATCGTACGACACCAAGAGCATCAACTGGACAAACTCCATATTCTCTGGTATATGGATGCGAAGCAGTCTTACCAATCGAAGCTCAATTACCAATTGCCAGAAGTCGTACGTATGATCAAAATGCAATAAATCTACCTTACGACCTGGACGCTTTAGAAGAACTCCGAGAGAAAGCACTACGAACGATGGCTGCACAAAAAGGAATTGTCGAAAGACACTTCAACAAAAAGGTAAAGGCCAAAATTTTTCAAGTTGGAGATTATGTCTTACGACATGTGTTCCAAAACACACAAGAACCAAACGCTAGAAAACTTTCCATCAAATGGGAAGGACCATACATAATTTCCAAAGTCATTGGAAACGGAGCATATAGACTTACGACAATAGAAGGTATGGAAATCCCACGAAGCTGGAACGCCCATCACCTCAAAAGGTACTACTTCTAAACCTATTTACATACGATTCATTCTTCATTATCCATTACTGACTTAGGCATCGGAGCGCCGTTGGCTAAGTCAACGGCCACCCCTTAGTCATTCTTTTTCGCAGGTATCGCACCATAAATTGTATGAATCGCACGATCAACGCAAGTATCGCACGATTTAAACGCATGCTTATCGTAGGAATCGCACGATAAAAATCGCATGAATCGCAAGAAAACTGCTGCAACGCACGATTATTTCGCAAGAGCGCAAGTCAACTCGCCAATCGCACGAATACTCTCATGAGTACAAAAGAAACGTTTCTAAATTAAGTCTAAGGGCTTTAAAACAAACGCATGCAAAAACAAAAGCTAAAACGCACGTTACAAGCTAAAACGCAAGATACAAGCTAAAACGCACAATATAAGTTATAACGACACAACAGTGATATATAAGTTATAACGACACAATAGTGATAAGTTAAAACACGATATTCAAACAAAAATTCTTTCATTAATATTTTTTGCCTAAAAACGGCAGAGTACAAGAAAATTTTTACGATTACAAGAGAAAAACTACTATAAAAGAGCATCGATGGAAGGTGGATCTGCGACGGAAGCCTCTTCAGTCCCTAAAGGATGCGTAGGAGCGGATCCAGAGGTTTCAGGAACCTCCTCCCCAACACCTACATCCTTGACTTCAGCAGACTTATCTTCAGTTGCTGCTTCTTCGTCCAAGTTCTTTAGATCTTGCTCGTCGAGGAGATCTTCGGAACCCATCACCTGAACAAAAGAAGCCACCTCATCCTTCGCCATCTGAGAAGTTATGGTCCCAGCAACTACCCGTCGCATGACCGCAGTACGTGCGACCACTCAGACTAAGGCGGCGTCTTCTTCTAGTTCCTGGATCTTGGACGACAGCGCCTCCTCCCTCTCAGCTTTCTCCCGTCGAACGACCAGCAGCTCCTTCTCCAGCTCCTTTGTATGGTCCAAGGCCAACTTCAGCCGTTCTCGCTGTTGGACCTGAAACCGTTCGCTAAGTTCCAGCTTAGATTCCAGGTCCCCAATCTGGACCAATTTAGCATTAACTTCATCGGACAGTTGGGCCAGCTTCTTTTTGGCCTTGTCGGCCTCCTTCTTGGCCAGTTTGGCATCGTTCTGGTTCGACGCCATCTCCTCTTTGATCTTAGCCATCCGTGTATGGAGGCTAAGACTAGTTTGGAGAGCCTATGCAAAGAAAAAAGAAAAAATAAAAGCTGTACAAGTAAAATAAAAAGCAGAAAACGTACGACAGAGACTTACCAGGAAGGAGATACCCGCGATGGAGGCATCCAGGTCTTCGATATCGGCCTCCTCCATTCGCGCCTTTTGAGCAGGAACGTGAAACTGCTCCAAGACCGAGAAAGTGGACTTCGTCCTAATGACGTCATCCACCATGAAGTCAGAGGGCATCTGGATTGTCATGGTCGTAAGACCAGACCCCTCTTTCTCCTTGCCCTTGTCGGCCTTCGACGCACCCGCTCCCTTCGCGGGAGGAGCGAAGCAAAGAGGGACAGCCTCTATCCCACCTTCAGCCTTGCGTGCGGCATCTTGGGCCGCAGCCTTCCTCTTGGCAGCACGAGCAATATATAACTTACGACTTGCTCGTTGTAATGATGGACTCCAGCAAGCATGGCATAGTACTCAATCTCGGACTTTCTCAAAGGTGGGCAATTGTTGGATATTATAATCAGCTTGCCTGCATCAAACATATAAACTTTGTATGTTTATTCATTAGTAACGTCGTACGACATTGTAATAATCGTTCGACTTATTCGATGTATATGTTCGATGTTTTATCTCAGGACCTTATCTTAATACAGGACTATTGTCCTAACATTTATCTTACGATTATAGTTGGCCGTCGTGCGATTGTGGATTTTTACCCTAACAATTTGCCCCCAAGATTTAGAAAATAATTCTAATTTTATCTAAATCTTTAGCTCGCCGGACAAGGAGTAAAAATACGTTAGTAAACGGTCGAATTAACGTTGAGAAAATAGCCGTTATCTAGCCGTTATCCTGGACGCGTGTTCTTCTTAACGGCTAATTATCGACACGTGGCGTAATTATCTTTGATGATTCATATGATTTAGTTGCTATAAATAATGCGTTTGATAGTGAGAAAAGATTTTACAAATCTTCTTAATTTCGTAATCAATTTAGTGAGATCGTAATCCGATTAATATTTGGCAAATATTTCGTGCGACTAAACCTTATAAGGTACCTTTTTTCTCCCTGTTTCATGCGTTTGAAGTCAATAGCGAATAAAAGTAATAGAGGTTTAGATAACCTTAGGTTTACACGTCTGCAAAACAGTTTAAGTCGAATAGATTTCATTATGTCGTCTGAAGTTAGGAGTTCGATCACTGGGAATTTAGAGGTGGAGGAACTGAGAGAGTTAGCCGGGCTTCCTGAGAATGCCTTGGTGAGGGTGGCTGGAGAAATCCGTCCAGCGGATGCTCCGACGGGCTTCTTTGCCCTGTTCGAGTATCCGTTTAAAGTCGGATTTCGATGGCCTTATTCTCCTTTAGCGAGAGCGTTCAAGAATTACGTGCGATTCTACTAACATTTTTCTTCGTATTTTTTGCTTCTACAGGGAATTTGCATTTACATGCATCGTCGAGACTTTGAAAGAAGATTTGAAATTCAAACAGACATTGAAATTCAAATCTGGGGGGCTAACTGTTGTGGTCAAATTCTAACGCTCGACCGACAAAATTATAAGATCAACTACTGCAGGACGGATCTTGTATTTAGACAAAGTTCTTAAGACCGAATACAGCAGAAACAATCGTCTTACGATTTAGTCGTTCGTCGTACGATGATGTCGTACGACCGTCGTAAGATGTCGTACGACCATCTTAAGATTTTGTAAGATCGCGATTATCTAACCTGTAACTGCCGTTTTAATGTTTGTTTAATGCAGGATTAAAGCGATGTAACCGACGACCGTGATTAAAAGCACAATTGATGCACAACTACCGTTACGACCGTTACAATTATTGTCATCATGAGCATTAAATGTCAAGCGGTTACAACTTACAACCTTTGCACTATATAAAGGGCACCCCGGTTCATTTGGAAGACCCCCGACAATCGATCATCCGATCTACTTTATCTCTCGAATTCATTTATACTTTCGTATTTACATATGACATTTGTACTTACGACTCACGTTACTTTCGTATGTCTTATGTTTATCTTTACCTTGTAACGTAAGACGGACTATTGTACTACGAAGGCATCACCCCTTATTGGTGATACTTAGTGCACCGTCGACTATTTCTTAGTCGGCCGCGGTTTTTACCCTCGATGGGGTTTTCCGCCTCACCAAAATCTCGTGTCTTTTTCTTTGTTTGTTTTGTGCACAATTTATTGAAGTTTCCTTTCTCTCGCCGGGATAACAATCATAAGCGAACCTTACGTCATCCTTTGATGCGATTTTTAGCATCAAGAATTTGGCGCCATCCGTGGGACCCCGCCTTGAGAAAAAAATTCAATAATTACGTGCTTCTACTAATATTTTTCTCCATGTTTTTGCTTCTACAGGGAATTGGCATTTACATGCATCGTCGAGACTTTGAAAGAAGATTTGAAATTCAAACAGACTTTGAAATTCAAATCTGGGGGGCTAACTATTGTGGTCAAATTCTAACGCTCGACCAACAAAATTATAAGATCAACTATTGCAGGACAGATCTTGTATTTAGACAAAGTCCTTAAGACCAAATACAGCAGACACATTTGTCTTACGATTTTGTCGTTCGTCTTACATTTATATCGTACGACGTCTTAAGATTTCGTACGACCGTCTTAAGATTTCATAAGACAACGATTATCTAACATATAACTGTTGTTTTAATGTTTATTTAGTGCAGGATTAAAGTTCATCAATGCTTAAGAGATGTAACCGACGACCATGAATAAAAGCACAATTAATGGCACTTGACCGTTACGATTGTTGTCATTAAGAGCATTAACTCTCAAGTGGTTACTACTTTTTGCACTATATAAAGAACCCTCCGGCTCATTTGGAAGACCCCCGACAACCGATCATTCGAATCATCTACGTTTTCTCTCGAATTCATTTATACTTTCATATTTACATATGACATTTGTACTTACGACGCACGTTACTTTCGTATGTCTTATGTTTATCTTTACCTTATAGTGTAAGACGAACTATTGTACTACGAAAGGCATCACCCCTTATTGGTGATACATAGTTCAACGTCGACTATTTCTTAGTCGCCCGCGGGTTTTTTCCTCGGTTGAGGTTTTCCCGCGTCACCAAATCTCGTGTCATTTTCTTTACATGTTTTGTGCACGATTTGTTGAAGTTTCCTTTCTCTCGCTGGATAAGAAAACCTTACGTCATCCTTTGATGCGATTTTTAGCATCAACATTTATTTTGATTATTTTTTATCTTGTAATATTGTTGCCGAAGCTTCTGCTTCCTTAGCCGCTCCTCCGCAATCTCTGGTGGTTATGCCCCTTCTGTTCGGCGGTGAATACACGTAATAATTCTCACCTATCTTTCACCCGATTTAATCTTAGACGCACGATTAATGATTTTGTTTAGTTTATATCTATATTAGAGATTTGTTGCTTAAGTTTGTGCCTTACTTGCCCTAAATTTTGTTCTTACTTTTCTTTGTTTTATTTGTAGGAGTAAAATGGAACAACTTCAAGCTGCATATGAGAAACATTGGAATGATCTTGAACTTATCGTTGTTGCAGAAATTTGCTTGTAAATAGGAAGTTATTTAGTGTAAGTTTTTTAGGTGTCGAAGATGTTACAAATTGTAATATTATTTAAGTGTATTAGAATTGAACATCATTTCTTTTACAAATTGTAATATGTTTTTGTAGCATTCTAAATTGTACATTTTAGATGTATCTATATTATCTTATAAATGAACATTTTGTTGAATTGTGTGGGTGTTCAATTGTTTTTTATGTGGTAAAGTAGAGATGGATCCATGACAAAAACATGACACTAAAAGTTGGTGGGTTCGTCGCTAATAGAGTCTGTTGTAGACCTATTGCAAATCCGTCGATGATCCATAAAAGTTTCAACATCAGATTAGTGATGGATTCATTCGTTACTAAAACCCCTTTTTAGTAGTAATGGTAACAAAAACGAGGAAATAATATATATATATATATATATATATATATATATTTATCATTGTACATGGTTCTAGTAAAAACCCGCATACAAAAGTATGATTTTTTTTTATAAATACTTACATTTATACACGGTTCTATTTTGAAAACCGTGTAAAATTATTACAATTGTACACGGTTTCAACATAAAAACCGTTAAAGATAATCATTTTTATAAACGGTTAGTAAGACTTTTTTAAACGGTTACATTTTAAAAACCGTGTAAGATAGTGACATTTATACACGGTTAATAGTTTTTTTTAAACGGTTTTGAACCGTGTATAAATGGTGACTTTTATACACGGTTTTAGAACCGTGTATAAATGTCTAAGACTTTCATAAACGCTAGCCATATACACGGTTCCAAAACCGTGTATAAAAGGCCAAAATAACCGTTTATAAAACCCCATTTTGTACTAGTGATATTTTAAATTAATTATTAATGAAAAACGAAGTTTATAAAAGATAAACTTTAAAATTAAAAAATATATATAAATTGTTATTTAAACCACTAAAGATTATTTTTGATTTTAAAATAAATTTATGCCTAAAGCAACAATGAATAAAAAAACTACACTTAATAAAAATATTCCTAAAAGTTAGGAAATTGAAACAAATTGAAATAGTCAATAGGATTCAAAGCACGTTCCTAAAGCTTCTCTTCCAATTCATATCAGTTTCACACCATCACTCAGAAACCTCCTCTCTTGCAACATAATTTTTTTTCTGATTGTTTCACTGTGGCTCTCGTTTATGTACTGATTGCTCTCGTTGTCATCCTTAATCTCCCATTGTAGAGGTTTGCATTCTTCTATTTCTTCCTTTTGTTAAGTTAATACGTACATGATATTGAATTCTTGATTTTCTATTAATTTCTTTCATTTAGTTCTTATCAGTTTGTTGATTTTATGTTATGTTCTGATCAGTTTGTTTATATTTAGAAATCTAATGCCTTTAGAATGCAACAATCCTTTTCTTCCTTCCTTGATGTACGCTTGTTGAAATGCAACAATCCTTTTTTCCTTCCTTGATATATGCTTGTTGAAATGGGTTTTTTGGTTGTTTTAGTTGGGTAGTTTTAACTTGTACACCAAGTGTTTGTTATAATGCCTAGCTTAAATTTAGAATTTTGTTTATTAAACACGAATGTTATGGCTTTAAAAAACTGATTCATAAGAATCTCCAAAACATCACTCATAAGAACCTCTAAACATGGCCCAAAAGAGTCTCGACATGGCATCCAAACAATCCCTATTACTGCTGATGTTGTCGAGCAACAAAACAAGCCCTTTAGATGTTGATTTTTAGCCCAAAAACGTCCCCTTTACTTGCTGATTTTTATCTACAAACATCCGCTTTAGTTGCTGATTTTTATTCACAAATTTTTAGCTGCCAATTTCGAGCATCAAAAAAGCCCTTTTGATTGCCCATTTTAAGCCTCAATGTTGCCTTTTATTGGCCAACTACGAGCTTCAAAACAGCCCTTTATCGGCTAATTATGAGCCTCAAAACAGCTCATTTAGCTATCAATTTTCAGCCTTAAAACAAGTGGTTTTTTGGTTTATGATGAAGATATATGATACATAAAGTTAGATATTATAAGTGATATTTTAACACTTTTTTTTATTTAAGAATCAAAGGTATTGTACCATGTGGATTTTTTTGTAAGCATTTATGTCATGCATTCTCTTAAACAGATCATATGGCAGCAGTTGCACGAGGCCATGATGGAGATGCTGAGGGTGATCCTCCTTCAGTCCCAAGAAGGATACCTACAACATGCGAGCAAAGCTATCATCCATTTGATAACAACGGAGAAAAACGATTGCCCATCGAGTTTGACGTGTCAGATCAGCAGACCTATCAACCTATCGGGTATAATGAATCCTTATTCATAAGGTTCATAGGGAAGTGGATAGGTAACAATATCCCGATGTGTTATGTAAGTTGGGATTCCATTCCGAAGAACATGAAGATAGGGATGTTACCTTGGATTCAGGTAAATATGTACTGTCATTTGATATTTATGAATATTGGAAATATATACTAACTATTTATTTTTTATTTTGAAGCAATATTTTAACCTTACTCCTTATCGTGCTGGGCCATACTGGGATCAAATTTCCAAAGGCATTGAGCGACTGTGTAGAGACCGATATAAGGATCGAAAAGCAAAACAAAAGAAACATTTCTTCGATAATGGTGGTTATGATGATGTCGAGAAAGCAAGAAAACATCCTCCACCTTCTGTTAAGAAGGATGTCTGGGATGAGACGATAGATCACTTTCTCGATCCCAAGTATAGAAATCGAGCTAAAAGAAATGTAGCCAATAGGGCTAAGGCACGATTTCCAAGTCTCCACGGCTCATCATCTTATGTTTCTACACCGTATAAGCAGGTAAATCGATTCAACTTTTGGAGAAATTTGATATATTATTAATGGTTCTTTAATTACACTAAAGCAACCATATATATATATACATACATTTGTTTATTTATTCACAGAAAAATTCGGCGACACGGGAATTGCCAAGTCGGATTGATAATTGGCATAGAATGCACACTCGATCAAGAGAATGGGTCAACGACACTGCGCGGTCATGTCATGTAAGTAAATTTTAACTTTGAGTAATTTATAATTTTATTCGAAGATAACATAATTCATTATTAACATTACTAAAATATATAGGAGATGACGGTTGCAGAAAAAGAATCATCAATGCAGGAGCACAAGTCTAACTCCTCAACACCAATAGACGAGTCATAGATATTATCCATAGTATTAGGAGGAGATCCGGATCACAAAACGGCTATTCCTACATTCTCTAATACCATGTCAGTTGTTCCACCACCTGCATCACCATCGCATCGATCGCAACAACACACCAATGACGACAATGATGAGGAGTTAGCGAACAATTAAGTTATTTATATTCACGTTAAACGTTTTTTTTTGTTTCTTTTTGCAATTAACATTTGGTCATGTTTATTAGTTCTTCTATGTTTCATTAATATTGACTTTTGTTAATATTAGATCGCGTTTAATATTTTAAAAAGTGGTGTTCTCATTGATATTTGTCTATTTTATTATTGATTATTATTATTATTATTATTGTTACAATCATGTTTATATAAAAATGCGCAAAAAAATGGGAAAAACCGAAAATATTACCTTTATAGCAACGACATAAAGGTGCTAAAAGTAATCAATTCCTCCCAAAAAATAATTACTTATAGCGACGACATGTCTTTGTTAATAGTAATTTTTTAATAATTAATTAAATTACTTGTGGCGACGATATGTAGTCGCTAATAATAAATTAAAAAATTAATTAATTTACTTATAGCAACGACATATGATCTCTGTAACTTAATTAATTAATTTAATTTAAATCACCTCTAGCGACGACTTCATCGTCGCAATAAACTGTAGTCGCTATTGTTGTCGCCTGTCGTTGCCATTGGTTTTTTCAGCAACCAACTTCTAGATACCATACTGTTAGCTACGACCGTGGTCGCTATATGTTTTTAGCGACGACATTTTGACATACAGCAACGACAAAAGTCGTCTCTATAACCTCTATTTCTTGTATAAGGAGGCCCCTAGACAGGCACTTAGGCTGACCAGGTTACAAGAACTCTTATACCCAGACTGGTGATATAAACATTCCATAAGGAAATAGTATCTATGAAACTACTGTTCATTGATTGGGTATATCTTGGCTTTTCCCTTTGCATCACGATATTTCATCTGTGAGTATGAGCTTGGAAAGTGTCAACTCTAAATACTCAAGATTCTGTTTTCTTGACTATCCGACTTTTACTGATAGGTAAACGACAAAGAACTAATCAGTTTGTTTGGGCATGGCCATGCACTTCATCAGTATACTCAGTCAGTCAAGATGGGCCCAGAAATATCTCTCTTCAGAGAAGAGGTGCAAATCCCATCTTGCATATCTGCCTTCAACACCACGGCTTCCGCTGAATCTAGTTACGCTCTTTATAGCCACCCTGTTACGGCGTAGCGGTTGAGTGCACTAAGTATTCAGTGGTCCTCATGATATCAAATCAGATACCTCAGGTGATAAGGACAACCACTGTGAGATTTACTTATGACTATTTCCAAGAAGTAATCTCAACTGCGGATCACGTCCGATATTTGCTACTCTATCAAATATCTGTGCAACTTTTAGTCTACAACGCTTGTAGCTGTTATTTAGTAACTACCTAAAAGTTCACAATGACTTTAACACCTTATCATGTTCCCACAATGGTAAGTTGTCACGGACAAGTTTCGAATGAAAACTGGAAACTAGTTTCATTCCTGGATTATAAAACATGCAAAATGTAAAAGTGATAAAGAAATTTATTTTGTATTGTCCATATTACACGTTGTAATAATAACAAAATTAAATATCTTTTCTTTAATAACTTTCATAATATCTATTTAACGTTTGTTAAATATTGGTCTAAAATGAAGCATCACCTATCTTCAGTTTAAACCCTTTGATTAAAGTTTACCATTTTAATCAAAGTGATAACCAAATAATACAAGTTTGATATTGTCTACTTGTATCTGCTAATCATTGTTTTGCAAACACTTTTATAAACAATAATTAGACTTCTATCATATTCCATGAACTTGGAGACCTGGAATAACTACCAGTTCCTGAATATGTAAAACTGAATTGCAACTTTCCTTAGTTGCTGTGTAGATGAATGATTTCTACCTGAAATCAGATTCCACTTTACCTTGCTGGTAAATTCATTGGAATTCTTTAATCCAACACTTTAATTATTGATTTAAAAGTCAATCATTTCTTTCCTTTGATTCAAGAATCTTTGAAACTTTTATCCTGTTGACTACCTAGTAGATTATGAATTCCGAGATATATTGTATCAATAATTATTCCTTTTATTCTTTACCTTAGACTAGATAGAGAATAAATTGGGCTCCCATTATCCTATATGAAAACCATCTATTACTCAAAATTTACTATTGACTTAGTCAAAATTTTGATCAGTCAATTCTATTTTAAGTAATACACTTGAGAATTCTATTTATAAAACTTGACTGGATTTTATTAAATCCCAATTCCAAAACATGGAATTTTCTTAGTTTTATAAATACTGTTATTAACCTTGTCTAAGTTAATATCCCAGATTCTCTTCTAAACATTTGAATAATTTAAACCTGATCACAAAAATTATTTCATAATCTTACTCATAAATGTTTTACCTAGAAACCATAATCTTGTAGTTCTTTATTTGGTTTCTAACAGTTTTCATATAAATTACTTCAATTCAACCAAAACTATTGAAGTAACAGGCAATATCTAGGATCTTATCAAGTCAAAACTTGACTTTGTGAGATTAGAAGAAAAAAAACGCATATCAGATATTTATTCAAGACAATAACTTATAAAATTTAAAACCATAAATAAATTATAAGTATTTAAAAGATGCAACCATAAAACAACTGTTTAAAATAAAATTGTCTTGAAAAACATATATCTAAAATGAGCTTCTATCTTGATCCTTGCAATTCTCGGGCACATCACTTCTGACCACCTGCAATAGTCATTTGCTCTAGGTATCAGTACACTTGTAAACTAACAAGTAAGAAGTGACAAACTAAAGCAATCATATAAATATCTGAGGTCTACATACCTGCTTCATGACGCTTTGGGCAGTTTTGCCTCCAGTGACCAACCTCATTGCATGTTAAGCAGCGGTTCTCGGTCCTAGCTTTATTTGGCTTAACCTTCTTGCCCTTGCCCTTGCCTTTCTTGGGTGCACTCTGGACGGCCTGTACTGGTCCCTTCCCTTTGCTGGTGCTAGCATGCCCACTTTTCTTTTTCACCCCTCCGTCTTTTACCATCAAGACATCCTTGGTCTTGTTCTTGTTCCCCATATTCAGTTCAGTTGTCTTAAGCATGGAGTGTAATTCTGCTATTGATTTCTCCATGTTATTCATATTGTAATTGACTACAAAGGGCCTGTAGTCTTCTGACAGTGAATTGAGTATGGTATCTGTTTTTAGCTGCAACGGAACCGGGTGACCAAGCCTCTCCAGATGATCCAAGTGTCGTTTCATTTTCATGACATGGTCACTTACTGATGTCCCTTTTATCATCTTGCACTCATTAAATGCTTTTGTGGCATCGTAACGTTCTGTACGAGCCTGGGTCTGAAACATGTCCCTCAGCTGGCGGATCATGTCATAAGCATTTGTATTTATGAGCCTTGCTTGCAGATCTGGGCTCATTGTTGCAAGCATGAGACAGGCAACATCCAGTAGATCATCTGAGTGCTTCTTGTGGGCATTCCTAGCAGCAACCGGAGCATTTGCCGGAGGTGCCTCCCCAAGAGGCTCTTCAAGGACATACCATTTCCTCTCATGTCTGAGCACAATCATCAGATTGCGCTCCCAGTCAAGGAAATTAGAGCCGGTCAACTTATCCTTCTCTAGGATAGAGCGGAGGGAAAGATTGTTAGTGCTGGTAACAGTGTTTGCCATCTACACAAATTAAAACTTTTGGTCTTTAGCAACTGTAAATAGATTAAATTCCAATAAATATTAATAAACCCTTAAATGATCAATTTATTGGACTAGGATCCTTATTTCATACGTCCTAATGTGCGGATTGTTCTTGCTCCACCAGGCCCGTATTTATTTCGGTAGGTAAGGACTTTTACCAATCATATCTACCTGATATGACTCCTAGATCTTTTCGGGACCACGCTAACTACTTGTGCATGTTTCAGTCCCTCTAAGTGCATTTTGGCCCGGTACCTCCCGGTGAACTTAACATTACCAAAATAGATCTCACCATTTTGGGTACCTGATCACTATACTCTGGCCGGTACCACCCGAAGATAATTCGCAGAGTTATGTAACCCCTCCAGTTTTCAGTTTGAACACGGACGTTGAAGGTGTGATCACTCATAACGCCCGTGTACCTTATGCCGAAGGTGCCCCTAGATGGGTTGCACTACTGATCTATGATTTTCGGGGTTTTGAAAATTTTACTTCCAGGTTTTGAAAAACATAATTCTGAAAAACTGATTTTTACAAAGGCAGCTGATGTTTTAAACTAACTGTTTCAAACATTCATACTGTTTTAAAACTAACTGTTTTAAAATCACTTGCTAATTAAACTAACTGTTTTAATAGCATAGTTAGTTGATTAAAAGTAACTATTTTTGTCAACTTGCCTTTTATATGAAACAATCATCTATAGGTTTTAAAAAGTTCCGAAAACTAGTAATTAAAAACCTATATCTATATTTGTGATATAACCTAGTTTTAAAAGAAACTATTTAAAACTTACTAACATGCAAGATATCACAAATAAACAATCATGCAGTTAAATAATAATCAACCACACAAACACCAGTTATAGTTTTTGCCAACGTTTATTTCTTAGGGACCAATAATGACCTAATTGACTAAAAAGCTTCAAACTTGCGTAGCTCCCACTGGCTTCGCCATGTTTGTCAGTACTCCGGTAAGAGGAAGAACTTTAGCAGCTCCCACTGGCCTCGCCATGTTTGTCAGTACTCCGGTAAGAGGAAGAACTTTAGCAGCTCCCACTGGCCTCGCCATGTTTGTCAGTACTCCGGTAAGAGGAAGAACTTTAGCAGCTCCCACTGGCCTCGCCATCCCCGAAAACAAAACATCTATCCTAAGGTCATTATTACATAAGGGGTTGTAAATGGCACGCAGGCCTCCCCGTAAATATGTCAAGGGTCTAAGTTGGCAAAAATCTATATTAGGCATATATATATACTCTAACTGAGATGCATATATAGAATTCAAGCAATCACGCAATTATATATGAATCATAAATAAACAATATAAAAACGAGAAATAAACCTAGATCCGTTAAAAATATCTCGTTTCAATTATCGCAAAACTTGGTTTTATAACTGATTCGAAAAACAAACTGTTTTATGAACCAAAATATTTTAAGCTGAAAAACGGTTTTTACTTAAAACTGAGACTTATAAACAATAAATCCTATTTTATAAAACTAAAACCATTTTATCTAAAATATTAATCTTTTACTCAAAAATATCGAAAAACAGGTATTTCGAACTAACTGGTCGAGATACACAGTACTGGCCCTAAAACTGTATCTAGATTCGACCAACTGATCAAATACAATACCAGGCCTATTCGACTATTAATTATTCGGCTTACATAAAAATTTTAATGAAAAAAAAACTAAAGCAATTTTATAAAATTTTAGTATCCGAATAATTTTGGGTAAAGGTTTAAACCAATTAACTTTCTTGGGCCATAGACTTGGTCCAGAAAACTGGGCTTTCAGGCCCATTACCAAACTGGTAATCTTGGGTCCGTTAGGGTTTCGCGATTTGCTCGAAAAACTATCGAGGATCGAAAAATCCTAATCCCGTCTTATCGCTTCGGGTTTCCGAAAAACAATCGATACCAATCCTATGATAGTAACAAACGGTCACCCTTTGATCGGTTTCATGACGGCGAAGGTAAACAACCACCGCCGCCGTTGGTAGCTCGACGACGATGGCAATCGGCCATCACCGCCGTCGACTTTCGGGAAAAACAAACAACACCATCGTTGCCAACCATGGCCGTGCGGATCGCATTCCACCACCGCGGCTGCCATCATCGACAACACCGTCGATTGGTGGTTGATTGTTGTCGGCGAGCAAGATCAAAAAAAAAACCCCACCGCCGTTCGGTGATAGCGGCAGCGGCCACCATCGCCGTTCGACGGTTTTAGCCGTCGTTGATCAACATCATCGATCACCACCACACTGGTGGCGATCGATCACCGCCGCTGCAGGGATTTGCCATCGCCACCGTCGACGTGGGTGGCGTGGCTGTTAGCAATCCGCAACCCGGCCATAGACGGGTGCGGTGCGGGCTGTTGATTAACCACCACTCGCCACCGTTACCATCTCCTAGGCACGGCCACTACGGCAGCCGGCGAATGGTTCGGTTCGGCCGAGGTTCGATTTGGCCACCATAGCGATCGGCAGCAGTAGCGGTTGCCGCCACCGCCGATTGGTGGTTCGACGTTCGGAAAGACCACGGCCATCACCACTGAACTGGTGGTGTTACGCACGGCTGTGCGCCGCCGGTTTTGATTAACCACCACCATCTGTGGTCGGTTTTGAGCATCAATTGCCGCCATGGCCATCGCCTGGGCTTGACCGGCGATTGGCGTGGAATGTAAAACGGCCACCACCACCGTCGCTGGTGGTGCGACTCTACAGCCCACGCCGCCGTCACCAATCGGGTGGTGCGGCTCGGTGGTTGATAGCGATAGCCGACGCCGCCACCACCAATCGGGTGGTCCGGCTCGGCGCTTGTGTGGTGTGATTTTTCAGTCGGCGATCGGCCTGGCGGTCCGGCCGGCTAACTGCCGCCATTCCACCGCTGATCGTCGGTTGGGTGTTCTTGGTGTGTTCGAAGTGATTAAGCGATAAATAAAAACTTTATATATAAAACTAAAACGAGAATTAAACGAACAATTTTAACGGATCAAACGAGTTAAATAAATTAAAAACGAACAAACCGTGGCTCTGATACCACTGTTGGGTTTTTATGGGATCCCTCGGGTCAAGCTGACTCAAGGATTATCGTGGATCTCGAAACCTCACTGGTTCGATAAATCCCACTGGTCTGATAACCAAACGGGTAAAAGACCTATGTTATCAAACACACACTGATTTGATTTTAATGCGGAAGCGTCTAAGCTAAAAACCCTAAAAGCTTACAGATCAATTTTGGTCAATTATTCTTATACGGTTTCGATGGTTTTCCTGGATTGCTTGAGAATTTAGTCCACCGGTGATCGACCAACGAATGTTCCTCTAGCTGAACCGAATGAAAACCCGAAGACTGGAAAAACAAAACTGGATTCCGAGTGAGGGAGGTGGCGGCGCCGAAAGGGAGAGAGGGAGAGAGAGGATTGGAAACTGATTATGAGTTGATTCAACTGAAAGCTTAATTTTTCCTTAACCCATAAGCCTTATTTATATGGAGGAAAAACACAGTTTGAATAGGATCCAGTTTCCATATTGTAATTATCTCAAATCTTTTTCCCTTTTAATTACTGGAAAAGAATTTGCTTATGATAATCCTATATATATATTTATCTAACATATATATATATATATTACCTATTAATTAACTATTATATATTTATTTTATCAAATAAATATATAATGCATCTAATTAATTAATAACCCTCCAAATTTGGGATTTCTGACTAAAATTACCCAATTGATTTATAATTCACTATTATAAATCCTAACTCTCCATTTCTGGGTTTCATTTAACTTATTCGATTTATAGGTCCTCACAGGTGTGACCCTCAAGTGTCTTGTAACATTGGATGTGTAATTACTTGGTTTGTCAACTCTGCACATAATTCCTAACAAGGACGACATAAGGTTTGAGGGAGACCTAACAGTCGAAGAAAGTGAGCAGAGCGAGGGAAGTAAAAGAAATGATGAGTGTGAGATAGGACCAAAGGTTTTAACCGGTCCTTCCCTATCCATAGGTAGAAGCTGGGCAGCCACATCTGCTACCCGTACACATGTGTTGAGTACGGGTATTGAAGAAGACACCTCCCACCCAGAGGTGCAATTGCATGCCCCACCTAGCCACTCATCCATCTCTTAAAAGGTGGATGTTTCATTCCACGGGGACAAAGCACAACGGCTATCAAGCCCTCACTTGGAGGGTGATGATATTGAAACAGGAGGATCCCTGCCCCGATCCCCACACTTCCTTCATGTGCACCAAAGTCTAGAGCCTTATACACTTTTAGGTACACATACTGCTAGTCTATGTGACGTAGTCTCTACTCCACCCATCACGATTCTGAGTGACGTGATCGGAACCCCGAGAGTGGCGTCCATGACGGGCGTTTCACGATGACCGTCGGGAAGTCCTACCATGGTCACCATCACGCCAGCTATGAACGTAGGCCACATCGTTGATTCAGCGGTTGTGCAAACGGAACGTCTATGTGACACTAGAGTTACTTACCCGACATTCGTTGTCAGGGAATGATGGATGGCGCCCTAAAGGCTATCCATGAGGATTTTGTACTGCACCACCTTCTAATACTTCACCACCTCCATGTCCGACTGCACCCCGACTACTTGTTTAATTAGTTGAAAGATTTTCTTATGGCGAACCCGATCTCCCGTGGGAATCTCCACGAGGATGAAACCAATCTACTGGGTTATCTACGGAAGTCTGCTTACACATCACTTCCCGTGAACCATCCCGAGCTGGCTATCTCCTCTTCTCAAGAGGTAGTCTCATCTATCCAGCGGCTCGAAGGGAAGCTTGACTTTTTGACGACGGAGGTACTTGGTGATTTGAAAGTGTCAAGGGTCCAATATCAGATATGCAATCACAAATCCAATCCCTTGAGACTACTTGCCTTGCTATAGCCAAGCCACCCTAGAGCAAACACGACGACCGAGATGACCCCGATCGCCGTGAGGGGGAAATCCGTAAGAGGGCTTGGCTTGACTCTTCAGTTCTGACAGGCACATCTTCCGGCGCTGCTCCTTCCGGTACTCATATGGGGACCGGTGCCGATGTATCTCATTCTCAGCCTGGTCAGAACCCGACGACAGATTCAGCAGAGGGTCGAGAGATTGTCATTTTTGTCAACCCGGAAATCTATCAACTCTGACCGTGTAGCCGCTACAGATGATATTTCTTCTTCGATGACGAATTTACTCAGTTTCCAGTCTCAGAGCCTCAAGTGAAAGAAGAGGATGATCCTTCAGATAATTATGAGTCAGGCGGCATGGAGAGCTAACTTCTGACTCTCCACTTCTGGTACCACATCAGTCACTTCCGAGTCTGGAGATGTACAGTTCTGAGTCTTCACCCCCTATGTCTCCACATCTTTCATCTTCTCCATCGCCTACATGTGACATGCCTTCACCACATCTTCTCAGCCAAGGGTACCGTCTCGTACTCCGTCTCCAGTTCTAACTGTATTTTGTTCTCGCACGCCGTCTCCACATCCAGAGCTCCGAGCATGTCTTCCAGAGTCAGAGCTCCGATCAACCCTGTTACTCATGGCCTCCAACGACCGATCCATGGTCAATGGTTCAACCGCCAGTCTCACCTCCGTAGGTGATCTTTGAGAAAGACAAGGGTGTACCACCTAATCGTTGAAAGTATGTGGAACCACGGAAGCCAGTCATGAGAGATAGAGAAATGAGGTATGTCAGATACCTTGAGGAGATCGGCTGAGAAGCATCAAGAGAGACCGCCACCACCACCATCACGAAGAAGAGAAGGTTCATCAAAGAAGCCCAAAGAGACTGAAGGGTCAGAGAAGAAATCATCAAGTCATCAGAAGTGGAGAAATTGACACAAAGGGGGAAATTGTTAGGAATATTTGTTAATTGTGTCAATTTGTAATTTCCCTAAACTTAGTTGTCATTCATGTAATTTGTAATTAAAGGCCCAAGTGTTTAGGCCCATTCAATTTAAAAAGCCTAGCCCTTTATTAGGTAGTATAAATAGGAGTCATTTACTTCATTTGTACTTTCCTTCCTTCTTGCTTCTCTCATCAATATATAGAATGCAATCTATCTTGATCTTTGTACTTAGCATATACATCATAGATATCTAGTGTTCTTGATTGATTGATTGATTGGCACCCACAATTGTATTTAGGCCCTATATATATAAAGGGTTAGGATGTGGAAATTGAAGTGGAAATCATTCAATGAGAGTCGATTAAGGTGTGTGTGTGTGTGTGTGTGTGTGTTCTTGTAAGCTTTTGAGATCTCAATAATAAAATACAAGAACTTTGCATTTCCATCTTCTTGATTTCTCTTCTTTATCATCTTGTTGTTTGATTTTTTGGACCTCACAAATGGTATCAGAGCCAAACAAATCATTAGATTTGTTTGTTCCTATTGAATCAAACAACTAGAGATGTTTTTATTGGGTTTTTGAAACTTTATTTTTGAAAAGTTTCATTTTGAATTTTTGGGGTGTTTGGGGTTTGGATCTTGTTGAAGATGATGAAGATGGATGTTTTGGTTGTGTTTTGAAGCAACTTTGAGCTTAATCTCATGTATTTTACAAGTTGCTTCATTTTTTGGATCTGGAATGAAGTTTTGGGCTGAATATTCAAGTTTTCCGAGTTGGAAAACTCGAATCTTCAAGTTTTCCGAGTTGGAAAACTCATATTTTCCGAATCAAAAAAAAATCCGAACCGGATGAATAGTGTTTTCCGAACCGGAAAACCGCATTTTCCGAATCGGAATAGTAAAAAAAAATCCGAACCGGATGAATAGTGTTTTCCGAACCGGAAAACCGCATTTTCCGAACCGGATGAATAGTAAAAAAAATTGGAGTACCTTATTGTTCTCATTTTCCGACTCGGGAAACATGAAATACCTTTTCGGGTTTTCTAGGTTTCCCGACTCGCTCTTGAGACGAGGGTATGTTCAAATTTTGTTAAACTCTTGAACTACCTTGCTGTTCCTATTTTCCGACTCGGGAAACATGAAATACCCCTTTCGGGTTTTCAAGGTTTCTCGACTCGCTTTTGAGTCAAGGTTATGTTCAATTTTTGTTAAAATTTTCCGAACTCCATTTCCGACTCGGGAAACTGCATTTCCCGACTTGGGTATCATCTTCAGATAAGCTTTCAAGATCATATTACGCTGCGATCTAGACCAACCCAAATTCAAATACTTGTGATGCTTCAAAACCCCTGCGCTTAAATAGCCATCTTTCTTTCCCAATTGATTCGCAAAGATCACATCAGCCCGGTTTTTAGCCCAAATTCAGTTTTCAATCGTGAAAATTGAATTTCTCTCATTTCCCCAACTGCTCCAGATTTTTTGAAGACATGTCAGATTTGTAACGATTTCAGAACGACAGTGATCGGATTCTGCATTTGGTTAGATTACTCAGAAGCCTGACTCTCTGCAACCATTATTCTAGAGTTTTTCCTCGATGGAATTATTCCTCCTGTCCGGTAGAGTTGAGTTTTTCCTTGGATGCCAGCTTCGGTGAATGGTACTGTTGTAACGTGCTTAATTCCTAACCATTTCACCGTTGTGGAGGTTCAGTTGCGATCTAGAATTTTGAGTGACGATCGTCATCCATCTGACTAAGAAGACTAGATCTGGATCTGATTGCTTCACATTTTGGTTATGTTAGAGAGAAAGGTTCACGAGAAAACATGAGAAAATGAATTGTTGGGTATACCCTGATAATCATTCATCTAGACGATATGTACATATACAAGCAAGTAATTGGTGCTCCTTTTTTGTTTGTTATACACATCTGCATGTTACATGTTGCTTGTATATGCATTTATACCAAAGGAGTAGAACAATCTATCATGTTTTGATTAAATTTTATGCATAATATTACAAATCATGAATCTTCAAATGAAAACTTTAAAAATTACCGTGGCTATAATGCCTTCCAACATCTTTGCCTACATTGGCGTACACACATCACACAAATAATCCACTTGTTGATATTTATTTAGGCTACAATACATTTATCTAACCACAAATAAACATAAACTAATGAATCGTTCTCTTATCCTGCTTGTGAAAGATGCTTTCTCCATATGTGTTTTTGTATAGCTCTTTGAGCAAAGGAAATTGTAGCCAAGCATAAAGAGCGACTGGAATACTTGTTACTGTAACAAGAGGAGCTGCAATCCAGGTGACTTTATCTTGAAGCACAAGTGCAAGAGTTGCACCAAATGCTACCATAGTAGCAGCTAACGACAAGAACAAAGAGAGAAGTCCAATCATCATCTTTTGTGGCAATGCATGAAGGAAGTCACCTTCTGCATAACGTGAAGTCAATATCCCTAAGAACATCAACACCGATGTTACTGAAGAAAATAAGGCAATGGCATCTGATATGATGAAGAGCATAAAAGATCCTTTATCTAGATACACGGGTTTTCCTTCATCTGTTCCGTCGCTTTTATTTTCCACCTGGGACTGTGAAAGTAGCTGCAAATGCCACTGTCACTATGAGTGCCGCTACTACAGTGCTTGAAGATGCCGTGTCTTTCATCCATTTCTGGCCTTCTTTGAGTAAGTCTTTATGCTCATCAGTGAAAACCATTCTAGGAGTTTTATTGTTTGTGTTTAGATCTTCTATATTTGTGGATTGTATAAAGTTATCTTTAACTTCCTGTGTCCACAAAGATAAAGCGACTATAAACTATGGATATATACGGAGTATAAATTAAACAACATTATACTAATATAGAAAGACCCCCCCCCCCACACACACACACACACTCATAACTAACGTGAAACCCGTGCAAACCTATGAAATTGTATAAAATCCTATGAAACGTTTCCATGTTTAATATGAAGTATATGAAAAGTCAATGATTATGGAAATTTGAAATATATAGAAGGTCCATTATTATGGAAACGTTTCATAGAATTTCATAGGTTTGCATCGGTTACACGTTAAATATGGATTGCACAATAGGGAGACTATATATAAATATATATATATATATATATAGGGAGGTTCATACAAGAACAACCTAATTTGCAAGAACAAAGGAACCAAGGAAATCACATGTGATTTTGTGCTACGATGGAAAAAGCGTGTGTAGGTCACGCTCCGACAAGGCGAGTGGGTGAGCCGCGAGTGGGCGTCCATGCACAAAATCAAGTGTGATTATGTTGGTTCCTTCATTCTTGCAATTTGGTTTTGTTCTTGTTTGAACCTAATTCTTTATAGTATATATATATATATATAGGAAAGTTCGATCACGAACTTATTTTTTATTACAAACTTGAGGACATTTGAGATCGCGACACATGTCACATTTCGTATGAATAATGGAGGTAAATGTTCATGTATTATTCATAATGAGTAATACAACATTCAAAATGAATAATATAGAATTCAAAATGAATAATATGTTATTCATCTTAAATGTTGTATTCAGGGGCGGATTGCCTTTGGGGCCCATGGAGGCCTTGGCCCCTGTGCTTTTTGTTGCAGAAATAGAATTCATATCCGTGTTATCATGTATCAAGTTCAATCAAGTGTAATTAGTTTCAAGTTTGGCCCCTCCACTATTACATTTATAAGGTGTAGACTCTAGTAGTCAAGTCTCTTAAGAAGTCCACCAACAGTTTTTAGTTTTTCATATTTATCCCCTAGGTCTATTTTTACAAGTTTTTAGTATATATGTATATATGCATTTTTAGTTTTTAGTTCAAAATGAATCTTGATGATTGATAAGATACTTTTGGGTTTTTTTATTTATTTGAGGTTTATCAAATAGGCTATATTTGTAATATATATAGAGAGAAAAGTTCAAATGAGAATAATAACTTTTTAACAAAATACGAAAACAATTCTCAACCACTCATCCGGTCAATAAAGGCGGCTTTGATCGGGTCACCATCTTTTAATCATCTCCACCCTCCATGAATCGCGTCAATCCTCCGTGATCGCGTCCACCGTAACAAAAAATGTGTGACTGAGAATCATCCTCGGGTTTTCTTAAATTGACATCGTTCTCGTATGAACCCACCTCTCTCTCTCTCTCTATATATATATATATATATATATATATATTTTATTTTTTATTCTTAAAGCCTGTTTGTAATCTAAATTTATTTTTATTTTTTCTATGAAATGAACTTCCAAAGTCTAGCCTTTACGGTTAAGAGGCTCTGAAAAAGAAAAAAAAAAGTTCGAATTTCCACTTTGATGAGCAACGTTTAACATTTTCGTATATGGTGTCTAGTATTAGAGTTTACTATGTATGACTATGGATGATGTATTTTTCTATTTTCAAGAATATATAAGATATAAGGTTCGGCCCCTGTGGTTGGAATGCTTGTGCTCCGCCCCTGGTTGTATTATTGATCATAAATAATGCATGAACATTTGGATATGCGTTACACTCTCAATTATCCTTAAGTCCCCAATAAAAGATGAGTCTTCATTTGAACCACCCATATATATATATATATATATATATAGAGGGAGGTTCATTTGTAAACCTCAAATATCTTGTAAACTTTGTGAACCCATCGTGTCCCTTGATCAAAAAAATCAAAGGATGATATGGATTCATAGAAAATATGGAAATGTGAAATATATGGTAAGTCAATGATTATGGAAATATGGAAATGTGAAATATGGAAACGTTTTTTAAAATCAATGGTGTGGATTGGTTTATACGGTTTACAAGATATTTAAGGTTTACAAATGAACCTCCCTCTATATATATATATATATATATATGGTCTCATTCATTTGTTAACCGTGCAATTTGTGTTAACCATGTTAATCAACAACCACCGTTGCACATAGGCGGAAAAAAGGGGGAAAAAGAGAAATCCTATCGGTCCATTTTGGTTAACATGGTTAACAAAAATTGCACCATTGAAGCTCACACATTATGTTCTAGTTTCTAGATATTGTGGGTAATGTATCTTGAAAGGTATGTACATTGAACCATTGAAGCTCACGCTGCATTTGTAGAGCTGCACCAGTTATAGTATTGAGTCGATGATGTGGGGCCAACTTTGCAGCAATATGTAACGCATTCTCATTTGTTTCAGGATTAACATAACTTGCTACAAATGTCTTGTAGCTAGTCATTTGGTATACAAGATTGTATACACGTTCTTGGCGTTGATGGATGGCTGAATGGAACAGATAAAACCCTGAAAATGCATCCCAGATTGTGCTCGGATATGCTAATATACACTCCTCAACTACCTCATAATTTCCACATTCGATTGCTTTATCAATTGTCGATCCTAAGATCACCCAAGCAACGTCTTGGTTGCGCGTATCTATCACAGCTAGGCACATGCGTATTAGAAGTTTTTTCGTCCGCATATGTGTTATTTTCGTTTCATAGATCTTCCTGGTTGGTTGAACTATATGAATTATACATGTACATACATGATCCATGGTTAGTTAGCTAGAGTTGATTAATCTTAAATAAATAATTTGCGAATTAATTAAGATAAATGCTATAAATTAATATACCTAGACAAAGTAGGATTCTGGTAAACCATTCTTTAAATGTACGTCCATCATCGTGAGATTCCTTTGTGTTGTTTATAGATTCCTGAAATTAATAAAATCTAAATAAAATTTTATTCTACTTTTTAAAAGGGAAATAAACATTTTCAGGAGAATATTGACACATCCGTCATTCTAATGAAGAAAGTAAACAAGGTTAGTATCAGGAATTATTTTCAGAACAAAATAGAAACCATAAAAGTGATTTCGTAGACTTATCAAACCTTTATTTCCTTCTTTTAAACTTTTTTGCTAAATTTTACAAATCAAAATTTAAGTTTTTTCTTAAAGGGAATGGGTTTGTGTGTGAATAAGTGGAACCCACTATAAACAGGGACGGACCTAGAGAATTTTTTTTAACGGTCACCATTTAAGTATAAGAAACATTTGTAAAGATTTTTTTATTAAGTCAATATCAATTTAGTGGTTGGTTCTTTGATTTTTAAATTAAAAGTCTCATGTTTAACTTTTGATATTACAATTTTTTAAGAAACATAACTAAAAAAAATGAGTCAAACAAGATTTAAACCCATTATCTCCTCTTTAAAAAAGAGGGAACCAAACCAACCAACTCAACCAAAGAGCATTTTTGTTTTTATTGCAGTTTCAAAATACTTATGGTGACACAACAAATTAATACGGTTCTACCTTTACGATTTTTACACTGCAACGGATGAACAATACGTTGGCACGTGCCACCGTGGGCACCTATATAGGTCCGTCCCTGACTGTGAATGATATATTGGTAATATGGAGTTTCAATAAGGCTAATGACAGGATCAATGATCAAGATCAGAAAACTTAATCAAAGAAGTTTGCGGAATAACACTTTGATTATATGATCAAGACAATGGATTTAGAACAAACTGTATGTGTATTGATTTCAATAGCTTAATGATTACAAACTCAAGCCCCAATCTGTTTGAACAGGCTCAAACAGACGTGCAACACTTCTCTATTGCAGGGATTACAAGAACAATCTTGAGGCTCTTAATTCTAAAACAAAAGCTATGAAAAACTCGTATCTAACAAAGATAAACCTATCAGCTATATATACGAATTACAAGATAACAATAAGGAAACTAGATTTACAAGATAATCTCTAAAATATCTCCAAGCAGATCGTATCTTGTCCATATCTTCAATCATCGCAATCCTTTCCTTATCTTCATCTTGTTAGCAGTGGTAACGACAAAAGTAGTGTTAACTTCACACCAGCAGTGGTAACTTTGTTCAAGCAGTGGTAATCTTCAACGGCAGTGGTAAGTTGATCTTTAGTGAATACACTTACACTGGCAGTGGTAACCTTCAGAGAACTAGCAGTGGTAATCACTCCAAAGCCAGCAGTGTTAATCAACATATCTCCAGCAGTGGTAATGCAACAGATTTAGTTCTAACAGCTAACAATATGTAAACCCTTTATCCATTTTTGTTTCACCCTATATATTGAACCCCTCCCTATGATATATATATATATATATATATATATATTAAACAACTCCATGAAGAGTTTTGGTTGATTTAAGCTTAAAAACCTTGAGTTTTTACGGTTTTTACTAATGTTTTGGTTTTTAAATGAACTTCCCTATATATATATATATATATATATATATATTGGAAGGGTATTCTAGGCTATACCTAGACTAATCTCGACAATTTATGATTGTAAGTCATCAGCCCCCCTGGTAACTCAGTGGCTACAATTGTTGCATGCGCCTAGATTCGAACCCTGGGTTGATGGGATATTCCACTACATCCCCAGGGTATCAAGTATCAACTAGTACGTCACAACCCTTGTGCTTTTCCCTTCGCTCTTACCGGATAAGATTTTTGCTTCTTTGTCATATTAATTCGGTCAAGTATTGATGTGACTTGGTAAACACTTATCCGGATAAACGCCTAAACAACGATCCTTTAGTTTCAACGATTTTAAATGGTAAGCACTTAAGATCTAGAAATATACCTCATCTTGAGCAGATTGTCTTTTCGTAATCCCCATATCGCGATCAGGTGTGATTGTACTCTCGGGCACATACAACACTTGAATAATCAAGCAACGCAAATGCAATAATTTAGAATCGATAACTAACATTTCAGATGCATGTCATACGTAGTTTATGTATATATATATATATATATATATATAATAAGGAATCTAATTTAGATGCATGTCATACATACTTTATGTATAATAAGGAATTGGTTTAGCATCACATGTGATTAATTATGGTAAAGAAAAAAAGACCTCAAAATATCATAAAGTAAAAGGTATTATATATGGATTGAAGCAAACAAATTATTTATTTACAAAAAAAAAAATTTAAGAGGGGCTTCTTACATTTATAAATTACACTGGTCAAAGGTCCACGCTCGCTTGTGCTATGAAAGAGTTGAGGTTTGCTAGCTAGTACTTCCAAAGGTCGTTGTGATGCCCATTTGTTCCGTAGGACGATGCTTGAGGATTTTTCGACCAATTCCAACGCTAAGTCTGCATAACAAATGAGAGCATCACATGTGTTCCCGAGTGTCCACACATTCAGTATGAATAAGGAAGATGCATGTTCATGCAGTATACATAATGAATAATACAACATTTAAGATGAAAGTAGTAGCATTTAAAATGAATATTACACGAATTCATGATTTGTGTATTATTCATTATGAATGTTGTATTATACATCGTACAGTTTTTTCACTTCTTGGTATGTGAAGATATATATCAATTTTGTAAGTTATAATACATACCGATGAATTCGGAGTCGATGGCAGGAGTAAGTAAATCACCACGAATCCCGGATGGAGGGGGCTTAAAAAGTACATCTGCCTTGTAAAACATGTACGTGAGCATTCCCTTCTTCCTTCCGAGCCACGCGGCATACAACAATGGCGTTTGCCCTTTTTTATTAACTTGTAAGGCTATGTCGGGGCCTGGCCAATGCGACATGAGTAATTCCGCATCCATCAGATTCCCGACCTTAGCAGCGTAATGGAGCGCCGTGTCTCCATCGCAGTTCTTTGCTTTCAGTGCATCCATGATCAAGTTATCGTTCGAAAGACTCTCCACCAACTTTTCGACAAAACGGTGGGAGTGATTCGTTCCCACGGCTAACATTAACGGATTCTCAAACCGTCAGTTGATCGGCTTCATTCGGAGTTCCGGTTTCTCTTCAAAGGTTTTACTTACGGAACTCCAGTCGTTATGTAACACAGCTTTGTAAATCTCGAGATCGGTGTCTTGGAACACGTATTTATTATCACTCACCATTTTTGAAGGTTGAGTTTTGTATAAATTGTATGGTGGTGGTGAGGTTTAACATCCTACTGCTTGCGCTACCAATTTATAGAATCCAAAAAAGGAGTCTTATGAGTAATTAATGTCCATTTTATATTGTGTTTCAAAAAAAAATGTCCATTTTATATTTCAAAATCAATATACTACTTATTATATTATATTAGAGTTATTAATTCTTATTCTATATATGAGATTAATTTCAAAGTATCACTGAAATTTTAAAGCAAAATATTGTAAGTAAAAAACTTCAAATTTCAGAGTAAAAAAACAATATGAAGGTTAGCTATATGTAAAAGTTCAATGTGATATCATATGGTATAAATTACCATACCTTAACTTGAATTAATTATTAATAAAGAAACTATATAAAATTTAAGATATTTTATTCTTTTTAATCTCATAACCATATCAATTCAATATATATATATATACAGAAATTTTCCAATCCTTTATATTTTCAAATTTTATTAGCATATTTAAATATGAATAATTTTACTATAATGTACACGGTACCAATCATATAAACTTATCTATATTATATATATATTAAAAGAAGGTTTGTGCTGATGTCATCAAAAAGAAATTGAGTGATTTTATTGGTCAATTAAACAAAATCTATGAAATGATGATGTCATAATTTATTTTTATTATTTTTTTAATGCCCTATTAATACTATAAATACATAACTAACAAATATGGAAAAAATATTTTTCCAAATTCACCTATCTAAATTACATTTTATATCCTTAAAATTATTTGATTAAACTACTTTTTATTCTTTTGTTTTTCATTTTTCATTTTACATTCTTATCATTTTAACGTAAATAATATATATTAATTAAAAAGTATTAAGTTTTTGTTTTTCTTTGCTACAAATTAACCATTATAATCGTCTCGACGATACCTTCAAAATGAGTCTAATATTAAATAGTTTTTTTAATTATTTATAATATTAAATATTAAAAATAGATATAAGTTAATGTGTTTAGATTTCTATTGCAATTCTATTGTTGATATTATTGAAATTTAAAGATTCCATCTTTTTAATCTAACTAATTTTATAAATTATTTATAAATAATGAAAATTAATTTTATTTAAAACCCTTCTGTTGATATTCTTTAATTTAAAGATTTCATCTTTATAATCTAACTATTTTTTATAGATTATTTATAAATAATGATTTTTTTAAAACCCTACAAATAAATCCATCAAAACGTATTTTATTTCTGAATCCCTCCAGTTTTAATATCATTCAAGAAATCCGAATATTTCGACAAAAAAATTATAAATTTTCAATTTCATATATTTTAACAACTATTAGATGACTAAAATATTTAGTAATAAAGCAAGAGTAATTTTTTTTCCATTTAAATTGTTGATTAATAAGGATTATTTTTACTAAATAACTATTCTCTACTTATTCAATTTCAAAGAAAGTTTTGCATAAAGAATTAGAACAAAAGTTTTCATAGATGGCTATGATTAAACTAAATCATTAATGTTTCTTTTATGGGAAAAGTCTAAAAAAATCCAACAAACTATATGGTTTTGAATGATTAAGTCCTTAAACTAATTTTTTGAATGAAAAAACCCTTAGACTTGTTAAAACCTTTTAAATACATCCTTCTCAGCATTAATGTTTACCTGTTACCTGATTAAAAGGTAAACCTTTTTAAATCTTTCTAAAATTAAAAAAAAAGATCTAATTTCCTAAACCCTAATCTTTCCTCATACGACATCCCTCCCCTTCCTTCCAAGAATTACATTCCCGTTCCTCACCTGCCCCCGCGATCGTCGCTACACCCACCGTCACCAGCCACCGTCGCCATCATACGCCGTCTCCATCATAAGCCGTCGCCATCATACGCCGGCCACCGTTGCCGTCATCCGCCGTCGCCACCAGCCACCGTCGCCATGCCGAACGCCTCCTACAGCTATCAGCAACCTACCACTGTCGCCACCACCCCTGATCTCGGTTTATAAAGGGATGATAGACAAAAGAATACGAAGGAGAAGATGGAAAAGATGAAAAATATTTTAAGGATGGGTGAGAGGAAGATATTGAAGTGATTTTAAGGTTAGTAAGTGAGGAAATAAATCCCAGGAGTTGCAGAAGTGATTTGAAATGATTTCATTCAAGCTTTTGCCTTTTTGTGTTTAAGTATTTTATGAATTTCTCTTTCTTCTTCATAGTCTGTTTATAATTTTGATTCTTTTTCATGTGTTTAATCTATTTTGTGAATATGTTATTGAACACTTTCTGAATGTATTGTCCCAAGTTGCAGAACTTATCCATTGTAATTTTGATTAATGTTTTTATGGATGTATATTTTGAGTTGAATGAGAAATGGTAAATTAGAGTTGATGCTCACAATTTGTTTGATGAAATGCTTAAAATAAAGAATTTATTATTCAAAATCATATAATTTATTGGGTATTTTAAACTTTTTTAAACTATTTTATCATATTAACCTGTTATAATAGGTTGGAAGGATGTATTTAACCGGTTTTAAAAAGTTTAATGGTTTTTTCATTCAAAATAATAGTTTAAGGACTTAATCATTCAAAACCACATAGTTTGTTGGGTTTTTTTAGACTTTTCCCTTCTTTTATTAACTAAGTCATATTTATATTGTTAATTTGAGGTGAAATATTTGTGAAGTTTATAATGTAGATGCCTATTTTTATTAGAAATTAAAACAATATGTTATAAATTGGTGAAATATTTGTGAACTTTATAATGTAGATGCCTATTTTTATTAGAAATTAAAACAATATTTTATAAATTGTCCGTGTATTACACGGGCTATTAACTAGTTCATATATTAAATAAACATAAATATTAAGTCACTAATATGATAAAATAATCTATAACGTTTGATAGTCAATAAAAAAAACTTTTTTGTTCTTTTAAAACCAAACAAATTAAATCTACAACATCCAGAGAGATGAAATTATTGAGATGTATCAAATGCGATGCATTCATGAATAAATAAAATATATTAAGTCTAATTTGATCCTCGTTAATTACTCATTATAATAAAATATGACATTTGGTTTAAGTAAACTAGGAATTGCTCCATGTGGTTTCCAATTCTTTTTGGATCTGATCTCTAAAATTTGTTTCTTTTAAGATAGCCCCTAGATTTTGTACTTTTGTAATAGATTGATCCTTGCCACTAACGATCGTTAACTCTCATATGTCAAATAAGGGGCATTTTCATTTTTATTTTTGTGTTTGCCTTTTTTTCTTTAATGAACTAATACAATTTATTAATTATATAATATAGTATATATTTTATTTATACGTACATACATATATGTGTGAATAAGATATCAGATTCCCCCTTTCACCGATGTCGACGAACATCCTATTTGTTGGTCCCAAGGGGTGACCTTCAAGTAAGGAAATGTGTATTGAAATTATAGAGGGGGGGTTGAATATAATCACATAAGTATGACTTTTAAATTCTTGTTTATATATAAACATTTGAATTTACAGATTGTTTGCGGAATAGAAAAGACTATGTCTAATCTAAACAATCTAAGTTACAATCCTTCACTATGCACTAAATGAGAAGGTTAAGAAAAGATAAGAATAAGAAAGAAAGGATTAGGGTAAGTTTTTGGATGAAGAAGAAGTATGAAGAACATCTTCATCACGTCCATTTATACCATTTGCATTAAATGCATGTAGACCTACTATTGTGTACGTGTCACATTCTTAGAGGTCCTTTGTACTATTTACGATAAACAAGTATATTTGCATGTTGTGCAAAAGAGTGCTTATAATAAACAGTTGCCTTATGGGCTGATAAGTACAGAGGGAACAGTAAAGTGACTGTCCTTTTGTACTATGTGTCAGAAAGGCATGTAATCCTTTTGTGCATTAGGTAAAAGACATTTTGTCCCTCCAGGATCAGGATACTGATCAGTGAGGAATGCCCTGATACTAAGGATGTTCAGAGGTCACTGTATCCTGATAGTCTTTAAGGGGTCATACGAGTTTGAGCAGTCTACTATCACTGAATTCCGTCTTCAGATCACGAGCAAGACTGATCTTGTCATCAACTATTTCTTCGACGTCACTGATGGTTCTTTGAGTATGATTTTGATGTCTTCAGGAGGTCTTTGCTTGAGGTCAGGATCAGTAGTCTCCAGAACAGACTCTGTTAACTCCTGATCCTAAACCCGATATTTATACAAAAGTTAAAAGCTTAGATAACAATGAACAACATTGAACAGACTATGTGATAATTCCTCAAGCTTGAATTAAAACAAAGAACCTATTCACTAAGTAAAGTTACAGGATCATTATCATTTCATTAGGTTTTAGGAGAGCTGGATCAACACTATTGCCCTACTCCCTTACTTTCGTTTGCCTCCCTTGTTGGACCTCCATCACTACGATCCCCGTCTTTTTCTTTTTTCCACCACATAACTACTTTGTCCCTGTGAACATCCTCTGTGTAAACTTCAGTGATCGGTTGCCTTGAACACCTTTTTTTTTATTGATATTCAATCCCTCATCAAACCACTCCTACTGCCACTATACCTTCGCCTCCCCCTTGAAGCACATACACCAACCCCAAGTATGTCATTAGAAACTTGATGATTGACATTGTGAGGATTTTCTGAACCCCTGCCAACTCCATCATTATAGTGTGAGGGTTTCATCCTCTAAGTTGGTCTAAAACTCTCAACATAACCCTGATTATAAGGCCATACCACAACCCTGGAAGCTTTTTTGCATCCTTTTCTTCGATTGATTGCCAAAATCTTTGTTCGTTGCTTGATCTTTTATTTTTTATTTATGATTTTGATTTAAAGATTTGAATATGGGTTTTGATTTAGGTTTTTATAGTATGTTTGAACCAATAGATGGTTTTGGTTTTGGTTTTGGTCTGATCTTGTGGTTTGTATTTGGATTTACGTTTGTGACCTTAAGTATGAGGTTTGAGTTTGAGTTTTAGGTTACGTCTCTGATTCTGATTTTAACTTTAAGTATTCAGTTCGAATTTTAATTTTGAAGTTTGGATTTAATGTTTTGTTTTTAGTATACACATTGTGTGGGGTGGCCAAATACTAGGTCTTGGCGGGAGGAGATGACTAAGGAGAATATTTGGCCAAAAAGATGATAGGTAATATATACTTCGATTGGCGTTGATTTGGAGTTTGTTTTGTACTAAGAGTTGGTCGGAAAAGATGACCATATGTTTATTTATTTAAATGAGCAAAGGACAAAAAATAGAAAGGATCAAAATATCCCTTACATAACGGATGACAGTTAACGGTCATTAGTGGCAGAGATGAATGTGTTATGAAAATACAAATTCTGAGGGCTATCTTGAAAAAAACAAATTATACAGATCAAATTTAAAAAATAAAAATGAGAAATTATATCTCTTCCTACCTTTTTAACCTATCCATCCTTATACTCATTTGATTATTTGATATGTGTAATGCACTAATTCTCTTTCTTTATATCATTTCTTAATTTTAACACTTATCAAATGATCAAATAAGTAGGAAACTGAGTAGATTAAAAAGATAGAAGAAAATATAATTTTTCAATAAAAATTAAAACCATAGAACCAAATATCTAATTTACTCTAATTGTTTTTTTTTTTTCAGGGGAAAGCTTCCTTTCAACGTTAACAAATAAATATCTTAATTAAGTATTTTATGTTCCATTTAAAAATAACAAGCTCACAAATAAATTTGAAAAAGTGGAATAATTGTGTTTCGCGTGTATGCATTTGTTGTAAAGAAAGAAAAAGATGTCATATGTATTTTTCTTTTTCTTTTTCTTTTTTCCTTTTCATGTTCTACTAGGAGAAAGTTTAGCTTATAGAATACTTTTTTAGAATAAATAAATATCTCTTACTAGATTACAGGACCTAATAAAAAAAACATTTCATTTATGTAATAAGTTTTTAAGATATTTTCAAAGCATAATATTAACTATTATATATGGCTTTCTTTTGAAAAAGTTTTATATAAGTGTCTTGTAAAAAAATGAGTTTAGAAAATATTTTTCAAAAATATCCTATAAATTTAGCTACTATAATAGTTTATTTCGAAAATGTATAAAAAACTCTTTACGACGACAAAAAGCGTCCTATAACTATATATTTTAACAAATTTAGATATAGTGCTTTTCTTTGTTTGGTCCAATAAGAGCATCCACAATGGAAGTTTTTCAAGGGGTTCTTATTGGGGCTTTTACAAGAACCTCCACTGTGGTACAGAGGTTCTTGTCCAGTCACAGGTTCTTACTAGAACTCAGGTGCTTGTACAGGAACCCGGGTTCTTGTAATACTTTCTTTTTCTATAACTATTTTATTTATTATTTTTGTTATTTCTATTCATTTGTTCTTATTATAAATCTATAAAACATATATATTGTAAAATAAAACATATATATTAAACTGAATAAAAAAATTATAAAAGATGTTTTTTTGTTTTTTTCTTTCTTGTAATCTTTAACAAATATTGGAATTGATTTTTAATTATTTAATTAACTTATTATGCAAATATTATTTTTAAATATTTGTATGCATGTAATTCAAAATTAAATGATGAATTGGTATATTAATAATTATATAATATCTTTTCTAATTTTAAAAACTATATCAAATTGTTATATATAGGTGATACCATATGATTTATTTCTTCACACCTCAAAAAAATGGAAAAGGACAATGAGAATTACAAAAGCTCTCAAATGCCCCCAAATTCTCCATATGCGCGACATTCTCCAAGACCCACAATTTTTCCTAATTTTTCCTACATTCCACCATATCCTCCAAATTTTCCAAATGCTAGTTAATCTTCTATTTTTAATCCTCGTCCTTGATATTGGTCGGATATACCAAACCAATTTGGCCGACTTGGTCGAACATATTTGGTCGAATCAAGATTACGAGTGATCTATATTACTATGAACTATTTTCTTATACTTTTCTAAAGAATAATATTTATGTAACGGTGGACATTTTTTTAATCGTAGTATAAAAATTATATGTGTGTTTTAAGTGTTTTTCATATATTTTAATAAAATATATAGATTAAAATATGAAAATTAATATAAAAGTAAAAAATAATAAATTATATTTGAATTTTTAATATATATGTATACATTTAATTTATAAATAAGAATAAGGAAAGTGGGGTTTTTGTAAGAACCTTCATTGTAGGATTTTAAGGAGGTTTTTAGTTTGTTGAGGTGACAATGATGTGGCAGAAAAAAATATGGTAAGTGAGGTTCTTAGAGGTTCCACCACTGTGGATGCTCTAATCCGGGGTCTCATTTTCAATATTTGTCTTCATTGATTTGTCTCAACGATAGAAATGCGAGTGTATCCAATAATTTAAGCTCGATTATGAAATGTTAGTATGTTTGGTTTTTAGAAAATTTTCTAATTCAATAAATGCGTTCGGTTTATTCAGTTTTTAAATTTTTTTCAAGAAAATAATTTTTTCTGTTTTCTAACTTTTATGTAAATTAAACAAACTATTTTTCATAGTTTTTCAAAATTTTCTAAATGGGTTTTCTAATTATCTAAAATGAAAAATAAAAACTCTATCATTTCAACCAAATAATATGTTTTCTAAATTTTTTTTATAGAAAATTGAAAACTCAACTTAACTGCATTTTTTTCAAATGTTTCTTTAGAAAAATAAAAACTATTTTCTATAACCAGACGCACTCAATGTTCCATTGTGATGTGTTTTACGAAACAAATATGTGTTTATTTTCTTATAAAAATATAACGAATTTTGTGTGTTTCTCGAGTGTTGATACCTGCACCTCAATATCACTACAAGTATCCACTTTTGGTATTATTTAGCTTATTCCTTAAATAATATTCTTAATCTAGTCATTTCATAGACACTAGCTAGTACTCTATTTTCATAAAGAGTAAAGTTTGGCTTAAGTCCTTAAGATTTGTATATTAACGGATCTTGTCTCAGACTTTCATTTATTCGGTTTTGCTTTTTCTAGATTGACCATTATTCATGGATTTCATCTCATTGTCTAATAATCGTTATATGGTGAGACGTTCCGAATGATAGAAAATAAAACTGAAACGAAATAAGATTATTTATTGAAATGTTCCATAGCTTAAGATCAATCCCAAATACACCCCTAAATAATTATTGGTTATCTATTATTTCAATTGAATTTTATATTTCTAGTTTGGATTAAACGGTATGGATTGAAATTATTTAACATTATCTTGAAAGTAGAGATGACATTTCAGACATGGTCTAGTTGGTGATCGATTGAAATCGATACAGATCGATTAACGTTTAATAATTTACAACCGGTTATGTAGTTCAGAATAGTGAGACCTGATCAAAATTGGAACCGATTTATGTATAAGCCTGATTTTTATCGTTTTTGATACAATTTTTTAAAGATTTTTAATTTTGTAAATGTTTTATTTGAAATGTATCTCAATATTTAATTTTTGTAACTAATACTACGAAAGATGGTGTAAAGAAGATTAAAAAGAAATAACAAAATTTCATAAAAACTGGGCTGGGCCCAAAACTTGATGCTTCTAAAAGGACTCTCTTTGGTTGTAAGAATTTTCTTTACTGGATTTATCTAAATTACAAGTATTTTCATAAAAATATAACGTCAATATATTTTTATGTTAATGTGTAATTTAATTGAATTTCTATTGATTATATAATTGGCTTTTATATAGTTTTAAGAAGCGTTACATACATAATTTGTTTAACTCAAAATTCTGTACTTAGGATCAGGTGAGACCAAGCTGTTACCGTGAGACCGCGTGAGACCAATACCTAACGTTTGAAACTTCACAAAAAAACACCATGAATGTCCATAAAACTCGAATACGCAGACCTAAAAATCACTTTCGATGCAAAAAAATATCGAAAACAAGCTAAAAAACGAAACCTTCACAGCTCAAGTTCTGTGAAGGTTACATATATATAATGTGAACCTTCACAAAAAAAACAGTTGTGAAGGTTTCGTTTTTTAACCTTTTTTTGGGATTTTTTTTTTCAATATTGTTTTTTAGTATGTTTTAACGATGAATGTTCAATTTTTTTTACCTTCACAAATGTTTTGATGTGAAGTTTCAAGTAAAATATGTTGGTCTCACCGGTCTCACCAAAAAGGCTTGGTCTCACCGGAACTTAACCCATACTTAAAGGTTTTAACGATGGTAATTTCATTTTGGTTTAATAATATAATGTTTTTTTCTACAAAGATAATATATAAGGATTTTGTTATAAACTTTTGGTTATGCTAATTATATTTTAAAACTTTTATATACTTATCCTCTATTTGATTGATGTTTATTAATTAGTTATTATAACACCTTAAACAAATCACATACGTTGTGGATAGAAAAGGTGTTGGTTTCTTTGCATCCCAAGACAACAAAGCGTTTTGGGATCACAAGCACGATAATCCGCTGCTATCCCGGCCTGATTTAATTACTCTGGACTGACAACATTTGACTGGACTGAGGGGCAGCCTAGTCTATGGCTGGACCAACCCAAGGACTAGATACTCCTTAATTGACATTACGATGAATATTTTAATTTTATGGGTTTTATCTATATACTACTAGAAATATAAAGATGTAATGATAACAAAATAATGAAAGCTAAGATGGGAGTCTATATAACAACATATCGAAAATGGTGGCAAGATCGAATGGAATGCAATCAACTCAGAGTCTTAGTTTGTTGATCCATTTTTAAGTCAGGTGCAAAGGATATTGGTTATTGATGGTCTTGTCAACATATATGTTTTCTTCCTTGTAATACTATAAATGTGTATACTGACGGCAAAACCGACAGTTTACCAATTGCTGCCTTTTATTTTATTTTTTAATTAATCGTTGGAAAAACCCTCATAAAGCTATCGGTAAATGGAACCGTTGATTATGTAACAAGTGAACTTATTAATCAAAATAAAAAGAAGTTATTTTGGCTACAACGCATTGGTACATCTTAATTTGCCTACAAACACACACACACACACACACAATTAAGTTGTCTTGCACCTAATGAATAATTCTCTCGTTTTGCTTGCCAAAGATGGGCTGCGCATATGACGTGTTGGCTAGGTCCATGAGCAAAGGAAACTGTAGCACGCTAAACACAACCACAAGAATAGTTGCCATCATACCAAGAGGAGCTGCAACCCATGGGACTTCATCTTGAAGCACAAGTACAAGAGTCGCGGTGAATGCTATCATGGTAGCTGCTAAAGATACGAACAAGCACACAAGTCCAATTGTCAATCTCCTTGGCAACGTATAAAGAAAGTCTTTTTCTGCATAGCGCAAAGTAAGTATCCCTAAGAACATCAAGACTGATGCAGCTGAAGAAAATAACGCAATGGCATCTGATGTGATAAAAATCATAAAAGTTATTTTTCTTTTATTTTCTTCACCGACAGGGAGCTTGAAGACAGCTGCAAATGCACCCGCAAATGCCACTGTGACTATGAGTGTTGCTATCACAGTACTTGAAGATGCTGTGCCTTTCATCCACTTTTGGCCTTGTTTAAGCAACTCTGTATGCTCATCAGTGAAAACCATTCCAGGAGTTTTACCTTTTGCGTTTAAAGCCTCTCTTTGTAAGGGTCCTACAAAATTGTTAATTTCCTGCACGGAGATGCATGGATTCTAATGGTTACGATTGAAGTAAGACCATCTGTATCAAAGCAATGCCAAGTCATCTTTCAAAAATGTTACATAAGCTTTGCAATAAACCTCTATATCAATAATTTCCACTAACTAATTTATAATTATTTATTTTTATAATTTATAATATTACAAAATACTAAGTATAATTTATTTACAATATAAATAATTGATTAATTATGATATACATAATATATAAATGAATTTATTTAATAGGAATATTTAAAATTAATTTAGTTATAAAATTTATTAAAATATTAATTATAAAATTTTTTTATATGTAAGAAATAAGTATTTATATAAATAAAAATAAAAATAATTGTAAGACCCATTTTTGTACTTGAAAGAGCTTCAAAACCTGAAAGACTTGCAATTGATTTGCAAGGCTATATTGCCATTTGACTTACGACATCATTTTGCAATAGGGTCTTGCAAGGTTGGTGTAGGTAAGGGATGTAAGTGAGTCAAACTGCTCGTGAGGTATTTGGAATCGACTCGTTAATTCGAGCTCGAGTTAAATGAACCCATTTATCAAATAATATATAATATATAAATTTTTATTATTAAATAATAAATAATGACATATTAGAATATTAAATAATAAAAATATTGAGTATCTAAAAGATAAAAAAAATTTAAGTATTAAATTATAGATAACGAGTCGAGCTTGCGAAATGTTGACGAGCTCGAGCTCGAGCTTAACACAAAAGGCTTGAAACGAGTCGAGCTCGAGCTTTATAAACTTAAACGAGTCAAACTTGAGTAGGGTCAAGCACAAGCTCAGTTCGACACGTTTATACCTTTAGGTGTATGTTCTTACAAGGTTGGTGTAGATGCTCCAAGTATAATATATATGCATATCCCTAGGAAAAAAATAAAAAAAGATTGAGAAATTATAAGTTAATTAAGTAGGGTGTAAACTAAGCTAGAGTTCGGCTCGTTTGAGTTTATAAAGCTCGACTTCGGCTCCTTTCGAGTATTATGTGTCAAGCTCGAGCTCGAACTCGTCAAGGATTTAGCAAGCTCGAGCTAGCCTCGAGTTCAACTCCTTTACCTATAAATCAATATTTAATATGTATTATTTATTATGTAAATTTTTATTATTTATTATTCGTTATTTAGTATTTAATACATGTATTTAATTAAAATGAAGCTTGAGGTCGACTTGAGCTCGAATCGAACTTTTAACGAGTCAATTTTCAGTAGCTCACAAATAGCTCAATTCACTAACCTCTCTAAAGTTAAGGTCAAATTGCTTACGATTGGTGAATGTAGTTTGAAAATTTTCTTTTTGGCATATATTATTAACATGTGATATCAAAAACAAACAATTACATCTTTTACCTAATGCCTATTGACTTGTAAATCTTAACGAAGATATTTTTAAATGCCAATTAATAAGCTTTTACAAGTCTTAAGGTAAAAGATGTTTGGAATATGTTATCCAAAATAAAAATTAAAACAAAATGTATTTTCATTTTCTTCGATTAAATTTTTCCTAAAAACTTGTCCTTACTACTAAGGGTTATTTCCTCTTAATTAAAAAGGAAAATAACTATTAATTGCCATCCCCACATCCCGACAAAGAGTTCATACCTCGAACCACTTAAGCTCACGCTGCATTTGTAGAGCTGCACCGGTTATAGTACTGAGTTGATGAGATGGGGCCAATTTTGCAGCAATATGTAACACATTCTCATCATCTCCATTAGTGCGACTTGCTAGAAACACTTTATAGCTACTCATTTGGTAGACAAGATTGTATATTTTTTCTTGGCGTTGCTTGATGACTTCATGGAGCCAAGAGAACCCTTCAATATTAGTCCAAATGATGCTTGGGTATGCAAATATGCACTCCTCAATTACCTCATGATTCCCAAATGCTACTGCGGTAGCTATTGTGGATCCAAAGATTGCAGAAATTTTGTCGTGGTCACTCCTTTTTATGACAATGTCGCATATGCGTTTTAGCAGTTCTTTGGCTTGTCTATGTCTCGTTTTTATGTTGTTGATGTTCAGGATTTTTGAAGCTACAAATACAAATACAAATATACAATTATATATATATATATATGTATGTATGGTCGGGCTCAAATGAAAATTCATTTTTCATAGAATGTAAGGACAACCGAGAGCACCCCATGTGACATATTCACTCTGAATAATCATGTATTATTTTGAATGAATAACACAATATTCATTGTTATTCAAAGTGAATAACTCAACATTCAGTCTTATTCAGAGTGAATAATACATGATAATCAAATACAACCTTCTAAAAGGTTGAAACCGTGCAAGCTCATCTAAAACCTTTCATTTTTATCCCATTCATTATGAGTGATTACTTGATGCATTAATGATTATCGATTTCATACAATAATCTTACATGTAATGCGTATTGTTTTCATTAAATGCATACACTAGCTAATGGAATGCATATAGGTATGAATGGAATTCCATGCACATCTATTTGCATTGACAGTGATAATTCCATTCAAATCTATATGCATTCAATGAAAATACTATGCATTGCATGTAAGACTATTGCATTAAATCGATAATGATTGATGAATCAAGTAATCGATCATAATGAATATGCTAAAAGTAAATGGTTTTAGATGAGGTTGTACGATTTCAATCTTTTTTAGGTTGTATTTGAAGGTGCATATACATGGGAGAGTTCTGTAACAGAATCAAACTTAGCTTTGAGAGATGTTTTGCAGGCTGGTTTTTGTACAAGGACCATTAAGTTGGACTACTTTTGGAATGTAAAAAATGGTACTAGTACCTTGGTGCTTGCCATGCATTTTAGTTAGTTTACTAAAAGTATATATAACTTTCAAAACAAAAACCAATTAAACCAAAATTGCCATTCACAAATATATTTTATATATATGTAAATAAACTTCTGAAAGTTAATAGATCACAAAAAAGAATATAGGATTATGTTAGATTCCAGTGAGAAGTCTCATGTGGTCAATGTTAGAAGCGTGATAAATGGTTATCAACTGTTGGATGAGAAATGAATGCATATTAAAATGAGATGAATCAAATCAGCTCTCTTCTAAAGTCCAATTCATGTATGGGAGGAAATGAAATTAAATGTGATCAATGGTTCAGAACCATTTCTCACGCAGTTTAAGCTAACTAAACTTCTCACACAATCCTTCGTCTATAGGATTGTAATATCGAGTCGGAGGAATCATTTATTTACCAAAAAAAGGGATGCATAAAACAGAAAGTAAATTAAAGAGAGATTTACATGAATAGAAGAGATGACCCCAAAATCCAACTTTGCGTTCGCTAAGAAAGAGTTCAGGTTTTGTAGCTAGTGCGTGCAAAGGTCGTTGTGCGTTCCATGTTCTGTGTACGGCGTTGTGTGAGTACTTCTCGACCTGTTTTAAAGCTACATCTGCATGGTTAACAATAAACAACTTCAGTGAAACTATATAGAAAACTTGCTTATATATATACGATACGAATTTTAATGAGATTTAAACCTTTGAATGAGTTCTTTAAAAAAGAAATCGTAGGGGTTAAAAATGAAGATATTCAACTAAGAACAATCATCTACTTTAAATTAATTATTTCATATTTGTCTTCTTTTTTACAGAATTTTACATACCTTCAATTATTTCTACATACATTTATTTATTAAAGTTTGGATCGTGCATAGTGATAAAAATAGGTAAATGGAGGTGAATAGATCAATGTTTTTTTTCCCCTCAACTTTTCATCAAAAAATTTCATTCTTATTGGAACCTAACCCAACCCCTCATATGTTACATGAGTTCAAACAAGAGCATTACCTATTTAAAAGAATACCAGAACTAACAAAATCACATTTGATTTTACAGTAACGACAAAAGAAGTCACGCTGGCAAATTTGGCTGCAATATTAGGTCCCACGTGGCTATTTTGCTAGTTTTTGTAAAATTATATGTGATTTTGGTGGTTTTTGTGTGTTTCTAAATAGGTGTACTGTCCTCGTTTGATCCTCCGTGTGTGGTGTTATATATATATATATATTGTTGGAGTTTCAAACAAGAACATCTCTAATTTACAAATTAAAGATAACGGAACAAAGTTTAACCATAAGCATAGATGATCTAGTTTATAAATGTATATACCTAGGCGTTCGGCGTTAATGGCAGGAATAATGAGGTCGTTGCCAAAGAAGCTCTGAGCCACTCTAACTATAGATGTCAATGAATGATGTATCTCGCATCCTGGAACTTCGTCAGTTGCAGAAAGTAACAAATCAAGCATTTCCTTCTTCTTTATGTGGCTTGCGGAATATAACATAAATGCACTCCCTTTGCTAATTGCATCAAAGGCTTTACTTAGGTCCCGGATGGGAGTCATAGGATCTAAACGATGTGTAACGTCCCAGACACGTCTCACCAATAAAATTGTATCAATAGTATTCCCAACCTTAGCACCGTAATGGAAAGCTGTGTCTCCTTCGTCGTTCAGTGCATCAAACACATGACTGATCAGCAAGCCTTTGGTAGTCATAAGACTATCAAGCAGGTTTTTGACAAAATGATGAGACTGGTTCGTTCCCACGGCTACCATTAGCGGCGTCTCCAACCGGGAATTGATTGTCTTGGTTCGTAGGTCCGGATTGTCAAGAAAGGTTCTTCTCACCAAATCCCAATTGTCACCCAACACAGCTTTGTAAATTAGGAGATCGGTTTGTTGGAACTCGTAACTCATTGTGGTTTTTTGTTGAGTTAGTTTGTATGATGAGATCCAATTATGCTAGCTAGCTACTTATAAATCTAATATGGAGTAAATTATAAAATGGATTGGTTCCTGTGGTTTTAAATTTATCTTGAATCTAGTCTAGATCTACAAATTTTTATTAAAAAAGATTCCTTGATCATTAATCGCTAAAGATCATTTCTTTAAGTCTTTGGACGTTTGCATATATAGTCTTCTCATTTTCACTTTTAAATTAAAAATATAGTATTATATTAGTTATTTTATATTGTGTTAAAATACAAGCACAACTACCCCTTTTTATGCTTATTTTTAGATAACATAGAATATGCAACCATTTTCTAACTTTAATATACGTGTTATATAACAACCAAATATCATATCAATTAAACCATCTATAAATTAGGAAACAAAGGTATATTCAAATCAACCAAAAAAAAAGCTTTTATCATAATATCCCCCCTTTCTTACAAAATTGCATCTTCAAATCAACTAAAATTTTTCTTAAAACAAATAAAAAAAGTCACTAAAAATTGATCGAAGAAAAAACTTATAAATTTTTTGAAATCAACAAAAAAAAAGAGTTCGAAAAAAACCTGAAACGTCAGAATCAGTTTAAAACAAAACAGACGAATTTTACGGACAAATAAAGATGCTCCATTGGTGTAGGTAGGGGTGTAAGTGAGAACTGCTCGTGAGATATTCGGGATCGACTCGTTAAACTCGATTCTAGCTCGAGTTAAATGAACCCATTATAAAATAATATATAATATATAAATGTATATTATTAGTCAAAGTCAAAGGCCTTTCAGCCTGGTGATAAGACTTGAGCATGGCATAGTCATGAACCCGAGTTCGAGCCTTGGGAGGAGTGTTGCTGACATTTAAGTGGGGCCATGCTTAGCCCCCAAAATTGTCGGAGATTAATTAGTTGGGCTTTGACCCGGACACCATTCCTTATTAAAAAAGAAAAAAAGATGCTCCTATATATCAGGAAAAAAAATTCATGAACTTCTAATCAACTTGACATCATATATGTTTACCATCTAAGGGCATCTGCAATTATCTTATTTGTCGTTTGTTCCATTAAATTGATTTTTAACCGGCATATTCGCTGTTCCTTTTCCACATGATAAAACCAAAAGAGGCCACCATTAATATTTATTTTTTAATATTGAACGCATATATGATTTATTATTAGATAAATCATAAATTAACATAAAATATACATGTATATGGGACATTCAAATCAGTAATTATTATCGTCGACGTGATATGACAAATATGTGTTCTGTAAAGAGGCTAGTGAGACGTGCGACCACGTTTTCATTAGTTGCCCAAAAGTTACAGAAGTAGGAAGGGCTCTAAATGCTTGGAGAAAGCTTCTGCCTACTACGTGTTTGAACATGGAGGAGTTCTTCAGGATGAGTGTCGGAGCTAACCATTCTAATACGGCGAGAGATCTTCAGTTGGTCACAAGACAGGCGTTTATTTGGGCTATTTGGAATGAGCGGAATCAGGCCATTTTTAACAACAAGGTTTTTTACCCCTCTAAAACGGCGGACCATATTCAATCGTTAGTGTATCGGTGGCTTATGGTTAGAAGGTCGAGAGACAATGGTGTTAGTTGGTTCAATTGGCTTTGTAACCCCCTGTTGTAATCCCGCTTTGCTTCTCGGGCTAGCGCCTTGCTAGTTACCGGTCGTTTCTAATAAATTGCCGTTCCAAAAAAATAAAAAAGTAAACCCAAATATCAAATAAAGACAAACGAAGACCAACATTGTTTTTATGGTCAATGTTTAAATTAAAATATTTGTAAATCAAACAAATTAAAAGTTATGGAAAACATTAAACATTAAACGTACTAAGCATTTTATGGTCGATCTTTAAATAAGGGATTTTCTCTTTCTATCCCTTTCATCTTCTTTCATATCATCGCAAGCATTAACCTTTCATTAGGCTATTTGCGCAGTGTTGAATTCCAGGCGTTCACAACAACTGTAGCCATTGATTTATGAGAGTTGATGTCTTACTATTATAACCTGTCGGAATTAGTCTAGACATATATAGCTTAAGGAATCTATTAAAAAGTACGTAGTTACGGAGAAGTTGTGGAGATAGATCGATGCTCTAATGTTTCTATATTGCTAGCTTGAGAGAAAAAGTTTGTATAACTCATGATAAATAATAAGGTTTATAACTCATGTGTACATCTATTCGCTCTCAATCTCTAATGTCACCTTTTATCTTTCATGATTTTTCTGCAAATTATTTTGAATATCACAAAATGACATTACAAATAATAAAAACTCACAAAAGTTATTTGGGCCACAATGCATTCCAGCATCTTTGCCTACAAACACACACATAATTAAATTAAGTTTTATTTTGTACAAATATTAAATGAAGCATTCTCTTGTTTTGCTTGCCAAAGATGCTTGGTCCATATGTGGAATACACCAAGGTAACCAACAAAGGAAATTGTAGCACTCCAAACAGACCCACAGGAATACTTGTTACTGCAAGAAGAGGAGCTGCAATCCATGTCACTTTATCTTGAAGCACAAGCGAAAGAGTTGCACTGAACGCTACCAAGGTAGCCGCTAACGACAAGAACAAGAAGACGAGTCCGATGGTCATTCTCTGTGGCAACGTGTGAAGGAAGTCATCTGCCGCATAGCGTGAAGTCAGTATCCCTAAGAACATCAGCACCGAAGTAGCTGAAGAAAATAACGCAACGGCATCTGATATGATGAAAAGCATAAACGCTCCTCTATCTAAAAACACCGGTCGTCCGTCATTGTTGTTTCCACCGGGGACCGCGAATGCAACTGCAAATGCCATCGTGACTATCAGTGTTGCAACAACAGTACTTGAAGATATATAGTTCCGTTTTCTGAAGGCAGCAACCTGTCCTTGACCTTACAGCCCCGGTCCAAGTCTAAAGCCGCCAGAGTTGGGAAAAGAACCGCAAGAGATTTGTTGTTGCACCAGATATCACTCCAGAACTTCGTATTCGACCCGGCCGTTACCAAGCAACTACTGGTTGTTGATTAGAACTTGTGCCAAATTAAACAGAAGTAGAACAACTTATCATGTATTAATTCAAGATTTTTTGGAAAATATATATATGATTCTTCAAATGACAAACTTACAAAATACTTTATATGGGCTACAATGCCTTCCAACATCTTTGCCTACAAAGACACACACACAAATAAGCACTCGGTCTTTATTTGGACTACAATACATAGATCTAACACACATAATAAACTAATGAATCATTCTCCTATTCTCCCTATGAAATATGCTTCGTCCATATGTGTTGTTGAGAAGCTCATAGAGCAAAGGAAATTGTAGCAAAGCATAGAGAGCCACCGGAATACATGCCATTATAACAAGAGGAGCTATAATCCATTTGACTTTATCTAGAAGCACGAGCGAAAGGGTTGCACCAAACGCGACCACAGTAGCAGTTAACGACAAGAACGACGAGATAAGTCCAATCGTCATTCTCTTTGGCAATGTGTAAAGAAAGTCATCTTCTGCATAACGTGAAGTAAGTATCCCTACGAACATCAACACCGATGTAACGGAAGAAAATAACGCAACCGCATCTGATATGATAAAAACCATAAAGGCTCCATTATTTAAATACACAGGTTTTCCTTCATCTTTTCCTTCATTTATGTTTCCACCTGGGACCGTAAAGGCAGCTGCAAATGCCACTGTCACTATGAGTGCTGCTACTATAGTACTTGAAGATGCTGTGCCTTTCATCCATTCCTGGCCTTCTTTAAGCAAATTTTCGTGCTCATCAGTGAAAACCATTTAGGAGTTTTCTCGAATTGGTTTGGCTCTTCTATATTTGTATGTTGTACAAAATTATTTTTAATTTCCTGCATCCACAAAGATGAAGCAACTATGAAGACGGAGTATAAAACAAGTCGATCAAATATATTTCATAAAATTAAATGCGATATAGGCATGTGATCCTGTGAGAAGTATGAAAAATACTTTTCAACCGTAATCCTTTTAATCAAATAACCTTCCATGAGTTGCAGCTTAAAAGGGAAATTATCCAGTGCATTCGGTGCATCTTATCCTAATGTTCATCCATTTGTTATCCAACAGTACAGTTGATAACCACTTCTCACTGGAACCAAACCTTATATATAGATATATATATATAGAGAGAGAGAGGAGAGTAGGTTCATACAAGAACAACCTCATTTGCAAGAACAAATGAATTAAACTATAGCCTCACATTGATGTGGGCCCATGTGGGTCCCACATCATATGTAATTGTGGTTAGTTTATTTGTTCCTACAAATTGCATTGTTTGTTCTTTTTGAACCTAATTTATATATATATATATATATAAAGAGGAAAGTTCAAATGTGAACCACTTTTTGATTGTGAACGTGAGGACAACTGAGAGCGCGACACGTGGCGGATGACTAGGCGCCACGTCGGCTTTGAGTGTGCCCCCCCCCCTTTAATTCAATGCCCTCCCCTGAATCGCGCCTAGTCATCCGCCGTGGATCTACGTGGCGCCTAGTCATCCGCCACGTGTCGCGCTCTCGGTTGTCCTCACGTTCACAACCAAAAAGTAGTTCACATTTGAACCCACCCCTATATATATATATATATATAGAAACGTTCACGCGAGAAACATAACTTTTTAAGAAAACATGAGGAGCAATCTCAGTCATTCATCCGGTCAATGAAAGAGGCTTTGACTGGTCCCCTCCTTTAATAACTCTACCCTCCCATGAATCGTGTCAATCCTCCGTGATCACGTCCACTGTAACCGAAGATGAGTGGCTGAGATTGCTCCTCACCTTCTCTTAAATTGATATGCTTCTGGCATGAACCTTCCTCTCTCTCTCTCTCTCTATATATATATATATATATATATATATATATATAGGTCAGGTTCAAATGTGAACTCAATTTTGGTTGTAAACGTGAGGACGAATCTCAGTCACACATTTGCAGTTATAGTGGACGTGATCACGGAGGATTGACGCGATTCATGGGAGGGTGGAGATTATTAAGGGGCCGGGGGGGGGGGGGGGAACCGGTCAAAGTCGTCTTTATTGACCGGATGAGTGGCTAAAATTCGTCCTCATGTTCACAATCAAAATTGAGTTCAAATGTAAACTCATTTTTCATTGTGAACGTGATGACCAATAAAATTGTGCCACATGACAATCTAAATATGCACCTAAGCTTTATTCAATATGAATATGCAGAGTGAATAAAGCTTTATTCAATCTGACGTTTCTTTGTTTTCTTAATTTGGGTCATGTATTGAAAGGTACGTACGTTGAACCATTGAAGCTCACGCTGCATTTGTAGAGCTGCACCAGTTACAGTTTTGAGTCGACGAGCTGGGGCCAACTTTGCAACAATATGTAATGCATTCTCTCGTGTTTCAGGATCAACATAACTTGCTACAGATGACTTGTCGTTACCCATTTGGTATACAAGATTGTATACTCGTTCTTGGCGTTCATGGATGGCTAAATGGAACAAATAAAACACTGAAGCAGTAACCCAAATTGTGCTCGGATATGCTTTTATACAGTCCTCAATTATCTCATGATTTCCAGAATCTACTGCTTTATTTATTGTCGATTCTAAGACCGCCCAAGCAACGTCATTGTCGCGATATTCTTCCATAAAAGTGCATATTTGATATACAAGTAGCTTCGTCTGCTTGTGTTTTATTTTCATTTCATAGGTCTTCGTGATTGGTGGAACTACATGAACAAATGCACGCTTAGACACATATATACGCCACACATATAGAAAGGAAAACCTTAAAAAAAGGAAAATCAAGGAACAGTACTCTGGTAGCCTTACATCTAAACAGAATACACTTGTGCATATTATAGATTATATCTATGTACAAGTGTATAATTGAGGGCTAAGAAGGTGTTTCTTAGTTTTACATTTTTTTCAAGATTTTCTTTTAAACCTGACCCCACATATATATATATATATGGGGTTGTGAACGTGAGGACAGCCGAGAGCGCGATGTTGAGCAATGTCCCACATCGGACACAAAGTGAACTTGTAATGTGCTTATAAGGGTCCTGGGCTACTCCACTCATAGCCAATTGGTTTTGAGTTGGAACCCCACAAACTCACATGGTATCAGAGCCAAGGTCTACCACTCTACGGACTCACATGCCGGCACTCTCGTGACCCTCTCCTGGTCCTCTCGTGACCCTTCTAGGCTCTCTATCTAGCCTCTGTTGGAGGGGGCGTGTTAGAGTCCCACCTCTCCTGGTCCTCTCGTGACCCTTCTAGGCTCTATCTAGCCTCTGTTGGAGGGGGCGTGTTAGAGTCCCACATTGGCTAGACTTGGACCAAATCTTCACTATATATGTTGGAACCCCCCTTCTCTCCTCAAAGGCTCTTTTGGAGATTAATCTTAGGGGTTCCACATATTCTCACATGTAAGTTTGTGGGGTTCCAACTCAAAACCAATTGGCTATGAGTGGAGTAGCCCATGACCCTTATAAGCACATTACAAGTTCACTTTGTGTCCGATGTGGGACATTGCTCAACACGCCCCCTCACGTGTGGCGTTCTTTCTGCCTAACACGTAGATACTTTTTGGGTTACGTGGAGTCCGTGGGGCTTTTTGACCAACCACGGGTGAACCTTGCTCTGATACCATGTAAGAATATGTGGAACCCCTAAGATTAATCTCCAAAAGAGCCCTTGAGGAGAGAAGGGGGTTCCAACATATATAGTGAAGATTTGGTCCAAGTCTAGCCAATGTGGGACTCTAACACGCCCCCTCCAACAGAGGCTAGATAGAGCCTAGAAGGGTCACGAGAGGACCAGGAGAGGTGGGACTCTAACACGCGACACCTGGTGAAGACTAGTCAATAAAGGCGGCTTTGAGTGTGGTCCCCCCCCCCCCTTTAATTCAATGCCCTCCCATGAATCGCGCCTTGTCATCCGCCGTGGACCTGACGTGGCGCCTAGTCATCCGTCACGTGTCGCGCTCTCAATCGGCTGTCCCCACGTTCACAACCAAAAAGTGGTTCAAATGTGAACCACTTTTTGGTTGTGAACGTGAGGACAGCCGAGAGCGGTACACGTGGCGGAGACTAATCAATAAAGGCGGCTTTGAGTGTGGTCCCCCACTTTAATTCAATGCCCTCTCATGAATTGCGCCTAGTCATCCGCCATGGACCTAACGTGGCACCTAGTCATCCGCCATGTGTCGCTCTCTCGGTTGTCCTCACGTTCACAACCAAAAAGTGGTTACATTTGAACCCACCCCTATATATGTGTGTGTATGTGTATGTATGTGATCCAAAGTTAGTATTTAGTAAGCTAGAAATGATTGATGGTAAACAAATAATTTGCAAATTAATTAAGATAAATGAAATTATTTAACATACCTACATAATGTAGGATACTCTGAAACCATTTTTTAGACGTCGACGTACATCTCTCAGCAACAGATCCAGTCGTAAAAATAGTTTCCTGAAATTAATTAATAGAATATGAATAAAATTTTATGCTATATTCTTTAGAGCAACAATGGGTAAAAAAAACTTATCTATTTATCAGTTATTCGTTTACCCGATATTTTCCCTTTTCATTTATATATATATATATATATATATATTCTATATAGAATTAGGTTCAAACAAGAACAAAACCAATTTGCAAGAATGAAGGAACCATGTAAATCACAGGTGATTTTGTACTACGCTCGTCCACTCGCACCGACCCACGCGCCTTGTCGGAAAGTGTACTACATTCGTTTTTTCTTGTTTAGTACAAAATCAAATGTGATTTACATGGTTCCTTTATTCTTGCAAATTGGATTGTTCTTGTATGAACCTCCCTATATATATATATATATATATATATATATAGGGGTGGGTTCAAATGTGAACCATTTTTTGGTTATGAACGCGAGGACAATCGAGAGCGCGCCACGTGGCGGATGGCTAGGCGCCACGTCAGGTCCACGGCGGATGACTAGGCGCGATTCATGAGAGGGCATTGAATTAAAGGGGGGGACCACACTCAAAGCCTCCTTTATTGACTGGTCTCCGCCACGTGTCGCACTCTCGGCTGTCCTCACGTTCACAACCAAAAGTGGTTCACAATTTATGTTTCCTCTCTCTCTCTCTCTCTATATATATATATATAGAGAGAGAGAGAGAAGGGGGGGGGAGAGAGAGAAAGGTTAAAATGAGAAACATAATTTTTCAAGAGAACGTGAGAAGCAATCTCAGCCACTTATCCAGTCAATAAAGGCGGCTTTGACCAGTCCTCCCTTTAATGGATCTCTACCCTCCCATGAATCGCGTAAATCCTCCATGATCACATCCACTGTAACCGAAGATGAGTGACTGAGATTGTTTCTCACGTTCTCTTAAATTGATATGTTTCTCGCATGAACCTTCCTCTATGTATGCATGTATATATCATATATATATATAGTATTAGGTTCAAATGAGAAGTGTTAAAAAATGAGAAGTAGAAAAGTGATCTCCACCACTCCTCTGGTAAATATAGGCGGCTTTATCCGGGTCCCTCCTTTAATAATCGCTACCCTCCCATGAATCGCGTCAATCCCCCGTGATCGCATCCACCGTAACCGGTCAAAGTCACCTTTATTGACCGGATGAGTGATGAAGATCATTTCTCTACTTTGTATTTTTTTAGCACTTCTCATTTGAACCTTTCTCTATCTCTCTCTCTCTCTATATATATATATATATATAGAGAGAGAGAGAGAGAGGAAAGTTCAAATGTGAACCACTTTTTGGTTGTGAATGTGAGGACAACCGAGAGCGCGACACGTGGCGACTTTGAGTGTGGTCCCCCCTCTTTAATTCAACTTTGAGTGTGGTCCCCCGACTTTGAGCCTAGTCATCCACCGTGAATCTGATGTGGCGTTTAGTCATCCGTCATGTGTCGCGCTCTCGGTTGTCCTTACGTTCACAACCAAAAAGTGGTTCACATTTGAACCCACCCCTATATATATATATATATATATATAGAGAGAGAGAGAGAGAGAGAGATGAAAGTTCAAATGTAAACCACTTTTTGGTTGTGAACATGAGGACAACCGAGAGCGCGACACATGGCGGCTTTGAGTGTGGTCCCCCTCTTTAATTCAATGCCCTCCCATGAATCGCGCCTAGTCATCCGCCGTGGACTTGACGTGACGCCTAGTCATCCGCCAAGTGTCGCGCTCTCGGTTTTCTTCACGTTCACAACCAAAAAGTGGTTCACATTTGAACCCACCCCTATATATATATATATAAGATTTTTTTCTTGTGAACCAATAAAAAACTGTAAACTTATGTATCCAATCTTGACCGTTCAATTATCAAATTTATGGTGTAGATTAAGTGGACGATTACTAGAATTCCTTTGACTTAATCATATCCGTTGATTTACGTGAGACATTACCTGTTAAGATAGATACATAGACATGTTACATGTGTGTGTATGCGTGCATGTACGTGCACACACATAGATACAATTAAATATTAATATTTTTCTTTATAATATTTGCACACATGACCTATATTAATGTGTAATTAAATTTTGTTTTTATACCTATCGAATAAAAAAGTTCGTAGTAATTAGATACAAAAAAAATGCAGTCTAGAAAATAAATACAATTAAAAATGGTGTATATTAATTTTTGTATTGTTGTCCTTTAAATAAAATATCATAATTATGTTAATTAAAATGTTTACTAAAAAGTAGATATAAAATAATTTCTCATTTTATAAATATATGTTTTACTTCATACGTTTGAGCTTACATAAATGGACATATTTATTAAGAAAATAAGTATATTATATAAAGATAATCAAATAGAAAGGAAAACAGAAATTGATATTAATTTTAATCAATTTCTAATAAAAGAATTCCAAATTCAAAATTAAAAAAAAAAAGAATTTTATACATAAGAATTTTTAATGAGGACGAATCTCAGCCATTCATCTCGTGGTTACGATGGACGTGATCACAGAAGATTGACGCGATTCATAGGAGGGTAGAGATTATTAAAGGGCCACCTGTCAAAGACGACTTTATTGACCGGATAAGTGGCTGAGATTCGTTCTTATATTCACAATGAAAAAGTGGTTCACATTTGAACTCTTCTATATTTGATAATGTGTGCCTAAGAATTGTTCTCGTATTTTTTTAAATTGACATCGTTCTCGTATGAACTCACCTCATTCTCTCTATATATATATAAATATATTTGTTACCTGTTGTTTAATTAATGAGAGTTTAATTTGATATAATATTGCATTAAAACTAGGGGTGTTCAAAAAAACCGAAAACCCGAAAAACCGAACCGAACCGTGTGATCCGAAACCGCGAAAACCGATACCCGAGCAACCCGTAACCCGAAAAACCCGAAAATGAGGGTACCCGCTAAGTCGCGGGGCGGGTTCGGTTCACAAAATTTACTACCCGCGGGTACCCGCCCCGCCCCGTATATACTTAGTTTATTATAAAATATATTTATTAATACTTCAAAATAAAAAAATTACTAATCTTAAAAAACTCTCCATCACATATCGTGTTTTCTTCATTCACCCATACTCTTATTTTCATTTGCTAATGTTTTTTAGTGTTAATTGTTTTAGTTTTGTTACAAAACAACTTCATTTTTTAGTATATATTTTGTATACATCATAACATTCGGCAAAATGTGGGTACCCGTGAACCGAACCGCGGGTACCCGCTCTTTTTCGGTTTAGTTTGGTGTGGGTACCCGCCCCGCACGGTTCGGTTTCGGATAGTAAAATTAGATACCCGCCCCGCACATGTGGTTCCCAAAAAGTTCACTACCCGCCCCGCCCCGCCCCGCCCCGCGAACACCCCTAATTAAAACTACCAACAACTATTCTTTTTTAGCAGTTCTAGGATCTATTGTATCAATAAAATATTGTTACCCTTTTTTATATATTTATTTTTCAAGCTCATTTATTATGAAAAAATAATAAATTATTGTTTCTCTCTATTTTATAAATTTTAAAGAGTTCTCTAAATTTAGAGACTTTTACAATCTTTTCTTTCCTCTATATTATCATACAAGACATCATAACGATTGAAGTACAAAATTTGCTAAAAATACAAATAATTAGCCATTTCCTTAGAGCATCCATAGTGGTGGAACCTTCAAGAAAACTCACTTACCATATTTTTTCCTACCACGTCATTGCCATCTCAACAAACCAAGAACCTTCTTACAACTCTACAATGAAGGTTCTTAAAAAAAACCTCACTTCCCTCTACTATTTCTAATATAAATTTTATTTATGTAAATTATTATATAACAGAAAAGAAAACTATTACAAGAACCTGGGTTCTTGTTCAAGCACCCGGGTTCCAATAAGAACCTGTGACTGGACAAGAACCTCTGTCTCACAGTGAAGGTTCTTGTAAAAACACCATAAAAAACCTCAGAAAGAACCTCCATTGTGAATGCTCTTTAAGGGGCCAGCGTAATAGAATATCCTTTCCCTACCCACATCATAGCCACGGTTACCGCTGTAGCCCATATAGTTTCAAACGTTAAATGGTAAGCAATTAAGATCTAGAATTATACCACGTACTTCATCATATAGTCCTTCAGACGTCTGAGCAGGTGTGAGTTTACTCTCAGGCACAGGCAACACTTGAAGAATCAAGCAAAGCAAATGCAATAACTTAGAATCAATAACTAAAATTTCAAATGCATGCATGTCGTAGTTTATGAAGTATAATAAGCATTCGACCCAAGTCACGCCAAACAACTTAGCTCACTCGCAACTTAAGTCGGGCCCACATATCTGATAGTAAAAAAATGTTCTCGTGTTTCAATAAGATAAAAGTTGTTAGCGATCGAAGCTAACAAATTATTTATATACAAAAAGAAGTGTATGTTTGGCAGTTGTTGAATGGTTTGATGTAGAATGATTAAGTGGTCATAATTATTAACGGACTCTTAAAAGAAAAATGAACTATGGTAGTTTGGTAATTGTTCAGAATGAAATTAAGGCATTGACGGTTTAAGGGAGGCCGATGATATAAAATCATTTAGATGGTTTTGGAACCATTGAGAGGCAGACTTTTTTTTTGTTAAACAATATTCACCTCTTAGCAATTCAGAGGTTGCTTCTTAATGGAGTTAATAAGAGATAAACAAATGGCCTTACAGTTATAAATGACATTGGTCAAGAATCCACGTTTGGTTGTGCTAGCAAAGAGGTCAGTTTTGCTAGCTAGTATGGCCAAAGCTCGTTGTTCCCATCTCTGTGGGCCGGTACGTAAGTACCTTTTGGTTAATTTCAGTGCTAGGTCTGCAAAACAATTAGAAATAAATTCCAAGTTATATATATATAGAGGGATAATCATACAAGAACACCCTCATTTGCAAGAATGAAGGAACTAAATTTGAGCCACACATTATGTGGGACCCACCCATTAATTAAATCATTTGTGATTTAGTGGTGGGACCCACCTGAATCACATATAATTTAATAATGGGTGGGTCCCACATCATATGTGATCCAAAATGGTTCCTTCATTCTTGCAAATCAATTTTGTTCTTGTTTGAACCTTTTTTTTCTCTCTCTCTCTCTCTCTCTATATATATATATATATAGTCGGATTAAGGGGAAAATGGGAAGAAAAATCTTTATAACTGTCATTATCTGGATGGTATGTATATATGTATACAAATGATTTGTAACATGCCCACATGTACATGCATAAACACCAAATTAAAGGACAACTTTATTAGTTGTATGCACGTGCGCACATGTACATACCATCCGAATGAACTGTATTGCTCATTTTTTTATATTTTGGGTTTCCCCTGAACCTTATATATACATACCGAGAAATCCAGCATCAATGGCAGGAGTAAGAAGGTTGCCACAAATCAAGCTCTTATCGAAAGACATCAAGGTATGAGGGTCATTAAAAACACCTAGCTTATAATACATGGATTCAAGCATGGGCTTGTTCCTTACAAGCCACGCGGCTAACAACAATGGCGTCTGTCCTTCCTCGTTATAACGCAAGGCTATGTCTGGGTCGGAAGAGCTCATCATCAATAAGTTCACACCCTTCACATTCCCGACCTTAACCGCGTGATGGAGCGCCGTGTCACCTTTGTAGTTGGTTGCATTCAGCGCATCCTGGAGGTCGTCGTCGGCTCTAAGACTCGACACCAACTCAGAAGCAAAACGATTGGAGCGGTTGATTCCCACGGCTAACATTAATGGCGTGTCCAACCACACATTGATCGGCATCGTTCGGAGCTCCGGTTTCACTTTAAAGAGTTCACTTACGGAACTCCAATCGTCTTGTAGCACAGCATTGTGAATTTCTTCGACAGTCAACATCGTTTTGAAGGTTGAGTTTGTATGATCATGGGATGTGATGGTGGTGGTGAGATCAAAAATCCAACTACGCTACCTATTTATAGATTCCAAAAGCGTTCATTTTATATTTTCAAAACCAATATCCACGTAAAGCATCTCAAATCTAAAATCGATAACTCGGAATAATAATTTTGGTTTGTTTCAGTTTTATTAATTTCACATCACACAATGTTAGTTTTTTTGATATTATGTATTTTTAAAACTTTTTGAAAACTTTTTTTAGCTTTTTCCAATTATACCTTATTAATATTCATTATTAAATTCAAATATACCCTTTTTTGGTCATTTTACATACTCGTAAGCTAGTTTTTGCCAAACATAATTTGTTCATAAGCTAGCTTATCGGCTAGTAACTAGCTTATCAGCTAGTTTGCCAAATATAGCCTTGGTCATTTTACATGCTGATCATAAATTAATTTTTACCAAACATAATTTATTCATAAGCTAGCTTATTAGCTACTAGCTAGCTTATAAGTGAACAAGTAGCTTATCAGCTAGTTTGCCAAAGACAACCTAAGTATACTTATTCATATGTTTGAACTTCATAAATTAACACATAAAACAATTGATATACATAGTCAGATAAAAATAAATGTTGATACCACCAATACAACAAAATACTCCATAAACTTAATAATCACTAGGAGACTTTTTCGCTCTCTTAACTCATAATATGTTAGCAATTCTTTTAGCCTTGATTTTCTTTTGTAACACAAGCTATTTGAAAAAACACATGAGATTATGTGAGAAGTGCTATTTTTGGTGATAAGTGTGAGAAGTACTTTTAAATCGTTGATCACCTTTAAACAAACATCCTCCCATGAATTACAGCTTAAAAAGGTATTAATCCGATGTATCTCTTTATCATGTTCATCCATTTCTCATTCAACAATTAATAACTATCCTCACGCTTTTAATCATATTTGGCACTTTTCAGTTAAACTCAATCCTATGAAAAAAATAGAAGGGGAATAATTGTGTTTCGCATGTTCATACATGAGTTGTAAAGGAAGAAAAAGATTCCTTAGGTATTTTTCTTTTTCTTTTCATGTACTACTATACAAAAAAAAGGTTAAGTTTATACAACTTAAACTTATAAGTAATAATAATTAAGGCATTGTATGAAGGATTATATAAGAGATAAAATTCTCAATCTTTATTGTTAATTAAGTATAGCAAGTGATTGGTTAGCATTTTTTAAACAACCTCTTAGTTAACAAGCTATAAAAATATTATGTTTTTTCTTCTTTCATTTCTTAGAAGATGCTTTTTTTTTTACCGCAATAAAGAAATTTTCTTTCATTTAAGTTGGATATTTTGTTTCATTTAATTAATAGCAGTTTAATTGTGGGTTGACCATAGTTGCTTATTCTTTGTGAGTTAGGTTAGGTTTACAACCCTTACATAGCTATTGATGAATTGTATGCCATTTTGCTCATCTAATATACTATAGTAGTAATAATTCAATCCTTTTGGGTCCGTTATAACAATAGTTTTATTTTTTCTTGTAACTAACTGGACTAGGTCTGTAACCCAAAGTTGGTTTCGACCTCGTAACTTTTCTCTAGCACCTTGCTAGTGTTCTTTAATTAATGCATCTGACGTTCAAAAACAAATTATAGTAATAATAGTATAATTTATCTACTATTTAATTTAAGAGCTAGGGAAATAAAAATGATTGAATTACCCCTAATTTAATTTGATGTATATAACTTGAAAAAATTAAAAGGACGTTAGAGGAACGAAATTAGTTGAAAAATGACAAACGTGATGATGAAAACTAAATAATTAAAGCTTAGAGACAAGAATTACTAAAATAAATAGACGTTAAAAGATGAAAACTGACAATTATTCTTTTATAAATGCTATATAGAGTGTTTTTAACATGTTTGCGTATTGCTTTTTGTTCATACTTGCTAGCCTTTTGTCTCAATCACGTATGACTATAACTTTAAATTCAAACAAAAGTGAAGTACCTCAATATATGTCACTTACAAGTTACAAGTAACTCAATATATGAATATATACCTAGTTACTTTATATACCGGTGGTTATTCGAAAGTGTTATAATATAAATATGGAATAAAGCTCCTACTTCTTGGGACTTAATCATACGTGTTTAGTCTTTACCAATTATATATATTTTAACATTTATAATGATTTAGCTTATTATAATGTTTTAGGCTTTACTCTTTTTGTCGATTTGAAGATTTTATATTTCTAACTTTCAAAAAATGATGTGATATGTTACTTTGTTATATTAGATATATTTATGTTATTTTAATTCGTAGAACTTTTAATATAGTATATGCTATGATTTTTTTTAATTTTTGTGTAATGGATATGTGTCTATGTTTATGTATACTACAATGTAATACATGTGTATATATAATATGCATGAGGTTACCAATTAAACCACCCTTGTATCGATAAAACTATTTCTAAGATTATGAAAACGGTCAAATCTTATGCAAAATTACATGTGATTTGACTGTTATGATGATTATTATAGCGTAAAAAGCATTTAAAATCAAACATCACGCCAATTGAAGAATCTTGGTGACTTTGTGTCTTTGTGATTAAAATTTATTTGCGTTCCATGGATGAATTCTGAAGAGTTTAGTTGGCAAAATCACCACTACTAAGGTGCTGTTTGTTTTTTAAGTGGTGTTTGATAGGTGGATTTCCTTTGCCCCGTCCCTTTATGGAACTGGGAACAAGGGCAAGGAAGGACAAACGACCGTGAACTGTGAGATTCAACTGGAAAATAGAACCAGGCGCAAGTATACACCTTGAACTACTGTCGTCCCGTAACAAGTAATAATGGTAAGTAAATACCAGATATCGATCCTCAAGGAAGGTTTTGTGCAAAAGTCTTTTTAGCAGAAAGTCTAGTTCGTAAAAGATGATTTCAGATGGCGAATTCGAGGATTTTGACCGATGCTGTTTAAGCAAATGGGTGAATGATTGGTTGTAAAATCTATCAGAGAAAGAAGCACAGGGTGCAAGGGTTTGATGAGACACAGGTGATCTAGAAACAATCCTATGCTTACTGAAGGTCCAACTACTGGTTTGACCGGCCTCCTAGGAGTACACACAGGTCAACGTGCATTCAGAGGTGATATATTAGTCACGAATCCTAGCACAACACAGTGTTACCAATCTCACTAGATGAGTATAGCACAGTTAAGTACTAAAGCTACTTTTAGCCTTCTCACGTCTATTACAGATGTTTAACATAAATCCTAACTCTGAAAGCTAGTGCACTTTCATGTACTAAATTGGTCGTCAATCAACTAGGTACAATCTTCAATGAAATGTCAAACACCTGCAATAAACAGTTAGATTACAACAGTAAAGCACAGGATATACTTTCACACCGATAACGGTCTCAACATTTCCTCACACCCCAAGCTAAGGCAATTAGCCCATCATGGCTCGGATTCTTCTCGCGAAAGATGTGAGTACTGGAATCTTAAATGACAGATAAAATGAAAGCAGTAATGAGAGCTGTAAGTGCTGGAATGTAAACACTAGATTATGACCAGTAGAATTGTTGTAAATTAAATTGCGAGTAATTAAATTGCTGAAATAAAATAAACTGGTGGTTATTACACAATACGTTCTCTTCGATGAGAGAAACAGAGTGTATATAACTCCAATAAAATAAAAGCAGGTAAATTGCTTGTAATGTAAATAACTAGAAAATAAAAACTGGATGAAATGACCAGTAAGAGAGCAGGAAAGTAAATACCGGAAAGGTGACCAGTAGAAGTGCGGGAAAGTAAACACTGGAAAGATGACCAGTAAAAGTGCGGGAAAGTAAACACTGGAAAGATGACCAGTAAACTGCAATAAAGTAAATAACTGAGGTAATAATTGCAGAAAGATAAACACTGGAAAGATGACCAGTGGAACAATTGAAAGGTAAAGTAACTTGGTAATTAATACACAATACGATCTTCAATATTGGAAATAATTCCAACTTGAGAGATACAGAGTGTAAATAATTCCAAAATAACAGAAATGTAAATAACAGCAATAAACAGATCAATAATTAAATAACAGTAGATAAACAGTTCAATAAAGTAAATAGCTTGAAAGAAAAGCAACAAAAAGACTAAAAGTCTTGAAAGGTACTAAAAAGTACTAGAAAGTACAATAAAGTACAAAAGTCTTAGATTTTTAAAACTTGTTGCAAAAGCTTGAAAGATTTAATTCCAATACTTTCTAAATAATAATTGGAATTTTAATAACAAGAAATATGTAAAAATTGGTAAATATGACACAATACGTTCTACAACGTTGAAAATAATTTCAACGAGAGAAACATGGTGTAAATACTTCCAAGATACAATTAACAACAACACAACTGAGAATAAACTAAACTTGCAAGAAAAGTTATGACAAAAGTCTTCAAAAAGTACCAAAAAGTATTAACAAGTACAACAAGGTACAATTGAATCAAACTAGTGACTTGTAATGGAAGCTTTAAAACTAGTTACTTGCAAAGCAAGTTTCGAGCTAAACACTTGTAGAATGTGAACTCTGTAACCGAACGATGATTTGAAAATTAAAGTAAGCTTGTTTTGAAAACATGAAAGACTTTCAAATTTAACGTAACCGAAAATCTTGATGTTTGAAAGTCGAGAACTGTTTAAAACACGATGACTATTGTAAGTAACAAAAACCGAACTTTGATAAGGCGAAGAACTTTTAAAAACACGTACAATGGTGAAATAACGTATCCGCAAGAAGTAACTTGAAGACTTGAACACACGTTGTAACTAAAAACACTTCAGAAATTATATTGATTAGAAAACGTAACGAGAACAAGTGAAACGATGCTTAGGAACCGAATTGATTCTAAGCACAACTTAACTTGCCAAAGTAACAAAACACGAGACTACTAACCACGGAACTAAGTAACCCAAAACTAAGAGAAAGTAATGAAGTTGGTGATTTACAAACTAAGCTAATACATCTATTTATACTAAAATGAGACTTTGGCACCAAGTTTCATCAAATATAAAATAATAAAGCAAAAGGCTTGGGCCTTAATCTCCAAAAACGGGCTGCTGCCTTCTTCAGCCCAAAACAGCCCCAAAAAGCCCGGCCCAATAGATGAGGAGTCCAAAAATCCGCTTCTAGCAATTCTGCACTACTGCTACAGCACTCCTACAGCATCCTGTAGCACTGGGGCCATTCTGCAAAGTCTGAAATTTAAAGCGTATAAGTACTAAAATTATATCTAATTAAGCATAAATGAACATAAAATAGTAAAGTTACTAATATATACTAAAGTAGCATAAATTAGGACTAAAGTGACACAACGAGCTACCAAAATGGTGAAAAAGTGAACTAAAAGACTCAAAATAGGGGTTATAAAATAACACCTATCAGTGTTGAAGACTGAATCTGTTTCCACTTCTGATTGTTAAGTGGTGATGCTGAAGACTGAATCTGAATATGTCAAGATTGTTTATTTTTGTAAACTATCAAATATTTGAATCTGAATCTGATTATTTATAAGAACTAAAATCAACTAAAATACGTCAACTCAATCAAGTATAATAGTAAACATTGACAATCCAGCAGCTTAATGAGCTTTATAGAACAATCCAAACAAACTTAATGAGCTTAATGAATCCAAATAAGTCCAAACTTTATGAACAATCCAAATAAGTCCAAGCTTGACGAAAAACTGAAAAAGTGAACAAAAAGTGGTTTTACCATCAATTTTTCGATAAGTGGTGAAAAAGTGATAAGTGACCGTTAATAAAAAAAATAAAACAAACAATCTGAATGGAAAAATCACTGACCGGATAAGTGATTTCCCCCAAAAAGTACTAAAAAAGTTATAAGTGAAAAAACAAACACCCCTAAGTGGACATTTTTATATATGGAATTTTTCTTGGGAAATCTACTTGTTAAATGGGTAACCCTTTGTAAAATTGTTACAAAAGTTAGTCGTCAATTAAATTTTTAGTGGGAAACTCAAATTTATGGCAAATCACCTAGGCCCTTTTGATAATTTGTAAAAAGGGATAATTTCATGTATGCCCTTAGTAAGACTCAAAATATCATATTTGCCTAACTTAAGTTGTAAATATCATGTATACCCTTATTAACTTATCAAAATATCAAATTTACCCAAATGACCATTTTTTTTATTTTTTAATTATAAAAAACATGAAAATTACTATTATACCCCCCTCTAATAAGACTTAAAATATCATATTTGCCAAACTAAAAATTACAAATATCATATATACCCTTAATAACCTATCAAAATATCATATTTATCCAAATCATTCTTTTAATATTTAAAACAATAAATTTATTTTTAATTTTAAACACTTTGCTTATTCATGTTTTTATCATCAAATTCAAACCTTTTTTTATCATCATTTTTAAATACTTTGCTTATTTTATATTTACCCAACCTTTTTTTTTATTATCAAATCAATTAACAGCTTTAGAAAAATACCATTACCCAAATGTTTATTCCTTTTTTTATATCATCAAATTCAAATCTTTTTTTTTTTTGAATTGCCAAAACTATTTATTAACCCAAAACTTTTCCTAGATCATGCATATAATACAAAGATAACTTTTTATAATTTAATCCTTGTATTATATCCATGGTTTAGTGGGTTAATAAAAAGTTTTGGCAATTCAACAAAAAAAGAAAAAGATTTAAATTTGGTGATATGAAAAAAGGAATAAGCATTTGGGGTGATGGCATTTTTCTACAGGCGCTAATTGAACTTAATGATAAAAAAAGGCTGGGTAAATAAACAAGCAGAGTGTTTAAAAATGATGATAAAAAAATTTTGAATTTGATGATAAAAAAACGAATAAGCAAAGTGTTTAAAATTAAAATTAAATTTAGTGTTTTTAAATATTAAAATTGATTAAAATAATGATTTGGATAAATATGATATTTTGATAGGTTATTAAGGGTATATATGATATTTGTAATTTAAGTTGGGTAAATATGATATTTTAAGTCTTATTAGAAGGGAGGGGTATAATAGTCATTTGCATGTTTTATATAATTAAAAATTAAAAAAAATGGTAATTTGGGTAAATTTGATATTTTGATAAGTTAATAAGGGTATACATGATATTTGCAACTTAAGTTGGGCAAATATGATATTTTGAGTCTTATTAAGGGCATACATGAAATTATCCCTTGTAAAAAACATCAATCGTACCGGATCTCTTTATCTTTTTAATGTTTCATGGAGTTAGAGTTAGAGAGAGAACAAAAGTTAATAGCCATGTATGTGACCTAATATTTTACTTAAACCGGTAACTTGACTAGCAAAAGGCATATGTATATCTTTCTCTTTTTCATGTTTCACAATTTGGATTTGGAGTTCGGATATGAAATGTAGCCCCTGAAAATCAAAATCCAGTATAAAGAATTTTGGGTTTCGGCCATGTTGAATTCAGATTTAATTGAGTTCAGGTTTGCGTTTAGAAATATATTTTTTTCCCCATCAAATAAGTAGAAAATAGAATTTGGATGGAATAAAAATATAGGGACAAAAATATATTTTAAGTAACAAGATATGAATAACTAAACTATCAAATGACAAATATATTATTATTTATATATAATGGTTATAAATTTAATCTTAACTATTGGTTTTTCATACTTAATCATAAAGATTCAAATTAATAGGGTGAGCATGTGACGATACTCTGACTATGGATCGGCTTTCAAATCGATCCATAGTCATTAAGGATTAATCGGATAACCATATGGATCTCGAATAGCTAGTCAATTTCATATCAAGACATATACATGATTTATTTGCCATAAAAAAAAATAACAAGATAATTAATATATCCTTTTCTTCCAACATTAACTCTGCCTTCTTTTGTTGGTCTAATAAGTTTTCTCTATTTCCTTATCACCACAACAATCACATCAATCAACTTTTCTTTACTTCAATATGACGTAAGGATCAACTTTTTTCTTTATTAGAATAAGGATCAAGTTTTTATTAAGCCAACCACAACCACAACCACAACCACATGAGATGAGTGCCGTACTACTTCATAGAATGTCACCGACATAAATAGTAGGGTTTATGACTTGTAAAGGTAACTAACTATTGGATTTGTACAAATGTTACCATTAAACTATTTTTTGTATTCAATATACCATTGAATTCTTTCTTTTTGTACACATAATACCATTATGACCGGGAATAGCCGGTTTTGAGGTGGATCTGTACACATTATACCATTGAACAATTTTTTTTGTACACATTATACCATTAACCTTTGATATGTTTACAAAAAAGGTGGCAATGACTAAGCATTCTCTTATTCTTCTTCAAGACACCACCACCACCACCACCACCGCCACCGCCTCCTTCCTCCAACCACCACTCTCCATTTCTCCTTTGTATACTAAAACCCATTTCTTCACCGGAGTTCCTTAACAACGAAGACATACTCATAGACTTCTTGCTCGAAAAGGAAAAACCAGGCCACCACCACCAACAAGAAGGGCTCTTCTGTTAGACCCTACTTTGAGGTTGTGAAGAAGTCAAGGGTCTATCTTGTACTTTATCTATTCTTACTTATGCTTTAGTTTATGTTTGCCCTCTTTTGTAAAGAGTCATAGACTCTAAGGGCTTGTATTGTAATTTACTTATACCTAGTGCTATATATACCAAGCTATAGCCTAGGGTTTGTTAGACTTGTTGGTAGCCTACTTTATTTATGAGAAGCAATCCCTAGAAATTCCTTATTCTCTTTTGTCTTCTCCATCATATTTACCAACATTCTCACCATTATTGTTCTTCAATGCTTAATCTTTAGCTTGTATTTCTCCATCTTTCATTCTCATTCATTTTGGGACTCACATTTGGTATCAGAGCTTCACCTTTGGTGGATATCTTGGAGTTTTTAGCTTATTTGAAATGGTTTGAAAAGTTTTTGAAAAAAAAAAAACTTGGTTTTACCAACTTTTGCTCACTTTGAGCCTCAAATCCACTCTATTCTTATTGTTTTTAAGTGATAAGTGTTTTCAAAAGGTTTTTGCACTTGTTTTGCACAAATTGGAGCATTTTTCACTGATTCAAGAAGTGGTTTTTGATGATTTTCAGCTATTTTTCGGAGCTTCTGGTCAGCTTTCCCGAATCGGGTATTTTGAACTGAGTAATCAGCTCGAAACCCGAATCGGGTAAAGTTCTCACACCCGAACCGGGAATTGCACGTTGCCCAATCAGGAAAACCTCGGTTTCCCGAATCGGGTAACGGGTAACCCGAACCGGGTTTTGCTCAAATTTGTCCAATTCGGGTTTTCCACTTACCCGAATCGGGACTACTGTTCACCAATTCGGGTTTTACCAAAACCCGAATCGGGTTTCTTGGCCAGATCCAAATCGGGAATCTCACGATCCCGAATTGTGTCTCGCACTCTTTGACCCGGAAATTTTCAATTTTCGCGTCAAATCCGATACTTAGCCATTTTTCTAAACGCAAAATTTTTCAAGGCTAATTGTGTCACGAGTGCTTGCCCGAACAGTCTTTTCGAAAACTTTTTCAAAACCAAGTCATCCACTCGAAGGGGATCTTTATTTGTGAGGATATGATGTCGAGAGAAATTGTCAGCATGGGGTCTGAGTCACGACCCCCAGTGCTTGTGATGGGAGAATATGCTCAATGGAAGCTTAGGATGATCCATTTTCTCGATCAACTTGATAGAAACCTGATGAAATCAATCAGAGAAGGTCCAGTAAGACCTACAGTCACTATCGCCGAAGTACCTGAAACCGACACCTGTCCACTTCTACCCTCATACACGGTGGAGAAACCTTATCACCTGTATAGTCAAGAACAACGTGAACGTCACGAAATCGACAAGCGTGCTATGTCTCTTCTCATCATGTCTCTCCCAAATGACATGTATTCCCGCGTCGACAGTTTCGACAATGCTCGGGACATCTGGATCGAAATTGAACAACAAATGCAAGGGGGAGACACCGCTTCAGAATTCCAGAAGGAATCAGCCATGAATGCCTACGAAGGGTTTCATGCAAGAGAAAGTGAATCGTTGCACGACTCATATCAGCGTTTGAACTCCCTAGTCAACGATCTTCGAAGACTGAAGGTTGAGAAATCACGCTATGAGGTGAACGTGAAGTTCTTGAAGAACTTGAATCCAGAATGGCGAAACCTGGCCATTAACATCCAACTTAGCAGGAAACTTGGACAAATGGGTCTCCATGATCTGTTCAGCATGATGGTCCAACATGAGGAATACATCACCGGCAACAAACCAAGGAAAGCTATTGACCCTCTTGCATTGGCTGCAGTGCACCATGGAGGATCAAACTTACCGGTGAATTCCTACCCTGAAGAACTCTACCAAGACTACCACTATGATGTGAGCCAAGACTACTATCCACACAGTGATAACTACAATGATCCAACGATCATCACCGTCACTGATGAGGAACTGCACAACATGAATGAATCTCTTGCATTGATCTCACACAAAATGCAACGATTAACAGCTAATCGGGGATTCAACCGTTCAAACTCTCATGGTGGAAACCGTTTTGGTTCGGGAAGAAGCGGACAACCTTCATTTGCTCAAGGAAGAGGTCACTACCCACAAGGGGGTAGATTTCAGTCATCAGATCGTGGAAGAGGCGGTCGTGGAAGATTCGGGAACAACTTCAGGCCAGACAACACCTTTTTGGAGTATCAAGGAAACTCAGGAAATGGAAGCATCTATCAGGGAAACTCTCAAGGGACTGGATACAATCAGCATGTTTCTAGCTACAACAACCAAGACAGTGGATACGGGCAAAACCTTTCTGGACAAGGTTACAATCAGCATTCTGGGAGCTATGATCAAGGAAGGACCGGGCAAGGTGATCAGAACATCCACGGAGGAAACTTCAGCAGTGGGAGTCACTTCAAGCAACCTCCACATGGGAAAGGAGTTCAGATCAGTGAACAGCAGTCGGGAGCAAACAGTGCTCAAATCCAGAATCCTCAACCCCCTCAGTCATCTCAAGGCAAAGCTACTGGCCATGGACCCACCTGCTTTAAGTGCGGGATGCCTGGCCACTATGCCAAAGATTGCAAAGAGGTGTACAAAGATGCCGCTTACTTTGAGAGGAAGGCTGCTCTCATGAGGAAGAAGGAGAAAGGAGTAGCCCTGTTAGCGGAAGAGGAGAACTGGGTGATCGAGGGAGAAAGTTCGGATGAAGAAGATCACATGGTCAATGGACCGTGTTTGATGGCTGACTTCGAAGCGCCAGACAGTGGCAACACCGAAGTGGTCGACTTTGATACTGAAGCCGGCCTTCAATACAACAATGACGCTTTCGAGGTATCCTCTATTCCCGATATATCTGACTGCACAGCGCTGTTGGAGTCTAAAATTAGTGCGCTTGAGAGAGATCTCCAAATGGAGAGAACTCTCGTCACGAAATTCAGAACCGACAGTGCCGTGTACAAGAGCTCCTACGAGGATTTGTTAATGTGTTATAATCGTGAAACTCTCGAGTCTAGCATCAGGGAAACCAATCTTGTGAACAAAATGTTGTCTCTCAATACATCTCACGACGAACTGAAAAGTAGTCATGGAGAACTCGAGCTCAAATTTAAGTTGCTTTCGGAAGAAAGAACCAAACTGTTTTCAAAAATCAAAGAGCTCGAAGACAACAATCTCAAGAGGGGTCAATCTGAACAGACTCTGCATATTCTCACTGCTCATGCCAATAACAATCCTTTCTATCATGCTAAACCCGGACTAGGACACTCAGAGAAGAACATCCTAGATAAAGCACCGTCCAACCTGTACACATTTGAGAACATGTCTGCATCTAAGCCTAAACCAGCTTTTGTAGGAGGAATCACTACTGAAGAGTTTGTTAGACAATCTGTGACCTTTAGTGAAGTGATCAATGGAGAAGTCATAACTAGGACTACTAGTCTATCCGATAATGCCTCCATTAGTCCTCCAACCAGTCCCACTCCCATAGGACCTATCTTCACTCCAGCTAAGGACCCTAGGAATACCAAATCAGACTGGGAAAGTATCAAAGCCAGAACTCCTAAGGTGGCAATGCCTCCCATAGATTATTCCAACCTGAACTCAAGCTATGACTCTAGGGAAATGGAATTATCAGAGGATGTCTTAGTTATCCCCCCAAAGGATGTTTCCGCAACTAAGAGTCCGGACCTAGTTAAGCTGGAGAAGGAGATTTTTGAGCTTAGGTTGAAGGCCATGGACTTAGATGCCTGTCAACATCAGATTCTGAATCTAAGAGCGATTGTCTCGGAAAAGGACACGTTGGTTCTCACACTCGAAAAGGACCTTCTTGAAGCTAACGCTGAGAGAATTAGGCTCTCTTCTGAGTGTGAAACTGCAACCTCTTCTTTCACTATCTTCAAAACAAAGGTTGCAGATCTTCAAACTCGGTACATCCTCACAGACATTCACCTTGATTTAACAAAAGAACTTTTTCATGAAGAGAGGATTAAGTATCGCCAGTCTTTATCAAACCAACTCGTGTCTAATTCCCTTTTGAAAAAGAAAGTCATGAATTTCGAAAACTTTTACTCTTTGGATTCAGATGATGATATGACTTATCCCGTACTTAACCATAGTTTAGCCAATCCTAGGCCCAAACCTGTCTTAGATTCAAATGTTGAGTATGGTGTTAAGATCTTCTTAGATGAAGGGGATGATCCTTCCGGGTTCTTTCCCAAGAAAAAGGTAAGCATTCCTTCCAAACCCGATGAGTCCGCTGTGACACCTGCATCCAGTTCTGAGATAAACAAACCCGCGGGTGAAAAATGTGTTGGTACTGACAAAGGGAAGTCAGTTAAGCCTCACGCACCCAAAGGTCTCCAGAACAAGAATTCCAAGTCTACTGATGCTTGTGTTTCAGCCAAACCCATAAAAAGTCTTGAGCTCAATAGAAGCTCCTTTGAAGTGGGTGAGAACTCTCGGGCCAAACCTAATCAGAAACAACCTTTCTATTCCACTAAACCTAATTTTCAAAAACCGTCATCTGGAAAAGGTGGCAAATCCATTTCACACAAACCGTCCTCTAACTCACACATTGCTTCTAATGCAGTTGGGAGGAAAGAAGATGGTGGACAGAATGTGAAGCCACCAAGAAAGGATCAAGGAAGGAACAAACCCTTTTCTGCTTTCCCTAAGTGGCGTGGCCCTAACCATGCGGGTCTAGGCCATGCCCCACCTAGCGTAGGATTTGATTCAAACCTGTCTGTAACCCGTAATGGGAATTTGAACAATGTTTTTGCTACTTTTAGGAATGACATGTGCACTATGTTTGATAATCTCTTGCGCTTTGGTGTGGCTAATTCTTTAAATGCTCATGATTTGAATGCCATGTCTCATAAGAGACGAAGGAGGCGAAGAAGAAACTCTAAAACCTCCTCCTCAGTACAGTCCCCTATGCCTAAGGAGCAATCCGAAAAGGAGACTGCACCGAGTGTTTTAAATGCTTCATCTAACCCCAAGGAACCCATTGGGCAATGGGTCCCTAAACAAGCTTAATCCTTTTGCAGGTCAGTCATGTGTGGTACATAGATTCAGGAGCCCATCGACACATGACTGGTCATCGGTCCTTCCTTTTTGACTTCGTTGAAAAGTTTGAGGGATACGTCAAGATGGCTGACTCAAGACCAAAAAGGATAGAGGGGTATGGAAGCATCACAGATGGGAAGTACATAATCAAGCAGGTGAGGTATGTGAGGGGTTTGGCATACAACATGTTCAGTTCAAGCCAATTTTGTGACAATGGCTACTGGTGCAAGCAATTCATGTACGGAGCTACTGTGAACACAGAAGATGAGGATCCCGTTCTAGTTGCACGCAGAACTGGGAATCTGTACACCACCGTCTTCAGATGCATTCCCCAATCACATCCTCAGTTTGGAGATCTATCAAAACCGGACAACAAAATCTGTTTACTCGCGAAAGCTACCAAGGCGGACAGTTGGTTATGGCATCAACGGCTATGTCATCAGAACTTCAAAGACATGAACAAGCTGGTTTCACGAGGCTTGGTCAGTGGACTTCCTGAGACACGCCTCTCCAAGGACACACTTTGTCCTGCATGTGCGTTAGGAAAAATGAAGAGAAGTTCCCATCCTCCCAAGATGGAAACTAATTGTCGAAGTCCACTCGACATGATACACATGGATCTATGTGGGCCGATGAGAATTGAAAGTCTAGCAAGAAAAAAATACATGCTAGTCATGGTTGACGAATTCTCTCGGTTCACTTGGCTTGAATTTCTTCGTGCCAAATCTGATGCTGCGGATCGGATCATTGCCTTCATCAAAAGGATCCAAGTTTCCTTGAATCTGAAGGTGAAGAAGTTGAGGAGTGACAACGGAACCGAATTTCGCAACTCGAAGTTGCAATCCTTCCTTGAACATGTGGGGATCTCTCACAACTTCGCCGCCGTGCGTACCCCTCAACAAAACGGGGTAGTGGAAAGGAAAAATCGGACGTTAGTCGAGGCAGCAAGATCCATGATGGCTCATTCCGGCGTTCCGAAATCATTTTGGGCCGAAGCAGTAGCAACAGCTTGCTACACACAAAACCGCACTCTCATCATCAAGCGAACTGGAAAGACAGCGTATGAGATGATCGAGAAGCGCAAGCCGGACATCAAGCATCTACGGGTATTTGGTTGTAAGTGTTATATTCTGAATGACCGGGACGATTTGGGAAAGTTTGATCCCAAGGCTGATGAGTCTATCTTCATAGGATACTCACCACACTCAAAGGCCTATCGGGTTTACAACAAACGATCCCAAACCATCCTGGAAAGTACCAATGTAGATTTCTCTGAAACCGAAACTCTCTCTGATGCTAGCTCTAGTAATCCTGATGCTATTCTACCTGTCATGCCTAATGCACCACCGAGCACAGATTTTAGACCTAACACCTTTGATTCAGATTTTATAGATCCTTCAGACTATGATTTGCCGATCTTAACTGGTCCAATCATCGTACCTGCTGCACCTGGAAACTCCACGACGTCTGTATCGTCCGATGCTTTCGTGACGGAAAGCACATCTGAGGCTACTACTTCCGCTCAGAATACGACTACAGAACCAGTGGTCTCACCACCTCAGAATTCATCTAACGAGCAATCTTCAGAAGCTTCACAAGAACCCGTTGTAGCACAAAATTCCACACCTGTTCGTGCTCCGGTCGCTGAAGCCGCTCCGCAACCATCTCCAAGCACATCTCAAAGATCGTATGCTCAAGTGGTTCGGGAGCCCAGACTGGAAGTTGTTCTGAATATTGAGCCACTGAGAAGGAATGCAGGTGGTCCTTCCGGAGGAATCCAGTCAAGCAACTTTGTCGTGCAAGATGAGAACGACGCAACGAACAACCAAGCGTCCTATGTCACTCTTCCTCACTCAAGAAAGTGGTCAAGAAGTCATCCTCCATCCCAGATCATCGGGAGTCCTTCTCGGAATGTCCAAACTAGATCTTCGAAGAAATCTGATAACTTAAGTCTCTTCGCCTGTTTCTTAAGCGAATTTGAGCCATCTGAAATCGATCAAGCTCTGTCAGACCCGGACTGGGTAAGAGCCATGCAAGATGAATTGGCAGAGTTTGAAAGGAACAAGGTTTGGCGCCTGGTAAAACGACCATGGGGAAAGTCCATCATCGGCTTAAAATGGATTTTCCGGAACAAAAGGGATGAAAACAATCTTGTTATTCGCAACAAGGCTCGTTTGGTCGCCAAGGGATTTCGCCAACAAGAGGGTATCGATTACGACGAGACGTTTGCGCCGGTTGCAAGGATAGAAGCCATACGGATCTTTCTCGCGTACGCCGCCCACAAGAATATGATGGTTTACCAAATGGACGTCAAGTGTGCGTTCCTAAATGGTGTCCTTCGTGAGGAGGTGTATGTTGAACAACCAGAGGGGTTTGTGGATCCGAGGTTTCCAGACCATGTCTACGCGTTAGACAAGGCACTTTATGGTCTAAAGCAAGCTCCACGAGCATGGTATGAAACTCTTACTATCTATCTGCTAGGAGCTGGCTACAAGAAAGGTACAATCGACCCCACCTTATTCCTTCGTAAAACAGGTGATGATTTAATCATTGTACAGATATACGTGGATGACATCATCTTTGCATCTACAAAGCCTGAGTTGTGCACAGAGTTTGAGCACACTATGAAATCACAATTTCAGATGAGTATGATGGGTGAACTGACATTCTTTTTGGGACTTCAAGTCCGTCAGTGCCCTGAAGGCATTTTCATAAACCAATCAAAATATGTTCACGATTTATTAAAACGTTTTGATGTGGTTGGCTCAAACTCTGCTGCTACACCAATGTCCAGATCATTTCAAATGGACGCCGACTTGTCTGGCAAGCCGGTTGATCTAAAGAAATATCGGGCCATGATTGGTTCTTTGCTATATCTCACGGCCAGTAGACCAGATATTGTATTCTCCACGGGTGTCTGTGCTCGTTATCAGTGCGACCCGCGTGATTCACACCTTAAGGCTGTGAAGAGAATCCTTAGGTACCTGAAGGGCACGCCAGACTTTGGCCTTTGGTACCCAAAGGGTTCTAGTTTTGAGCTGATTGGCTACACAGATTCAGATCATGCAGGTTGCAAGTTGGACAGGAAGAGCACATCCGGAGCATGCCAATTCCTCGGGGACAAGTTGGTAAGTTGGTCGTCACGCAAACAGAACTGTGTGTCTCTCTCCACGGCCGAAGCTGAATACATTGCGGCCGCGTGTTGTTGCTCACAAGTTCTATGGATGAAAACCCAACTGGCGGACTTCGGATACACCATGAACCGGATCCCAATCTACTGCGACTCTCAAAGTGCCATTCTGATTACCGCAAATCCAGTACAGCACTCCAAAACAAAGCATATCGACATCCGATACCACTTCATCAAGGATCATGTCGAAAAAGGTAACATTGAACTGTACTTTGTGGAAAGTGACCTTCAGCTTGCTGATTTGTTCACTAAGGCCTTTGATGAGAAACGCCATTACTTCCTTCTAAGCAAGTTAGGAATGTTAGACCTCCCGCCTAAGGTCTAGGGGGAGCTGGGGATCTGTTAGGATGCATGTGTGTAAGGGGAGGCTTACATTTACATATAGCATCTTTCGAGGGGGAGTGTCTGTCTAATCATATGTTTGTTTGTGCTAACGTTCTCGGATCCACACTACAATGGATACCATCCTGGTCTTTGTTTTGTAGGTGTGGACATAAACAACGACTTCTGATTAAATCAGATTAGGACTCGCGCAAAATCCGATACCGGGGTTACACAGTTAATACCCGATGAAATCATATCCAGGTTAGTCGTTACGTTGAGGTCTAGGGACTGAACTTGTGCATTTTTGTGAACTTGCAAGTTCAGGGGGTGGATGTGGCAAGTTTCTGAACTTTCATGTTCGGGGACTAAACCTGCCATTTCCTGATACTTAGGTTCAGGGTCGATTTTGTAAATTTTATAAAACTCAAGTTCAGGGACTCGTTTTGCAACTTTCGCGAAACTCGTAGTCCAGGGGGTGTTTGTGCCATTTTCGAAAGTTGAGAGTGAAAAGGGAGTACACTTATCCTTAAACTGATAAGTTGACTCCAAGAATATAAAAAGGAGTTTTTGTCCTTTTCCTTTTATACTTCCAAATCAGATTTCAAGAAATTCAAACTCTCTCTCTCTCTCTCTCTTCGAAACCGCCAACACCACTTTCCCGTACCCGGTCACTTTTCCGGCGATCCCGACCTCCGTTCTTCGATCCGACTACTCCCAGACGATCACGGTAAGATTTCGGACACAATGATACCAATTATAACACCTATCTGTTACGTTTTCTTAGCCGAATCGAAGCCTAAAGCTTCTTGGATAAACCCGAAACCCAAACTCTTTGGAATGGGTTTTCGGGACGTCCAATCGGTCGTTTGTTGTTTAGAAACTAGTCTAGAACTGATTTAGATCATAATGTACTAGTTTACATGTTCGTTGATCGTGTTTTTGAGCCGTTTTGGGCTCGAGAAAAACGAACCGTCGTTCGGTCGTTCATAAGACCCGATTCGGGTATTCATAAATCCCGATTCGGGAATTTTGAATGTTCTTCGGATATTCTTAATACCCGAATCGGGTATTTTTGAATATTCTTGTTGCTGCCTAAGTCCCGATTCGGGAAACCTAATAACCCGATTCGGGTATTCGGGTTTCCCGCATCGATCCTTCGTGGAACCCTCGTTCTCGTTTTTCAAAATCCCGATCCGGGAAACATGGTTAACCCGATTCGGGTATCCGAGTTTCCCGCATCCGTGTAAGGGTGGACTTTTTGAACTTGTTTTCAAAATCTCTAAGTGTTTTATCATCTTTACCGATTCGGGTATACTCAAAACCCGAATCGGGTTTCTATAGGAAATCCAAAAATGTTTTCTAAGATACTTTCTCTTTACCGATTCGGGTATACACCATTCCCGAATCGGGTTTCTTGAGGAAATACACCTTTACAATTGATCTCAATTCCCGACTCGGGAAACTGAGTAACCCGATTCGGGTACTCGTTTTCTCGACTCGCGTTGAGTCGAGGTCATGCCAAAATTTTTCACAAGTGTTAGAACTTGGTTGGACTCGAGTGGTGTCTTACCCGATTCGGGTTTGACACATTCCCGATTCGGGATTTGCCAATACCCGAATCGGGTTTGGTTCACTTGGTTCTCCAACCTTTTCTAAACACTTAGTAGTTCATGACTGTACTAACTTGTCAAATATTTCTATGTGAACAGAAATGGCTCTTCGCAATGCTGCTGACCGCGAGTTGATCACCGATGCCGATCTGAAGCCGATCACTCAGAACAATGAGTATGTTGATCTGAACAACTTCCCGGCCCAAGAACCGGTAATCTTGGAGATTCTGAAGGTGCACCCCATTGCCTACTCTCTTGAGGCAACTGCTGAGGTACCGATGATCTATCTTCAACAATTCTGGTACACTTCCAGAATTGTTCACCATGCTGGAGGCCGTACTCTCGTTGGCCGCATGGATCAGACGGAAATGTCCGTCACCCTTGCTGATTTCCGCCGTATCTTGCACCTTCCGGCGAACTCCGTTGAGGCTCCTTTTGAGCCCATCGTCGAGACACCAATCTTGTTCAGCGAGATCCTTGCCATCGGCGTCATGGCAAATCCTGGTCAGAAGCTCAATGGGATATCTCAGGTGATGACCAACATGCTGCCACCTCTTTGGGCGACCCTGTTCAACATCTTGAACAGATGTTTATCCGCCAAAGTCAAGGGCTCAGAAAGAGCCTCGACTAACATGTGGCATATCATCCACTCGGTGATCTACGGGCGACGGATCGACTACGCTGCCCAGCTATGGATTGACGTAACTCGGGATGTCGACCACGACGACCAGCGCACCAAGCATTCATCCATTCCGTGGATGAGATTCTTTGCCTTGATGATACGCGACCACATGAGCCGTCATCCAGAAGTCGACCGCAGATCTCGCCACCTGACCTTCAAGAGCAAGCAGATCACCAGATCCAAGACTCGGGAACTCAAACCCGGTCAAGAGGAGATGCCGATACCTCGTCATGTGTTGGCCACCGCGGATAGGGAAGCAGCGAGCGTAGGATTATATAGGGCGTCCATAGGTCTAGGAGACACGTCCACGGACTCCTCAGAGCGGAGGAGCCCTGCCCAGGACGTGCAAGCCGTCCATCAGTCGGCTCGGGCCTTAGGTGCCGAGCCCCGGGGTGCCACTGGGGGTGCCTCCGGATCGGGTGTGATTCGAGTGGACGTAAGGGGGTCGCCGGGTAGAGTAGTTAGTACTTCCGCGGTTCCACATGTGCCACAGGTCCGTCCGAGCGCGCTTTACCAACGGGCGCGTCAAGCGAGAGGACGTCGCACGCGTCGCGAGTTGATAGACGAGCAATCTGACGAGTACTACATTCGCGCCAGAACAAAGAGGTACACCGGCGCTCAGAGGTACTCGCCACCTTCTCCATACCAGTCTGACGAACCGGAGCAGCCTGTAGCACTATCACCAGAGGTACAGGGTGGGGACGTGGAAGCTTCCCCACAAGAACAAGCACACGTCCCTTCGCCTCCTCAAACCGACGCTGCTCCCGGACCAGATGGAGACCCAGAAGGTGAACCCTCCGGAGACGATTCCAACGATGCATCCGGCCGTGACGAAGGCCGTGACGAGTCCTCCTCCGAGCTCACTCCATCCAACCGCGAGGTTGTTGATGTTGAGGCCACCGAGTCCGAACAAGTGGACTTCGATGATGGTTCTTCTGAGGAGGTGGACAACCTCAAGAGCGGCAAGGCTCTTAGAGATGCAGATGAAGAAACTTCCTCTTTCAACGGAGACGACTCCGTTGACATCCTCAAGCAGGATGATGCAGATTCAGACGGCCGAACTGAAGGTCGTGTTGGTGATGAAGATGAAGTGGAAATGGCAGTGGAGAGACAAGGTGATGAAGACCTTGAGGGCGTAGGTGAGGGTAAGAGAAAAGAGACCGTCGACGAAGAGGTCCATTTAGATGAAGAGTGGCTAAGGATAGAAGAACAGGGAGGAGAAGAAGAACCCACTAGGTTAGACACCCTAGGACTCCCGTCTACCCCGAGTCATTCCCCCAGAGAGGCAACCCACACTCAGACCGGTCACTTGTTGACGTCAGGTCAAGACGCTGGCAGCCAACCAGCGCATCTGCACGCCCAAGCCACCCACTCGGCCATCTCTCAACAGATGGTCGTTTCATCTTCGCACGGGGATATAGCACAACTTCCACCGGCCACTCACTCGGAGTCTGCCGGTGTTGATATCAGAGAGGAGCTGCCCCCCCTCTCGACTTCATTTCGTGCACCAGTAGTCTTAGATCCACTTACCGAGACGTTTACCGTCATTCACTTGGATAGGACACTTCTTGGAGCACCATCCGCCCGCCCGAGTGGCCTGGCCGGAACGGGGGGAGTCGGCGCGTCTGATGACGCCCTTCGAGGATCCACCGGAAGTCCTGACATCGTCAACCTTACACCAGCGATGACTTCAGGCCGAGAGAGCACCTCAGTAGGACTCTTCTCGTCAACCGGAGCCCAAGTGGCACCGGGTACTGTACTACCGGGACTGGGTCCGACGGATTCGGGCGACATCCTTAAAGTCGTCCAAGCCAGATTCGCGGAGCTCGACCGCGCCGAGGCCTCTCGCAATGCCAAACTTGAGGCGTTCGAGAGTGCTCTCAACGAGCAAAGGGGAGAGATCGAGACACTGAAGTCTCGTGATGCCGAACGGGAGGAAGAACTGCAAGAACTACGACGCCAAGCAAAGGGCAAGTCGACCGAGCTTCAGGTGCATCAGTCAGTGGCTCCTCCTCGTACCGAGCCTGTCCTCCGCCTTCAGCCTCCGCAACCAGCACCTCAGGGAGCCATTCCGGGCTATGTTCATGAAGACGAGTTCAACATGACGGTCTCCGCGCTGACGACTCAGAACGACAAGCTTTCGGCCAAGCTCAAGCGCGCGGAAGAACGTCTAGCCGCCAGGGATGCTCAGTTGCGAGAGAGGGACGCACAGTTGGAGGCCGCCAACCGTCGTATCCGCGAACTCGAGGCAGCGTGCCGGCCTCAGGCTCAGTCCTCCAAACGGGGACATGATGACACTGACCCGGGCGCAGGTCCTCATGAGGGGGAGATGCAAGGAGCCAAACGACCTCGCATCGGCCTCGCTCAAGCCTCGGGTTCCGCGCCTGCTACTACAGCTTCAGCATCACAACCTGCCAGCTCGAGTGCCCCGTCCGAATCCGCCGCCGCCGATACTGCCTTCATAGACTCAGATACGGAGGCGATTCCCGACATGGAGAGCTGGCGCTACGAGCCAATTCCGGCAGGTGAGGTAGTTGACTTTCCTCAACTGACCGAGACAGCAGGGATAGAGGTCGTTCCCCCAGAAGCAGCACCGAAAGACCCTTCAGATTTTCAGATCCCGGAGGAAGCCCGGAAGATTCTTCGGTCGCTCGCTCAGAGCCTCAGGATTTACAAGAAGGGGGACGACATTCTCCAAAACACCGACTACACCAGCTTCATGTCAGCGTTCGAGTTTCCCACTCCGGATGCTCCTCGCACAGTTCACTCGACAGATCCAGAGACTTCCGCTCCAGTTGTCATCCAGCTCAACTGGAACCACTCCGTCATATTCAGGCCATTCCTTGAGGAATCCTTCAGTCGCATCTTCCAGCAGGAGAACCTACACGTCTGGTCAAGAAAGGTTTATTTCGGGATCTCGCACATCAAGAACAAGAGAAGAAGGACTGCATACGTACATCAGAGGATGTGCAACTGGGCCACTCACGGACGTCAAAGAATCAGACGTCGTTTCATCAAGGTAACTGCGATGCGCCCCTACAGACATGGCCATCAGTTATTCCTTGAGTACGACGTCCGTATATACGGGACCGGCATTCCTCGTGGTGTTTTGCAAGACTGGACCTTCACGGAAGCAGATCTGGACCGAATTCACCTTGAAGACCTTCTGACGCTCATCAAGTACCTCCAAGGCCCGATACTCCGACCTGAGCACTACAGAGACGGCACCGAAATCTTGAAGAAGTATGTTCGTCATGCGATCACCCTCGCGCGTGTGACGGACTACCAGCTAGCTATCGAGAGCCGCCAGCCGAAGGTCAACCTGCTCCGCCCGAACCTGCTCGTACCTGGTATCGACGCTTATCTTCCATACATGCCAACCAGGATACCGGAGCACGGGGTTCTTTATGTGACGATGAAGAAGAGGGAGCGAAGATTCATGCGATTTAGCGAACTTGCTAAATTCTGCGACGGGACCCTTCTCTACGTCTTCAACGGGATGCAGAGCAGACTTCTGGCTGATCAGGTACCGAGTCGGAAGTTCGTGGACGGAAAGGGAAAGATTTTGGAGGCAATGAACCTGATCGAGAGAAAGCTCAAGGAGAGACTGATGTACAGACGAGTGGAAGCGGCTATGCAGATGCGTGCTAGGATCATCGGTGAATGGGAGGAGTTCCTTCAGATGTCGAAGTGGGAACCGGCGCTTGAGCTTCCACCACCCTTCTGACTTCTTCCCAAAGGGGGAGATTGTTAGACCCTACTTTGAGGTTGTGAAGAAGTCAAGGGTCTATCTTGTACTTTATCTATTCTTACTTATGCTTTAGTTTATGTTTGCCCTCTTTTGTAAAGAGTCATAGACTCTAAGGGCTTGTATTGTAATTTACTTATACCTAGTGCTATATATACCAAGCTATAGCCTAGGGTTTGTTAGACTTGTTGGTAGCCTACTTTATTTATGAGAAGCAATCCCTAGAAATTCCTTATTCTCTTTTGTCTTCTCCATCATATTTACCAACATTCTCACCATTATTGTTCTTCAATGCTTAATCTTTAGCTTGTATTTCTCTCCATCTTTCATTCTCATTCATTTTGGGACTCAATCTTCCACTGGGTTTTACGGGTTCGGGTTGGATCTGAGTTCTCCGATGGAGTCCGTCATGGGTTCCATCGAGACAGAGAGCAACGAAGATGATTACCTGACCGGGTTGACTCCTATGTTTAAGGAATTGCCACATTTTTTGTAAACATATCAAAGGTTAATGGTATAATGTGTACAAAAAATAATAGTTCAATGGTATAATGTATACAAAAAAATAGTTCAATGGTATAATGTGTACAGATCCACGTCAAAACCGGCTATTCCCGGTCATAATGGTATTATGTCTACAAAAAAAAAAAAAGAGTTCAATGGTCTATTGAGTACAAAAAATAGTTTAATGGTAACATTTGTACAAATCGAATAGTTAGTTACCCTTACAAGTCATAAACCCTAAATAGTAAGGCCCTCAGTAATGGAGGCCACAGAGCTTCCAAGTCCAATCTGCTTCATTAGTGTTATATTAGCTTTATTATAAATCCATTATATGCCTCCACAAGCCCATTTTGTAAAGCATCATAACCCACCAAACCAAATACCTAATACATATATATATTTTAAATATAAAAAGAAAAGATAGAGAAGAGTGTAGATAGATAGATAGACAGAGAGAGAGAGAGAGCACTGCGGCTCCATCGGTTTGTGGAAGTCGACGCCCCCAGCTTGCCGGAGCCTAGGGTACCGATCAGTAGCCCTCTGATTGAATGAACTGTATTCAAATATTTTTTTAATTTATGTTGTTGTCTAGTAATAAGAACTAAAAGAATTACATAATTTATTTTGTCAAATCTGATTCTTAATTAATTATATTTATTTTACTTAAAATAACTGTTTATAACATATAACTTTGATTGATTCGAATATATATTTATATATGATCAAACCCCTTATATATATAGAGAGAAAAGTTTAATTGCAAACCACCTTTTCATTGTGAACGTGAGGACAAACGAGAGCACGACACGTGGCAAAAAATTCAGAGGACACGCGCGACCTTTCCCGCGACCTTAGTGCTATTCATACTGAATAACAGTGTTATTCAGTGTTATTTAGTATGAATAACACTAAGGTCGCGGGCTTTTTGGTACAAGTCGCGCGTGTCCTCTGAATTTTGGGCGACTTGGTGTTATTCATACTGAATAACGCTTTATTCAATCTGAATAATAGTGTTATTCAGTATGAATAACACTAAGTCGCCGAAAATTCAGAGTGACACGTGGCAAAAAATTCAGAGGACACGCGCGATCTTAGTGCTATTCATACTGAATAACAGTGTTATTCAGTGTTATTTAGTATGAATAACACTAAGGTCGCGGGCTTTTTGGTACAAGTCGCGCGTGTCCTCTGAATTTTGGGCGACTTGGTGTTATTCATACTGAATAACGCTTTATTCAATCTGAATAATAGTGTTATTCAGTATGAATAACACTAAGTCGCCGAAAATTCAGAGTGACACGTGGCGCGCTCTCGTTTGTCCCCACGTTCACAATGAAAAAGTGGTTTGCAATTGAACCCACCCCTATATATATATATATATAAAGAGAGAAAAAAAATTATATTTCCTCCTACCTTTTTAATCTACTCATCCTCCTAGTTACTTGATCATTTTGAGAGGGACCCTTAATATGTATTTATAACAATGTCCATTTGTAGTTTGTTAGCCTTGATTTGAGGGCACACCTACCAAGGACGTAGGGGTGTCCTGTGCTATGAACCCCTCGAGCGATAACCAATCTTTGAATTTAATTGATTTATTTATATGTTTTATTTGTTTGTTTTGAATTTTTATATAGTCTTTATAAAAAAACAAAATATTCTCTTGAAATCAACCAAAAAGTCCTTTGAAATCAACTAACAATCTGAATTTTTTTTCTTGAAAAAAAATAAAAAAAAATCTCTCAAGCTAAGTAAAAAACTAAAAAATCTCTCTAAATAATCAACCAAAAAGCTTAATAAAATCCTCCGAATGCAGAATTAAGCTAAAAATATATCGAATGACTTTTCGGACATTTAAAGGTGCACCCGTTTGACAAAAATCCTAGGTTCGCTTATTTCAACAAATTCTATGCTAGAGTTTACTTAAAAGAGAGTTTAAATTGAAGTATCATCCAATAAATTCTTTTCTTTCGGTTCGTAAATTACTTATCTCCTTTTTAAGCATATTAACTTTTCTTTACTTGAATAATACTTTGAATCAAATTTTTTTTTTTTTTGGAAAAGGGGACTGTACCCCGGAAAAATTTATTCAAAACTCAAAAAAGCAAAAGACAACCTACGAGGGGCATACCTCAAGAGAACAAAAATGTTTTCCAAGAACATGCTTGGAAAAAAACCAAAAAATAATCCTAACTCTAGAATTAATACATAACAAACCGCTCCCAATGAAATAATAGCCCCAATCAAAAATAAATCTAACCCAAAATTTACTGCAAAAAATAGGCTCAACAGCAACAGCAGCCCAAATGCCAACCAGCTCCATTTGAGATCCATTACCAAGGCCCATGAAAACAGTAGCCCATAAGTAGCCCAAAATCCCAAAAGAGGTAGCCCAATAACTCCTTATCAAAACAGCCCAAGGATAATAGCCTAAAGCACTTGTAAGAATAATTAATTATTCAAAAGGAACAGCCCAATAAAAGAAGCCCAATCTGCATCTTATCCTTATAACTCCATTATCCAACTCATCCTTGGCCCAAGTAGTAATCAGGGCCCACAAATAAACCTCAGCCTCAAAATCCCTTAAGACATACATAGCCCAACAATCCCTCACCCTTATAAACATCCAATAATCCCAATAATCCAAACACCCTTCAACTTCTAATTGACAAAAATTAGAAAGCTTACCCCAATCAGCTGCTCTCCTGATATCTCCATAGCAGCATAAATGAAGAAGCTTATCCCAATCAGCTAGCTAGCTTAATAACAAAAACAATCAACATACACAGAAGTTGAAATACTTCCCCAACACTGTGAAGAAGTCGACTAAAGAGCATCAAATTGCAATCTGTGCTTCTCCTTCCCATCCAAGAAGCAGATAGTTCAAGAATAACACAAACCCAAACAGTTAATTCAATCCATCCATCTACTACCATTTCCATTCAGCCCATGAAACAGCCAAGTCTCCAGGAGCCAGAAGTGAAACCAAAATAAAGATTGGAAATTAGGGGGACAATATTATGGTGTATATGGACCACATCTTCCCAAGTTGGATCCCAAAATGGAAATTGCTTGGACCATGCTTTGCGTGCAATCGCATTAGTGATCTAAGGTGATATAATCAACATTTGTTTTTTGCACCCCACACCTTATAACTCACATTTTGACTTATCACCTAAATCGAAATCACCAACATCAGTATCATCGCAAGCATTAATTGACCTTTCATTAGGCTATCTGCGCAGTGTTCGATTCCAGGTGTCCACAACAATTGTAGCCACTGAGTTTATCAGAGTTAATGTCTTACAGCTATAACTTGTCGGGACTAATTTAGACATAACTTGTTGGCTTGTTGCAATCCATGTCACTTTATCTTGAAGATGTCCTAAGTTATGTCCATGTCACTTTATCTTGAGGACATCTATTAAAAGAAACTTAGGAGATAACTTAGGACATCTATTAAAAGAAAGTTATTAAAAGTTTTTATAACTCATGATAATAATAAAGTCTATAACTCATGTATCTATTCCTTCTCAATCTCTAATGTCACCTTTGAGCTTTCAAGATTTTTCTGCAAATTATTTTGAATATCACAAAATGACATTACAAATATTAAAAACACACAAAAGTTTTGGGCCACAATGCATTCCAGCATCTTTGCCTACAAACACACACATAACTATTCAAGTTTTATTTTTTACCAAATATTTAATGAAGCATTCTCTTGTTTTGCTTGCCAAAGATGCTTGGTCCATATGTGGAATAGACCAAGTTAACCAACAAAGGAAATTGTAGCACTGCAAACAGACCCACAGGAATACTTGTTACTGCAAGAAGAGGAGCTGCAATCCATGTCACTTTATCTTGAAGCACAAGCGAAAGAGTTGCGCTGAACGCCACCAAGGTAGCCGCTAACGACAAGAACAAGAAGACGAGCCCGATCGTCATTCTCTGTGGCAATGTGTAAAGGAAGTCATCTGCCGAATAGCGTGAAGTCAGTATCCCTAAGAACATCAACACCGAAGTAGCTGAAGAAAATAACGCAATGGCATCTGAGATGATGAAAAGCATAAACGCTCCTTTATCTAAATACACCGGTCTTCCATCGTTGGTTCCACCAGGGACCGCGAAGGCAACAGCAAATGCCATTGTGACTATCAGTGTTGCAACAACGGTACTTGAAGATGCTGTGTCTTTCATCCATTCTTGGCCTTCTTTAAGCAATTCTTTATGCTGGTCAAGGAAAACCATTTTAGGAGTTTCATTTTTTTTGTTGTAAGCATGTTTAAATTTGGGTTTTACGAAATTAGTTTCGATTTCCTGCACACACAAAAAAATGTGTTAGTTGCTAGGAGCAATTATGTATAAAATAACAACATTATAGTGTATAGATGGGAGTTCCTTGTGTGTAATTTTTTTGGAAAAGTTGTTTAAAACGAAGTTAAATTGGATGAAAATAAAATATACGTTGGTCTAGATCCTAATTTGGATAATGAATTTTGGAACTTTGATTATGGTATTTAAGATTGCTTTATTTTTTTTTAACGGCAGGTTAGTTGTTAGTAAATACTTCAATTAGATTAAATACGTCTTTGCCCAGGTTTGAACACGGGACTTCTACTCCAAGAGGGTGACCCCTCTACCAACCGGACTAGCCCCAGTTGGCTTAAGATTACTTTATTTACATAACTTGTAAATGTATGTTAATTATGATCCTTGATATTTTTAACTGCTAATTAAACCAAAAAACATCATGTGCCCATTAACAAAAAGGGACTGTAAAATTTATTAATTAGTGTTATTTCATTTTACAGCTTAATCAAAAAAAGTTTAGCTGTAACAAGGTTTCTTAAAATTAATGCGTAAATTGATAACTGATGTTTATATATGTAAAATTAATTATTTATCAAGTGCAATTTACCTGAAAAAAACTTCTTTTTATGGAATAAGATTTTCAATCCTTGTCATGCTCATTCGATAACGTAAATGATATAATAAGTGTTAAATAAGTATGCATTTAGTAAAGAACCCCTTAATTAATTCACCATAATCACCTTGAACCATTGAAGCTCACGCTGCATTCGTAGAGCTGCACCGTTTATATTCATTAGTCGTTGAGCTGGTGCCATCTTTGCAACAATATGTAACGCGTTCTCTCCTGTTTCTTCATGAAGGTGACTTGCGAGAAACGTTTTGTGGCTACTCATTTGGTAGACGAGATTATATACTTGTTCCTGTCGATTACTGATGGCCGAATGAAATAGAAAAACAGCATCGTCGCCAAGAGAAGTAGCCCAAGTTACCCTTGGATATGCTAATATACACTCCTCAATTACCTCATAAATCCCATATTCTACCGCGATAAATATCGTGGGTACCAAGTTCAGCCAAATAACCTCTTTGTCGTTGGTCTCTTCTATGATTGATTTGCACATCTGCTTTACAAGTTCCTTGGCTTGTCTATGTGTTATTTTCATATCATAGATGTTCATGATTGGTGAAGCTACATTGTCAATTATATAATGACCCAAAGTTAGAGATGATTATTCAAATTTGCCAATTAGGGAACATATATTTTCTTTTATCAAGAAAGCACCATAATTTTCAATTTGTAACAAAATAGAAATTGATAACCATGTATTGGTTACAGGTTAAAATTCATTGAGTTGGTATTAAATTTAGGAAAAATTGTCCAGAAAGGTAACATAAATTTCCAATTTTGCTGATAAGGGAAGCGTACATATTGCCACTTGGACATATATACACGTCAGTAGGTTATTTGCTGACTAAGCGGTTAACAAGTTAATCAGGTCATAATACCCTTTTTTGTTACAAATTAAAATTTATGGTCCTTTCTCTGCAAAAAAAAAAAAAAAGAAAAAAGAAAAATACCTTTACCTCATTTGCAAATTTAGACATTTATGTTACCGTTCTCAGCAATTTACAAAGATATGGTTGCATCAATAATTAATTAACATACCTAGGTATTGAAGAATCCTCTTAAACAATACTGCAGATGTAGATTTACAACAAAAAAAATTCTTTGCCTTGTAGATAGATTCCTGAGAAAATAATTAATTACAAAAGGACTGGTTAAAGAAGTCTGGTGTAGCAAGCTAGCTCTAAATTATGTAATTAAATATATTTTTAATATATACTTACAAATGGAATCATGTGAAACAAGATTGTTTTCTGAGAGTCGTGGGATTATGTAATAATATCAAAATTTTATAACAAAACATTATAAATGTAAGGTTGAGCATTTTTTGTATTTTCATTATGTTCTGTTATAAAGTGTCTGATTTATTTTGTGGTCTCGCATGTTTCATCAAAAAATGTTGGTGTCATGTGAACAAAATCCATAATATATGTGCATGGGTGTCTATGTGCATGTTACATGAAGGATGAGAAGTGAATCTGAATTGTTGATCGCTTTTAATATCATGTCCTTCCATGAATGGCGTTTTAGAATGAAATTGATCCGTGCAAACTCATGGTTGCATACGTAAATCAATGAAAAATCTTTTGTAGAATTGTTTAATATGATGAAAATGTTTCATATACTAAATTTTTTGATACAATTGTTTAATATGATGAAAATGTTTCATATACTAAATTTTTTGATACAATTGTTTCATATGAATGTGTTTTTCACGTAGAAATGTAAAAAGTTTCATAGGAATAAGAAAAAAGTTTCACATGAATAGGGAAAAAGTTTCTACGTAAAAACACTTTCCTATGAAACAATTGTATCAAAAAATTTAGTATATGAAACATTTTCATCATCTTAAACAACTTTATTAAAAAAAATTCATTGATTTACGTATGCAACCATGAGTTTGCACAGTTTGCACAAATTAATGAGTTTGTAAAATAAGGTGACTCTATATATATATATATAATACATGAAGGATGAGAAGTGAATCTGAACTGTTGATCGCTTTTAATGTCATGTCCTTCCATGAATGGCGTTTTAGAATGAAACTGATCCGTTGCATGTCATTCTAATGTGCACCTACGTCCCATCCAGCGTTTGATAACCACTTCTCGCACTTCTCACGTTAATCTTAACTTTTCACCTAGAACTCAACCCTTAAAAGAAAATTAATTAAGATGTAGAATTATACCTCATCTTGAACATGTCGTTGACTCCTCTTCTCATCATGCATAGTTTCACTCCCGTCAGGCAAAACTTAAAGAATCAAGCAAAGCAAATACGATGATTTAAATATCACAACAACCATTTTGTTTAACCATTCATATATTATTTGTTCTTGTTTAGAGGGTGAAGATACTTCGCAATTTCTTGTAGACAGATGATTCCCAAGACGGAGCATTAGTTTTGAGTTTCTTTTTGTTTCTTGGGTTTAGGTTTTTCTTTTTGATTGTTCCTTTTGGTGTTACTATTTTTGGCGCGCCGCTTTGAGTCCCTGGCTTGTGGGGTCCTTAGTGTGCACTTTGTATTCTTTTTCCTTTTTTAATATATTGCCAGGGTTCCGCCCTTTCCAAAAGAAAAAAAAAGTTTGGATGACTATTTTCGGAATGTAAATTAAATATTTCATGGACAAAAGAGGTTGGTACCGGCAATCCCAACCGGTCAACAATCGTCTGCCGATTTCATAATGTGTGGTCATCCCGGACTCATTCAGTTGTCGTGGCTATGGGAGCTAGCGCCTCAGGCTTCGGACCAAAACCATTCGATTTTGGACAAACACTATCCACACCCATTACCAACTGAGCTACGCACCATTGACAGAATTTTTGTCCAAAAATTATGTCATTGAAAGGATTTCAATTAAACAGAGATTTACCTGAATAGATGAGACGACCCCAAAATCCAAGTTTGCTTCCGCTGAGAAAGAGTTCAGGTTTTTTAGCTAGCATTACCAGAGATCGTTGCAAGTCCCTTTTTTGTGTGAATGTTGTGCGCGAGTAGTTTTTGGTTAGTTCTAATGCCAATTCTGCATAACAATAAACAAGTTAAAGTTAATTTCCATGTTATATATAAGAAGGCGATAATCAAATGAGAACCACAAAAATTTTATAAACCATGAGAACCGGTATAAAAACATTTTTTTACATGAATTTTTCTATATAAAACCTATCATTTAAGATATTATTTCAGATTTGATTGTGTGTTCACTTTTTGAAAAAAAATACATAAATTTTTTCTTTGCTTTACCTTGTGAAACTAAAAATACACATGTTCTTTGTGTGAACGTGTGAACCAGATCCTAGCCATCCATATGCAAGATCGACTGTGAAGACCCATTTAATCTTGACCATCGATCTTCCATATGAACGGCTAGGATCTGGTTCACAAGTTCACATTAAAAACATGGTTCACAATTGAAATGTAGTGTGTATATATATATATATATATATATATAGAGAGAGAGAGAGAGAGAGAGGGAGTTTCAATTGTGAAATGTAGTGTGTATATATATATATATATTGCTAGCTAGCTTTTGGAGAGAAGAAAATATATGTATATATATGTACCAAGGAATTCGCCTTCAATGGCGGGACCAAGCAGATCGCCACTGAGCAAGCTCCGAGCAGGGATCCCTGATGTCGGGGGGTTTAAAACACCTATCTTCAAAAGCAAGAATTCAAGCAATTTGTTCTTCTTTCCAAGCCGTGAGGCATATAACAACGGTGAAATTTTATCCTCGTTCTTATGTAAGATCATTTCTGGTTTAGAAGAATATGACAACACTAAAGTTGCATCAATTGTATTGCCAACATGAGTAGCAAAATGGAGAGCCGTGTTTTTTACCATGTTCTCTGCATCTAGCGCATCGCTTATCAAGTTATCGCTAGATAAACTAGCCAACAAGTTTTTAACAAAATCATGGGACCTGTCCGTCCCCATTGCTATCATTAGCGGCGTCTCCAACCATTTATTGATTGGCTTGATTCGCAGTTCTGGATGCTCGTCAAAGATTTTCCTCACGGAATTCCAATTGTCATCAAAGACAGCTTTGTAAACTTTGAGATCGGTGTGTTGATACTCGTAGGTGGTAATTTTGGTTGGGGTCATTTTGGTTGAGTTAAATTGTATAGTGAGATGTAAGATCAAACGTACTAAGTTGTTGGCTACTTATAGATTTAATGTTGCAGCAAATTACAAATTTGGTCCTTGTAGTTCTAAAGTTATTTTAGACTTGGTTGTTATAATCTTTTACTTACAATAGTCCTTAATGGTATGCAAATTTTTTGTTTTTTTGGTCCAACCACTAACATGTTGTTAAGAAGCACTTGTTACGTCATGGTATTTTTGTCATTTGCGAAATTCTTTTTTGATCCATGAAGTCATGAACGTATAGTATCCATTCTTCGACCACTATGCATTATAGCGTAAATATATAGACATCAAAAACTCAAAATCAAACCCAAACGTAAAACAATTAAAGTTAAATCTAAACTCAAAAAAACAAAAAAAAATCAAAATTTAACCCAAATCAAAACCGTAAATCACCAAAACTAGAAGGTAAAACCTATACCCAACAAAATACGGTTGTTCCATAGGAATATGTATTTTGTATTACAAACTCCAATCAGAGTCTTTATTAATTACAAAATATGTATTTTGTATTATCCATTTCTATATATGTTACATAGAGAAAGGTTCAAATGAGAAGTGTTAAAAAAATACGTAGTAGAGAAGTGATCTCCACCACTCATCCGGTCAATAAAGCTGGCTTTAACCGGTTACAGTGGACGTGATCACGGGGGGATTGACGCGATTCATGGGAGGGTAGAGATTATTAAAGGAGGAGACCCGGTCAAAACCGCATTTATTGACCGGATGAGTGGTGGAGATCACTTCTCTACTTCTCATTTTTTTAACACTTCTCATTTGAACCTAATACATGTTACATATATGCTTTAAAAATCAATATAAATACTAAAAATGAATTTTGGTAGAGCCGTTGTCGATCATTATTAAGTGTTTAACTTGTTCCACATATTAATTAATCTTTAAAATGCAATTAAATTTTTTGCAATATTTGAGATAATGGAAGGAAGAAAGTAAAAGAAGTTATATGTATATTTTTTCCTTTTTGTGTTTCACGAGTTAGAAAGAGAGAGAAAAAAAAGTTGATATTTTATTTTAGTTACATATATTTTTAATTAATCTTTATAGGGAAGCCTAGTTGGTAAAATATTAGTTTTGCTTTCGACTCATTACAAATTCAGTTCTTACTACTGTTGAAGTGTTTATATTAGGCTATCAGTACCCCAACCCTCCCAGTCCGACTGCCACATCAGCTCCACATCAATTTTTTCCCAACCCTCCCAACTCTCTCACACACAACACACACAAAAACAGCGGTGTGGCCAACCCGTTTCTTCTCCCAGCCCGCCGAGCTCCATGGTTGCGTACCGCAACCCGCTCAGTCCGCTGAGCCCGGTGGGCTCCAGCCCGCTGAGCCTAGGCATGCGGTACACATAGCCTTATAATTAACTTTCGGGTTTCATCATATTACTCGACCAATGCGTAATTGAACCAAACTCACGTATCACTAGATGACGTTTAGAAATTCCAATATAGGGTCATCTTGCTTAATGGACCCCTCCATATATAAGTTCCATGCATGCTTATTTGTGTCAACATCAAACTTGTTATATGATGTAACCCATGAAAAGTTCAAATAACATTCTTCGCTAAATTCTTTTTCTTCCGACAACGTTAACTCTAGCTTTTCTTTGTCTACTAATTAACTTTTCCTTGCTTTATTATCACGACACAAATCGATTTCTCGTTAGGCCAGCCATAATGTGAAGTACATCTTCATGACACATCACCAAGGTAAACCACATCGTCCTACCATTTCGATATAGGTGTTGAAATAATTCATAATCTATTTTGTGTTACAAAATAAAAAGGCTTGATAAAATTATATAAGTCACTTTTTGATGATTAAAGTTTAATTAGTTATAGTTATTTCAAATAAAGTAATTACTTATAAACATATATATTTTATATAAAATAAAATATTGCTTTATTGATTTTTATTTTAAAAGGGATAACTCAATTATGAAATGTAAGTACTTATAAAATAAACCATCCGTACATCAACATTGGTACAAGTATCCACTTTTAGTGTTATTTGATTTATTCTTTTTTGATTTATTCTTAGTTTAATCACTTCATGAACACTACTATATCTTTTTAGGAATTTGATATCAATTATCTTTCCGTACCGGATTTCTTTTCTAAAGTTTTATCTCAGTCACATAAGTTATGGCACTAACTTAATTTAGGGCAAGATTTAACGACTTTTACTGTTTTCGTTGGTTTTAGAAAGATAGCTTCAATCATGGTGATTCTAGGTTCTTTTGCCTTTTTGCTTTTTTTTTCCTAGGTTAATTATGAGAAATATTTTTCACCAATTAATCTATCACCGACATACACCCTTATAAAAACCATCGACAAAAATTGAAAAACTTATATTGTAAATGATCCGTCGTACATCAGCCAAAGATAATATAGTAGAAGAAGAACACGAAACCCTTGATCGAAATGGGAATTTTGACCAGTCCCACTGTTAAATTAGTGGAAGACTTTTACCTACAATTTTTTTCCTAGGAAATTCATCGCTAAAGGAGTTATTTATCAAAAAACCGTCACAAAAGTTGGTGGATAAATTGTTAGTGGAAAACTCAAACAAGTGATAGATTACCCAAGATGTATATATGTTACGGGTGATTCGTGGGTAATCCTTGGAAAACATCATATTCTATGCGTACCATCGATATTTTGTGGGTAATCACCGATGGAATTAATGAAGGTGTGCCTTCGTTTTACTATTTTACAAGTGTGGTGGGATGAGAATTGAGCAAGAAGGTGTGGAAGGTGTTCGATCATTTAACACTTGTACATATGCATAGAAAAAGTGTATAATAAATTAAAATTAATAAGTAGAAATGAAGAATATGCAAAAACGATGAAATTATCTTCAAATGCTTGATAGATATAGGATCACTATTTTTTACGCCAAAAGGCATAATTTGTTAAAGAGTTTTTATAGGATTCCTAAACCAATCTTCCCGAAAAAGGTTTCTACCATACTTCGGGACTTATCATTGACGGACCTCTATAAGGTCGTCTTACGGTGGCACGTATCACTGTATTATTTGTCCGACGAAGGGTTAATTTTTTTGTTTTGTTATATAAGGTGTAACCGTATCGTTTTAGAGAGTGTTACCGTATTATTTTCGAAACTTCAAGGCAGGCCCGACCCAAATAGTGGGCAAGATGGGCGAAGGCCCAGGGCAGCATAGCCCAATAGGGCATCAAAGGCCTAGGTATAAAATGCCTTTAGTAGGCTCAATGCGATTCAAGGTATGAACAATGCGATTACGTTTGATCTGTTTGGGTTTTCGATGATTTGGATTTGTTTATTTCTTGATAAAGTAATTATTTTTTTATTGTTTGAAGTATGATTTTGATTTATATGTTGTTGTGAATGGAAGTTATGCTTTTAGGTTTTGCGGATTTCACTTTTTTTTTTTTTTGCTTACTATATGAAGTGGGATTTTGATTTTGTTGTTTTAATTACTATCTCCTCATTGTGTTTTGTCTAAAGTGTTATTGATTGTGGACGATTTGAGTGTAATATAAGAGTTTTTTGGAGTTCATTAGTTATGCATGTCAAGTGTTTGTAGAAATGCCACACTTATCTTCTTTATGATAAAAATCACATTAGCTTAATAGACATATATATATATATATACAGGTGAAAGTTCAATTGCAAACCACCTTTTCATTGTGAACGTGAGGACAAACGAGAGTGCGACACGTGGCAATTTGAAAAAAATTCGACTTAGTTATTCAGACTGAATAAAGCGTTATTCAGACTGAATAACACTAACATGCACTCTGATGCAATTGGACGCGGGCGGGTCAGCCGCGGGTCATCCGCGGGTCAAGCGTTATTCAGTATGAATAACACTAACATGCAGTTTTATTCAGACTGAATATGACTTGACCCGCCGTTTCAGATTGCCACGTGTCGCGCTCTGGGCTGTCCTCACGTTCACAACGAAAGGGTGGTTTGTATTTGAACCCACCCCTATATATATATATATATAAGCATATATATATATATATATATATATATATATAAGCCTAACATATCAAACATCAAAAGTAAATGACTAAATGAACTTGAAATTATGAGCAAATTATAATCCTAAAATCCTAACCTGATAATCAATATACATAAAAAAAAGTAGAACAAATTAAAAGGATGGTGATAAATGTACATTCAACTCCTCTAGGTTTAAAAGAAATTCAAGTTTCAAACTTGTTAGCATGGGCATTACTCATTAGATTTATATGATTATTTCATCCATTTAAAGGCATGCGTTCTTCACATGTAGTTCGAGAAGATTATGACTTGCATGTTGCATCAGTGGCAAAAGAATGATGTAGGCACAACTAAAAAATCTGAGTTAGAAGAAATTTAAACCTTAGGATAGAGATGAGCCGCTAGTTTAACTAGATTTCAACCCCGTTTATTGGATTAGGGGCATATTTTGGCTCTTCGCCCAGGGCATTCAAAAGTCAAAACCATTGGACCGGCCCTGCTTCATGGCATGCACCCAAATAAATAACATTCGAAATCAACCAAAAACTGGGAAATTCTCTCGAAACCAACCAAAACATCGAAAAATTATCTCAAAACCAACCAAAAAACCGAAAAACTCTCTCGAAACCAACCAAAAACCCGGATATTTTTCTTGAAATCAATCAAAAAAACCCAAAAACTTCTCTCATTTCAACAAAAAAAAAAATCAAAAAGATCCATCAAAATCAACAAAAGAACCTGGGTACACTTGTTGCCACGGGGTTTCGAGCCCGGATAGCCAGGAATACTATCCACACTGATAGAGTCTAACCTCTAGAAGGTCAATAATTCATACAAACTTAATCAAACTAATTTAACAGTGTGACATAAATATTATATATTTCATAAGAAGAAGAAAACACTAATGAATCCTTCGGTTGTTCTGCTTGCGAAAAATGCTTGGTCCGTACGAGGAGTAGACTAGCTCCACCAATAGAGGAAATTGCAGCAACCCAAACAAACACACGGGAATACTCGTTGCAATAACAAGTGGAGCCGCAATCCATGTAACCTTATCTTGAAGTACGAGTGCAATCGTAGCACTAAATGCTATCAGTGTTGCTGCTAACGACAAGAATAAAGACAAAAGTCCAATCATCATTCTCTTTGGCAACGCATAAAGGAAGTCACTTTCTGCATATCGTGAAGTAAGTATCCCTAAGAACATCAACACTGATGTCGAAGAAGAAAATAATGCAATGGCATCTGATATGATGAAAAGCATAAACATTCCGTGATTTAAAAACAGAGGTTTCCCATCGTCTTTGTTTCCACCTGGAACAGTAAAGGCGGCTGCAAATGCCATCGTTACTGTGAGTGCCGCTACCACAGTACATGAAGATGCAGTGTCTTTCATCCATTGTTGTCCTTCTACAAGTAACTCTTTGTGGGCATTAGTGAAAACCATTCTTGGGGTTTCCCCCTTTTTGTTTAAAGCTTCTTCATAAGAGGGCTCTATAAATTTTCCAACTTCCTGCACAAAAAAAGCATGGTATTTGTTAAAGAAAACCCCTAAAGTGGATATATCGTCCCGCCGATTGTATCGTGAATTTGTAACTGTCTTTTTTTTCTCGCTAGCCGTAAAAATCTTTGGTTTCTATTTCAAAAAAAAAACAATTGAAGGTGATAGTTGTTGCCCGTTTTAGGGACAACAACTGTCATCATCCCTTAAGTTATGACTTCACTACGATCGATCACCTGAAACCACTGAAGCTCACGTTGCATCTGTAAAGGTGCACCGGTCACAACATTAAGTCGATGAGGTGGGGCTAACTTCGCAGCGAGGTGTAATGCGTTCTCATTTTCTTTAGCATCAACTAGAGTTGCCGCAAATACTTTGTAGCCAGACATTTGGTGCACGAGATTGTAGACTCGTTCTTGGCGATGTTTGATGGCTGCAAGTAACAAGTAAAAACCTCCAACATCATACCAAAGTATGTCAGGGTAAGTTAATAAGCATTCCTCAATAAGCTCATAAGTCCCATATGTGACCGCCGTAACTATTGCAGATCCTAAAACATTCCACACTAACTCATGATCAACCTTCTCGATAACAGTCTTGCATATCGAACTTACAAGTAGGTTGCTCCGGATATTATTTTCTTTGATATCATGGATCTTCTTGATTGGTGGAGCTACACAGTATGTGATCCAAAGTTAGAGACATGTGATAGATATATGATATAGGAGGGAGGTTCATACAAGAACCATACACATTTGCAAGAACAAAGGAACCAAGGAAATCACATGTGATTTTGTACTAAATCACATGTGATTCCCCTTAATTTGGCGAGTGTAGTACACTCCCCCGACAAGGCAAGTGGGTGGTGCGAGTGGGCGAGGTGTAGGCCAAAATCACATGTGATTTTGTTGGTTCCTTCATTCTTACAAATTGGTTTGGTTCTTGTTTGAACCTACTTCTATGTTATAGACTCTTAGAGGGAGGTCAAGGAAAAAACTCAAAGAAAGGAAAAATTAAAGAAAAAGTCTCGATAACTCCTCATTTGGACTGTATGGATTTGTGCATAGAATTAAGTTGTTTTTTGGTATTATGCACATATAAATGCATATTACAAGTTAATTCTATGTACAAATGCATACGGTCCAAATTAAAATATACGAGATTGTTCCATAGTTTTCTGGGTGTTTTTTTAATGGTTTTTCCTTTGAACTTGACCCTTATTACACACTAAACAAAACTACATAGATGAAAGCTGAAGAAGTATGTTTGAGTTTTACTCTACAAAACATATATATATATATAGGGTTGGGTTCAAATACAAACCACTTTTTGGTTGTGAACGTGAGGACAACCGAGAGCACGACATGTGGCGGATGACTAGGCGCCATGTCATGCCCACGGCGGATGACTAGGCGCGGTTCATGGGAGGGCATTGAATTAAAGGAGGGGACCACACTCAAAGCCGCTACGTGTCGTGCTCTCGGTTGTCCTCACGTTCACAACCAAAAAGTGGTTTGTATTTGAACTTTCCTCTATATATATATATAGATACATACATACAGAGAGAGAGAGAGAAAGGTTCAAACGAGAAACATAACATTTTAAGAGAACGTAAGAAGCAATCTCAACCACTTATTTATTTACGGAGGGAACCGATCAAAGCCGCATTTATTGACCGGATAAGTGGTTGAGATTCGTCCTCATATATATTTACAATGAAAAAGTAGTTCACATTTGAACTTTTCTCTCTCTGTTCAAACGAGAAGCATAAGTTTTTTTTAAGATAACGTGAGAAGCAATCTTAGTGATCACTCATCCGGTCAACAAATGCGGCTTTGACCGGTACGCCCTCTTTAATAATCTCTACCATCTTACGAATCGCGTCAATCCTCCATGATTACGTCCACCGTAACCGTATGATGGGTGGCTAAGATTGTTTCTCACCTTCTCTTAAATTAGCATACTTCTCGTTTGAACCAAACCACTATATATACTTCAAAAAAGAAAAAAACTAAAATCATTAATGCATAGCTTACCTACATATTGAAGCAGAATCCAAAATCCAGCAATAAACTAGATAAGAGAAAAAGTTCAAAATTTATATATATATACACACAAAAATATAAAACTCAGATCCCCCTCTTGTCTCTAGTGGTATTAGATATCTTTCAATATCATGAATATTCTTACGTTAGAGATGTTTAAATAACTTTTAAATTCTTCAAAGTTTTTATTTGAAATGAAGAAATTAACTAGGTAATTAATCTTCTCCAATTAAATTTGGAGACAGTAGAAAATGATTCCTAGCTAGTTTTATTATTAATTATATCAATAAATTTTACAATCAGACGTTGAACAAAGTAATGAAAATATAATTTATTAAATGTATGTATGTAATACTCTAATAATTTAATCAATGCTATTAATTTCAAAATGCGATTTAGAGAAGATGGTGGACTTAGATGAATATTCTTTTTTGTGTCAATCGAAGGGTTACCTTTTTGGAATAAAAGTTTTATGTTTAAATCTAAGCAAATGCATTTCTAATGTAGCTGAGATGTATACTAACAACTAATTAAAGTTATTGTTAAAAAAAAAGATGAATATTCTTTTGATGATTTTAAATTTTAATTTTCCGTTTTGGATAATGAAATCACAAAAATCGATACCTCCCAGAAAATTCTCAATAAAAAGTTGACTTCCGTAGCTCCTTCACTCTTCTTCACATGTATCACTTGCACCAAAAATTATAAACAATAAACCATTAGTCTTAATGTTTATACAAAATTATATAAACAAGGGAAAATTGCCGAAAAAGGTAACATAAATGTCCAAAAAATCCAATGTAGGTAACGTACATTTTTTTTGCCAAGAAAGGAGTATACATTTAATTTTGTAAAAATTAGGGGAACATACCACCTGGATTACCTGCTTTTTCAATCAATGGAATGAAGGAGGAAGCTGGACAGATGATATATGCCCAAATACAAGGGTCAAACTTGAAGAAATGAAGAGAAAAAGCAGGTAATGCAGGTCGTATGTTCCCCTAATTTTTACAAAATTAAATGTATACTCCTTTCTTGGCAAAAAAAAATGTACGTTACCTACATTGGATTTTTTGGACATTTATGTTACCTTTTTCGGCAATTTTCCCTATAAACAATAAGCTATTAGTCTTCCACTCTTCCATGAAAAATTACACTCTTCCAAGAAAAACTACATATGTGTTTTCACTACAAAACAAAAGTCCTTCTTTGATGGCCAAATTCGTTGGAAAAACGTATTTCTAACGAATTTGGCTGCTAGAATTTCAGGGGCTAGAAACTCAAACTTCTAGCAAAATTTCGATTGATTTATCTATATTCAACACATACGAGCACCTGAAATCTGTTAGAATTATTTTCTTTTTGAAAATAAATGTTTTTAATTAGAAAGACCAATTAACTATTTTTTAATTACGTTTCTGACGAATTTCCTGATAAAACCAAATTTCTCATCATTATATCATCGCGATGATACCAAAGAGATCTAGAGATTTACATGAATAGATGATTCGTCCCCAAAAACCAAGTTTGCTTCCACTCGGGAAAATTTCTGGTTTCGTCGCTAATACTTGCAAAGCTGTTTGGTTGTTTCTGTCGTTTTCTAGCACGATCTTTGGATGCATTTTGATTATGTCTAATGCCACATCTGCATGTTTAGGAAAACCGTAAAGAAAAATGAAAAACTGAAGAACAAGTGAACAATTAATTATTAAAATTTCTTGGTTTTCCATTTTGCAATATTCCACTTCACTAATCACTATATATTTGGTTGGTGTTTTTGATTTGAACCTCTCTGCATATAATATATACATCTAGGGAAAAACCAAAAGAAAGAAAGAATAAAAAACCATTAACACTTCACTGACCATTATACACATATGAAAACTCTTGGTAAGATTTGGTTTTGGGTTGTAATCCTCGATCGTCTGAACTCCATGTTTGAAACTAGGGTCTTACCAAATGGTAAAAATGGAAATACAATACATACAATAACTTTTCGTGACAAATTGGATCCACTTTCATAAAGTAAACCCTATTTTTAATAGATTGTCGTTCAAACAAGAAAAAATAAATTATAAGCAATTTGTGTAGACTTGAATTGCTGGAATTAAGCTTGAAAAATTAAATTTGTGTTTGATGATGTGTGATGAAGATTGATAAATAATAAAGAAAACTAAATCAAATAATCAAAATACACATTTAAATCTTCCAAGCCATTTTCTTTTCGTTTTTACTCAAATATCACTGGATTCTTAAATTTTTAGGTCTATAATTAGTGAAAAGACACAAAAAAAAAAAAACGAATCAAGTCAATTTTCCTCATTAAAAAAAAAAGTTGTGGACCCCGATCCGCAGTTCATATTGAAAATGATTAGATGGTTAATTTTTTTCTGTTAACCAAAAAATCACAGATGTGTGATATTTGGGTAAAGGTGAGGGATAAAGATCCGAAAGAAATTACCATAGAATCCGGCCATAATGGTAAGAGTAATGAGATCGCCACCGGCAACTCCGGTGTACGGACTAGTCCCTTCCTCCCCCGATGGAATATCGTATGTTACCGTCAACAGGTACTCAAGCGTGCCCTTGTTTCCATGCCATGCCGCCAATTTCAACGGCGTACTACCGGACGGATTCGCAACTTGGGTCATATCCGGTTTCCGTGCCGCCAGAAGCTTCGCATCGATCGTGTTCCCAACCTTAGCGGCATAATGAAGCGCGTTATCTCTACCGTAACTCTCAAACAGCTTATCCAAAGCACCAACCGCAACGATGCGGTCCACGAGCTTCTGAACGAAGTCGTGAGATCGGTTTGTTCCGACGGCTACGATCAACGGCGTCTCCGACCAGCACGTGATCTGCTTCGTCATTAGCTCCGGATCTTCTATGAATTTTTGACTTACGGAATCCCATTCGTCAAGCAACGCAGCTTTGTAGATCGGAAGATAGTTGATTACGTAGTCGTATTTCCTCATTTTTTATGTAGAATTTGTATGAAGTCGACTGGATCGATGGCGATGGGGTTGGGGCTTTGTTGGAAGGCAAGAACGTAAGTTTATAATGGTGTAAACACGTGAGAACAATTATTTAAATGTAGAAAAAATGTGAACATATAATGAAAATAGAAAATAAAAATTATTATAATGTCATCCTTACAAGATATACATATAATTAAATGTGAACAATTATTTAAGCAAACAAATTGGTGGTCAACCTTCAAGTGGGAAGACCATCACCAATGAGAATAAGCAGTTGCACTAACAACTTGTTTTGTACATATGAATTCAATAAGTAACAATAATTTACAATAGGACAAATCATGTTTAGTTAGTTGGACTTTTTAAAGATGGTAACATTTCTGGGCTACTGGATCGATTCTATCCTGGTCCAATCATAGACTTGGCTGTCCTCCAGTTCAGTCAAAGATTAAGATTGGGGTGTCTAGGTCCAATGTAAGTTGGACAAGTCCAGCGGCAGATTAATGGGCTGCCCGTTGATTCTCAATACCGTCAGGAAGGTGCGTACGTGTGTTCGTGCGCCGCTATATCTTTCAAAAAAAAATTACAATAGGGTAGAATGGCAAAAATATGCTCATGGATCGATTCCATCCTGGACAAATCATGGTAACATTTTTTAAATCACGGAACGTTTATGCTTTAACTAGGTAATCTTCTCCGATTAAAGATGGAGACTCAGTAGAAAATGATTCCTAGCTAGTTTTATTATTAATTATATCAATAAATTTTACAATCAGAAATATTGAACAATCTAATGAAAATATAATTTATTAAATGGATGCATGTAATACTCTAATAATTTAATCAATGCTATTAATTTCAAAATGGGATCTAGAAGATGGTGGACTTAGATTAATATTCTTTTTTGTGTCGGTTGGAGTTGGCCACGTTGGTCGAAGGTTGCCTTTTTGGAATAAAAGTCTCATTTTCAAATATGAGCAGAGGCGTTTCTAATCTAGCTGAGATGTATACTAACAATTAATTAAAATTATTGTTCAAAAAAAAAAGATGAATATTCTTTTGATGATTTTAAATTTTAATTTTCCGTTTTGGATAATGAAAACACAAAAATCAATACCTTCCTGAAAATTCTCAATAAAAAGTTGACTTCCGTATCCCCTCACTCTTCTTCACATGTATCACTTGCGCCAAAAAATACAAAATTATATAAACAATAAGCTATTAGTTTCCACTATTCCATGAAAAACTACATATGTGTTTTCACTACAAAAGAGAAGTCATTTTTTGATGGTCAAATTCGTCCAAAAACTCAAATTTCTAGCAAAATTTTGATGGATTTATCTATATCCAACACATACGAGCACCTGAAATCTGTCAGAATTATTTTCTTTTTGAAAATAAATGTTTCTTAATTAGAAAGACCAATTAACTTTTTTTTATTACGTTTCTGACGAATTTCCCGATAAAACCAAATTTCTCATCATTATATCATCGTGATAAAACCAAATTTCTCATCATTATTTGTAATTCTTTTGGATTTGGTCTTTGAGGTTTCTAAATTCTACTGGTTTTGGTCCCTGTCTATTTGCACTACTAACAAATCTGAAAGAGTTTGCAAACCACATGGACTAAATCCGTAAATATTGAAGTTTAAGGATTAAATCCATAAAAACTTCCAAACCACATGGACCAAATCTATAATTTACTCTAAAAGGTTATATTTATATCTTGCTCTTTCAATATCTTGAATATTTGCACGTTGGCCCCATATTCATTCCAACTAGAAAATGAATATTAAAACATCCATCTCCAAAGAGATTCTTTAGAACGTAGATTTTAAGTAATTAGTTTCTTTTTTTTAATTTCAATCAAATCTTCGAAATGGTTAATAGAGATTTAATATTTTATAAAATATATGTAATACTTTAGTATAACACAATCCATATTATAAAATTTTCTAAATGGTCAACCATTCTTTTGAAGATTTTAAGTTTTGCACAATGATGTAACAAAAATTGTAACACCCAAAAACTTAAAAAGCTCATTCATACCAAAAGTAACCAAGTTTGCACAAAAAGCGGAAGCTCGTCCAAAACCAACATTTAAAAACCATTTCCAAGTCATAGGTTTAAAGAAAACATAAGCTAAATGCTTGTAAACACGAACATAGTTTAAACAAACCCAAATCTATATGTTTACATGATAACCCAAGAAAAATTAGTTCATCCCTTCAATAACATCATTATTTAACTGCATGCCTAGACTGAACTGCTGCAACCTCGGAGTCTCGTTCGGAAGCTTTCTCTTTTCCCTTTCGGGACGTACCTGACACTAAAAAGGATAAACAACAACGGGGTAAACATAAAGCTTAGTGAGCTAGCACCATCTACATCTTACCACATAGCACAGACTGTACCATAACATGTACCAACACAATCAACATCATTCACATCAAGCATAATTATCAAACACATCAGACACCCGACTCTCATGAGATCGATATTTAATCGCCCGTCAGTTTGGACACGGGTCGGCCCCCACAACTCACCAAGGGCATGTGGTTTCCCTTTCTCCCGTCAGTTTAGACATGGGTCGGCCCCCACAACTCATCAAGGGCATGTGGTTTCCCTTTCTCCCGTCAGTTAGGACACGGGTCGGCCCCCACAACTCATCAAGGGCATGTGGATCCCTTTCACATACGCTATCAGGCATACAATACATACCACACAATAAAATGTAAGTAAGTGTAACTCACCTGGATCGCAAAGATATCAAAAGCACGAAACTCGCACGATCCCTCAAACCGAATCCTGTATTTGTAACAATTTACAACTAAAATTAGGACCCGTAAACAGTCCTAAAAGAAGCCTAAACAAGTCCCTAAGAAGTCCCATAAGCTACCTCGACCAAACGGTTTAAAACGGACTCAAAACGGAAGTCGCGGGTTGCGACTACCAACGAGAGTTTTTACCTACACTCCAATTTCGACCGAAACCATCGAAATCAAGTTCATACAACATCCCATAATGATTATACACAATCACATGACAACAAGCTCGACTCATCACTTCCGAATAATGATCAATTGGCCATCATTCGAAATCCATAACCTTAATTCACAAACTCTATGTAACCAACTCATCCAAATAATTATAGGGGATTTGTAATCGTACCTTAAGAGAAATTCCAACTCAGTACTTGATTCTCCCTCGGTTGCTGTGAATCCCAAACTTGAGAATGAAAGATGGAGAGAACAAATACTTGCAAAGAGGATGTATGAATGTAAGAACAACAAGTGTGAAGTTAAGGTAGCATGAAAAGAGAATGACAAAGTGAGAGAATGATTCTTGGGATTGCTTCTCAATATTAAATGTAGGCTACCAAAAACTTAACCAAACCCTAGGCTATAGCTTACTATATATAGCACAAGGGAAATGAGAGTTACATAAAAGCCCTTAGAGTCTATGACTCTTTACAAAAGAGGGCACTGACTAAATTATAGATATTCTATGAAATAGGAAAATACAGGATAGGCCCTCTGACTTCTTACCAACCAAAGGTAGGGTCTAACAATCTCCCCCTTTGGGAAGAAGTCAGAAAGGTGGCGGATACTTCAGCGCGGGCTCCTACTTGGATAGTTGTCTGTACTCGTCCCATTCTCCGATAATCCTCGTTCTCATCCGTAATGCTGCTTCGACTCTCCTGAACATAAGTCTCTCCTTCAGTTTTCCCTCCAGCAGATTCAACGCCTTAAAGAACCTTGACTTGTTGTCCAAGTGCCTCGTCTTCGGAATCTGGTCCGTCTTCAGTCTGCTCTCTATGCCTTGAATAACATACCGAATGGTACCGTCGCAAAAATGGGAGAGTTCGCTGAATCGCATGAACCTTCGCTCCCTCTTCTTTAGTGTGCAGTAGACAATACCATGTTCTGGGATGCTCGTCGGCACGTAGAGCTGATACGAGTTGATCAATGGGACGTGCAGATTCGGGCGCAGAAGGTTCACTTTCGGCTGACGACTCTCAATTGCCATCTGGTAGTCGGTCACATGTGATAAGGCGATTGTGTGATGGACGTATCTTTTGAGCACTTCGAGGCCATTGTTGTAGTAGTCGGGGCGGAGGATCAGACCTTGAAGATACTTGATCAGCGCGAGGATGTCTTCAAGATGGATCCGGTCCAAATCTGCTTCTGTGAAGGTCCACTTTAGGAGCTCGCCGTTCAACCTGACGTTCCCACTTCCGTACATGGTGACCGAGAACTCTAAGAACATGCTGCTGTCGTGCCTGTAAGGTCTAACATCGGTTACCTTCACAAACTGGCGTCTGAGTCTAGTCTTCCCATGTGTGTACCAATTGCAGATGCGTTGGTGGGCGTAGGCTGTCTGGCGGCGCTTCTTCTTGTAGTGCGAGACCCCGAAGAATACCTTTCTGGACCACTGATGGACCTTCTCTTGTTGGAAGATCCTTGAGAAGGACTCCTCCAAGAAAGGTCGGAAGATAACTGTGTGATTTCAGTTGAGCTGGATGACGATAGGATCTGGAGCATCTGGAACGGTTGTCGTGATGGTGGGAGGCGCTTCTGTTTCCGGGAACTGTACCGTTTGGAGGAATGAGTCGTAGTCGGTTGCGCTGGCGATGGTGTCCCCTTTCTTGAAGATTCTGAAACTTTGCGCGAGTCGAGCGAGGAGTCTTCTGGCTTCTTCCGAGATGTGAAGCTCATTAGGATCCGTCGGCGCCGACTCGGGGACCACCATATCTACCTCGACTGTAGGCTCAGATTGAGGAAATTGGATTACCTCATCCAATGGTATCGACTGGTAAGCAAACTACTCGACGTCGAGAGGCTCCTCGTCGGGATACTCCATGAAATGCTGATGCCCTGACGGAGCAGTTTGTGGCGCTGAAGCTGATGCGGATGCGGAACCCGAGGTTTGAGCGAGGCCGATGCGAAGTCTTTTGGCTCCTTGCATCTCCCCCTCATGAGGACCTGCGCCCGGGTCAGTGTCATCATGCCCCCTTTTTGAGGACTGAGACTGAGGCCGGCATGCTGTCTCGAGTTCGCGAATACGGCGGTTGGCGGCTTCCAACTGTGCTTCCCGTTCCGCCAACTGTGCATCCCTGACAGCAATCAGTTCCTCCGATTGCTTGAGTTTAGCCGTGAGCTGATCGTTCTGAGTGGTGAGCGAGGAGACTGCCATGTTGAACTCGGCTTCTAGTACATAGCCTGGGAGCGCGCCGTGAGTAGTCTGGCTTGGATGTTGCAGGCGGAGAAGCGGCTCGGTAGTGCGACGAGCAGGGATGACTGACTGATCTGTTTGCGGTTCCGTCGACTTGTCCTTGAGTTGGCGTCGATGCTCGTATAGTTCAGTCTCCCTTTCTTCCTCCCGCAGCTTTAGTGCCGCGATCTCGCTTCGTTGTTCGTTCAGGGCTTTCTCAAACGCCTCGAGCTTGGCATTGCGAAGAGCCTCTGCACGATCTAACTCCATAAACCTGTTTTGGACGAATTTTAGGATGTCGCTCGAATCCGTCGGACCCGGTCCCATAGATGATGCACCCAGAACAACTTGTGTCCCGGTTGACGTGGAGAGTCCCGCGAAGGTACTCTCACGGCCTGCGCTCATAGCTGTTTGTGGGTTGACTATGGCATGGCTTCCGGACGATCCTCGAACAGTGTCCTGTGACACTTGAACTACGTCCGTTCCGGCCGGGCCACTCGGGCGGGCAGATGATGCTCCAAAGGGTGTCCTACCCAAATGAATGACGTGGTACGTCTCGGAAGGTGGATCTAAGACACTTGGTGCACTGAAAGAAGTCGAGAGGTGGGGCAGATCCTCTCTTATCTCAACATTGACCGACTCCGAGTGAGTGGTCAATGGAAGTTGTGCTGAATCCCCGTGAGAAGATGAAACGACCATCTGTTGAGAGATGGCCGAGTGGGTGGCTTGGGCGTGCAAGTGCGCTGGTTGGCTGCCAGCGTCTTGACCTGACGTCATCAAGTGACCGGTCTGAGTGTGGGTTTCCTCTGTGGGGGAATGACTCGGGTTAGAAGGGAGACCTAAGGTGTCTAACCTAAGGGGTTCTTCTTCTCCTCCCTGTTCTTCTATCCTAAGCCACTCTTCATCTAGGTGGACCTCTTCTTCGCCGGTCTCTTTTCCTAGATCCCCACTAACGCCCTCAAGGTCTTCAACACCTTGTCGCTCCACTGCCGATTCCACTTCATCTTCGTCACCATCAAGACCGTCAGTACGGCCATCAGAATCTACCTCATCCGGTTTGAGGATGTCCACAGAGTCGTGTAACACCCCGTTCCCATTCAGTTAAGTTTTAACTTCTCTTTCGTTAAGTTAGTAAGGTTTGGTGTCATTTATGTAATTTCAGGTAGGGGACTTGCTTGTAAATATAGAAAGTGGAGGGTGTTATGTGTAAGTGTATATATATAGGGGATTGGATGATCAAACCCTTCACTTTTGATCATTTGTCAATCTTGAGAGAAGAGAAAAAGGGCTTGAAAGACTTCAAAGGGTTTTTGTGTTTGGGGTGAAATTGTGTCTACGTGGTGCCAGCGATTGTTGTTTTACCGTTGGAACTAAGTTTCTAACTTCAGGTAATCATCAACTTTCCTTTGTTGTTGTCGAATATCAAGTTTGGATCATAGTTAGGTTTTGGTCGAATGTTAAGGAAATTGGTGATCTTTGGATCACCAATTGAGTATTTGTGTTAGGTTGGTCCTATTTTCATTGTAGTAGTATTGTAGAGCCTGGAAATGCGAAACCATGGCTTTTTGAATCGGTCGAATTGGGTTTGGGATGCAAAAGTTATGCCAAAAAGATGAAAAATCGATTTTGGGTTCGTGCTGAATTTCAGCACCTAGCGATCGCTAGGTGATGAAGCTAGCGATCGCTAGCCATGGAAAATGAAGGCTAGCGACCACCTGATGATCGCGAACTCGAACAGAAAGTGGGGAAAAATAGCTAGCGATCGCTAGCTATCAGCCTAGCGATCGCTAGCCTCTGTTTTGTGTGGAAAAACTGTTTTGGCCGTAACTTTCGCGTCTTAGCTCCGATTTTGATACCGTAAAGACCGTTGGGTTCGTAATTGGATTATCTATCTTTCTAGAGAGTCTAGTTCAGGTCTAGACTAAGTGTGTTAGTTATGAGCCTTGAGTGTTTCGGACATGAGCCTTAAGGTGTCGTTATGAATGATATTCATGTGTGCTTTGCTATAATGTGATATATAGGTGATTGTTATACAATCGTGTGGTGAGTTGATCTTAATTATTGTGAAGCGAACCAAGGTGAGTACATTATCCCTTATACGTGGCTTTATGTACAACTTGTATGTGATGCATATATATTACGAGACTAGCATGTTGTGTGATGACGTACTCATTGTAGTGGTGGTGGCCACCGTGGGTATAGTCTTTGTGTTAAACTGATATCAGTATGTTGTGGTTCTTACCGGCGTGTACCGTAAGGCCATTAGTGATAGCATGCCTAGTTCTCAGATGTGCAATAGTTTGTATTATATTGTTGTGTGTTTGTGGTGTGTGCTCACTAAGCGAAAGCTTACCCCGTTGTGTTCTTTTCCCCTTAGATGCAGGTCCGTCTGGAAAGGACAAAGGGAAGGGAAAAGCTTGAAGTTCTGATCATGCTCAAGGCTCAGTTCACTTGGATTTATAATACCGTTAAACTTTAGATTATGTTTTAATGTTTTCAACAGATGTTTGTGATGAACCTCATTTGAGGAATTGGTTAGTACCTTTTGGTTGAAACTTAAACCTTTGATCCTAAAAGAATAATAATAATAATAAATAAATTTACGTTTTTGGACAATTTCCGCTGTAATGGTTACTTTTATTTCATTTCCGTTTATTTCTCGTTAAAAATGGCAAAAATAAATTTGAGTTGTTACAATTGGTATCAGAGCCTTGGTTTGAGGGATTCAGGCATTCACACGAGGGGAGTGCTTGAACTTAAACCCAAGTGTTCGTGTTTTCAAAACAAGTAACCATCAAAATTTGATATTTTTTTGTGGGGTGTGAACTGAACCAAGGATCGGAACGTCAAGTCGGGTGAGCACTTTGCTTAATAGTCTACATTGATGATTTTGTTATTGGAATGCTAATAGCGTGTTATTGTGGTGATGTGTAAGCATGATTGATTGTGATTACTTAATTTGTGGTGTGGAAGTTGTGTTAGATAAAATTTAAATGCTATTTGTGCATGACCACTATAGCGGTAGGAAAGTGTAGGGTAACTCTTATGCTTAATAGATAGGATGTTGCCTTGTGTATGCGGGTCGTTGTGGGGTAAACCGAAATTAGGGATTAGGACCTTTGGTGACAACGTTGAGCCTAGATATGTAGGGTATAATTATAATGATATAAGGGCCCATATCGTTACAATTATATTGTGCATGTCGGGACTTGGCGAAGTTACAGGGGACACCTATGAACTAACAAGGATGGATGGGATAGTAGCATGTTAGGATAGGTTGTATGAACCTATTTGGGATAAAGTAATAACTTGAGGGATGAGCGTGTTAGAGACTAAGTGCTAGGTGTGGTACTTAATGGTGTTTGTTACTTGAATCAGTATGGTGACTACTCGGAGAGGCAGTGGATCCACTGGTGGAGAGGATCAAGAAAACCCTGACTTGAGAGATGTGATAGCATCTCAAGTGGGGGAGGTGTTGCACAGTTTATTGCCAGGGCTTTTCGATCAGATGAAGAGGGAGATGACAGAGTTGGTAACGCAGCAAGTGCAGACTGCGACTGGGGGGCGAGTGAGTGGGGCGGGAAGCTCACAATCGGGGCACACTCGAAATGTGACCTTCAAAGACTTCATGGCGTGTCAACCGCCGAACTTTTTGGGAGAGAAGGATCCCGTCATCTCTTCTAGATGGGTCTCGGAAGTGGAAGGGGCGTTTCTCACCAGTTTCAGTTCCGCCGAGGTGAAAGTTCGTTTCGCTGCGAACTTGTTGAGGAAGGCGGCGAAGGATTGGTGGAATGTGGTGTGTAGTTCTAGAACTCCGGAGCAAGTAGAAGCCATGACTTGGGAGGAGTTCAAGGGGTTGTTCAAAGCGGAGTTTGAACCGCAGGTGGAGATAGAGAGGCTTACTAACGAGTTTCTCTACATGAAGCAGACTACTGAGTCGGTGAGCGAGATTACTGAGAAATTTCTGGAGAAGTCTCGTTTTTGCCCAAACTATGTGGCGGATGAGACCATGAAGATGTATCGTTATGGGCAGATGCTCAAAGCTGAAATACGGGAGTTTGTACTGATGACTAATTGTACGAACTTTCAGCAGATGTTCGAGAAGGCCCGATTAAGGGAAATTGAGTTAGAGCGCCAAGGGAAACGCAAGAAGGAGGAGCACAGTCAGGTCCACTCAAACAAGAAGTTCAAGGGGATAGTGCAAAGATCGGAGGGGAAAAGGGAGTATCCTAAGTGCTCCAAGTGTGGCCGGAATCATCCGGGCTACAAGTGCGGGAAAACAGGTCACTCGAGCCGGGACTGCAGGGTTGCGGCCAGATTGTGTTTTAGGTGTTTTCAGCCTGGTCATTTTGCTCATGAGTGTCCAAGCGCAGCTGCATCTACCCAGTTATCTGGAGTGGCGCCTTTGAAGGCGATTGAGGCCGGTCCGGCGAAAAAGGTGGAGATCCCGAAAGGCCGTGCGAGGGTCTTTCAGCTGACTGCGGAAGAAGCAAAGGTGGAGCCTGAAGTGGTGACAGGTATATTTCCCGTAAACTCAAAACCAGCTTTAGTTCTGTTTGATACGGGAGCTAGCAAAAGTTTTGTTTCTACTTCTTTTTGTAAGGGTTTTTCTAATGTAATGGGTAGATTAGATGAGCCTTTGGAGGTAGAAATAGCGGATGAGAAGAGTGTAATAGTTAGAAATATATACAGAGGAAATATAATAGAATTGGGAGGGGTAAGGTTTCGTGTCGATCTTATACCCATTCCTATGAAAGAAATAAATGTGGTGTTGGGGATGAGTTGGTTGGGTCGTCATGGGGCGTGGTTCGATTGCGAGGGACAAAGAGTGAAGATCAGGAATCCTAGTGGGGGAGACTTGATCATCACCGGCAACGGCATGAAGCGACCGCCAAGGACGTGCTCTTTGGCTAAGGCGAGGCGGTACGTGAAAGGGGGAGGCATAAGTTACCTTGTGTACGTGGCAGAGATTGCGGGGGAGAAAAAGAGGAAAACGGTGGCTGATGTTCCGGTTGTAAGGGATTTCCCGGATGTCTTTCCGGAAGATTTACCGGGAGTTCCTCCGGAGCGTCAAGTGGAGTTCGGGATCGACTTGATTCCGGGGGCGGCGCCAGTGGCTAAAGCTCCCTATCGTTTAGCACCTCCAGAAATGCAGGAGTTGTCGAACCAGCTTGAAGAATTGTTGGGCAAGGGGTTTATTCGCCCAAGTAGTTCACCTTGGGGAGCCCCTATCCTCTTTGTGAAGAAGAAGGATGGCTCGATGCGGATGTGCATCGATTATCGTGAGCTCAATAAGCTTACAGTGAAAAATCGATACCCGCTACCGAGGATCGATGATCTCTTTGATCAACTTCAAGGAGCTGCGTGGTTCTCAAAGATAGATCTTCGATCTGGGTACCATCAAGTGTAGGTGAGGGAAGAGGACGTGCAGAAGACAGCATTCAGAACAAGGTACGGACACTTCGAGTTCGTGGTGATGCCGTTCGGGTTGACAAACGCGCCGACAGTGTTTATGGACCTAATGAACCGGGTCTGTAGGCCTATGTTGGATAAGTCAGTAATCGTATTCATAGACGATATACTGATTTACTCCAAGACGAAGGAAGATCATGTGGTGCATTTGATCGAGATACTAGAGACTTTGCGACGGGAGCGGTTGTATGCTAAGTTCTCTAAATGCGATTTCTGGTTGCAAGAGGTCCAATTTTCAGGGCATCTTGTTAATCGGGAAGGCATCAAGGTGGATCCGGCAAAGATTGAAGCGGTGATGAAATGGGAGGTTCCAAAGACTCCCACAGAGATTCGGAGTTTCCTGGGATTAGCCGGTTATTACCGACGGTTTATTCAGGATTTCTCTAAGATAGCGGTGCCTTTGACGAGGCTAACTCGGAAGAATGTGAAGTTTGTGTGGGGCGAGGAGCAACAAAAAGCTTTTGAGTTGTTGTGTGGGAAATTGTGTGAAGCGCCGGTTTTGACGCTACCGGAAGGGGTTGATGACATGACAGTCTACTGTGATGCTTCTTATCACGGGTTAGGCTGCGTGTTAATGCAACGTGGGAAGGTAATAGCCTATGCGTCCCGTCAGCTAAAAACGCATGAGGTAAATTATCCGACTCACGACATGGAATTAGCGGCGGTGGTTTTTGCTTTGAAGTTGTGGAGACATTACCTCTATGGTGTAAAGTGTACCATTTACACTGACCATAAGAGTCTGCGATATTTTCTCGATCAGCAGAATCTGAACATGAGACAACGCCGGTGGTTAAATGTGGTTAAGGATTATGATTGCGAGATCCTATACCATCCAGGCAAGGCCAATATGGTGGCGGACGCGTTGAGTCGAAAGGCTCATGGTGATGTGTTGCGGGTGCCATTGATGGGATTGACAGTGACCACTTCGTTGATAGAGTTGATAAAGAGCTCGCAGTTTGAAGCAGTGAAGGAGGAGAATCAAAAGAAAGAGAGGATTAAGGGTCAACTGGTCCAGTTGGTGACTGATAGTAGAGGGTTATTGACTCGTTCGGGTCGAGTGTGGGTGCCGGTGTCATGTGAGGCGAGGCAGACACTCCTGGACGAAGCTCATAAATCCAAGTTTTCTATTCATCCGGGAGCTACCAAGATGTATCGGGATTTGAAGACCGATTATTGGTGGCCAGGAATGAAGCGGGATGTGGCCCGTTATGTGGAGAAGTGTTTAACCTGTTTGAGGGTTAAGGCAGAGCACCAAAGACCTCATGGGAAGTTGCAACCTTTGGATATACCTGTTTGGAAGTGGGAGCACATTACGATGGACTTAATCACTAAGTTACCTCGTACTTCCCGAAATGTGGATGCTATCTGGGTTATCGTGGATCGTTTAACTAAGAGCGCTCATTTTATTGCTATTAATGAGAGCTCTTCGTCGGAAAAGTTGGCTGATATTTATGTTAAGGAGATCGTGGCTAGACATGGCGTTCCGGTCACTATCATTTCTGATCGGGATGTTCGGTTTACGTCACGGTTTTGGAGTAAGTTTCATGAAGATATGGGGACGAAACTGCAACTTAGTACAGCATTCCATCCTCAAACCGACGGTCAAAGTGAGAGGACGATTCAGACCTTGGAGGACATGTTGCGAGCCTGTGTGTTAGATTTTGGTGGTAGTTGGGATACCTATCTACCGTTGGCCGAGTTTTCATACAACAACAGCTTCCATGCTAGCATTGGCATGCCTCCATATGAGATGCTTTATGGGAGGAGGTGCAGGACTCCGGTATGTTGGGGAGAGGTGGGCCAACGGGAGTTGGGTAGTACCGAGATAGTTCAGAAGACAACTGAGAGCATTGAATTGATTCGAGAACGTTTGAAGACAGCTTAGAGTCGTCAGAAAAGCTACGCTGATAAGCGGAGATCAGACTTGGAGTTCAGTGTGGGTGATAAAGTGTTGTTAAAAGTGTCGCCTTGGAAGGGAGTGATTCGATTCCGGAAGAGGGGCAAGCTCGGTCCTAGATTTATTGGACCATTCAAAGTGGTGGCACGTGTGGGTAAAGTGGCGTATCGACTTGAGCTACCACCAGAGCTCAGTTTGATACATGACACTTTCCATGTGTCCCAGTTACGAAAATGTTTGGCGGATGAATCGGCTCACATTCCAATAGATGACATTCAAGTTGATGTACGACTTAACTACGTGGAAAGGCCGATTGCTATCTTGGAACGGGAGACGAAATCCTTGCGCAACAAGGAGATTAGGTTGGTGAAAGTTCAGTGGGAGCATCGGAAAGGGTCAGAGTGGACGTGGGAGACAGAGGCTGAGATGAGGGCGAATCATCCGGAACTTTTCCAAGCGTGACCGATTTCGGGGACGAAATCTTGGTAAGTGGGGGAGAGTTGTAACACCCCGTTCCCATTCAGTTAAGTTTTAACTTCTCTTTCGTTAAGTTAGTAAGGTTTGGTGTCATTTATGTAATTTCAGGTAGGGGGACTTGCTTGTAAATATAGAAAGTGGAGGGTGTTATGTGTAAGTGTATATATATAGGGGATTGGATGATCAAACCCTTCACTTTTGATCATTTGTCAATCTTGAGAGAAGAGAAAAAGGGCTTGAAAGACTTCAAAGGGTTTTTGTGTTTGGGGTGAAATTGTGTCTACGTGGTGCCAGCGATTGTTGTTTTACCGTTGGAACTAAGTTTCTAACTTCAGGTAATCATCAACTTTCCTTTGTTGTTGTCGAATATCAAGTTTGGATCATAGTTAGGTTTTGGTCGAATGTTAAGGAAATTGGTGATCTTTGGATCACCAATTGAGTATTTGTGTTAGGTTGGTCCTATTTTCATTGTAGTAGTATTGTAGAGCCTGGAAATGCGAAACCATGGCTTTTTGAATCGGTCGAATTGGGTTTGGGATGCAAAAGTTATGCCAAAAAGATGAAAAATCGATTTTGGGTTCGTGCTGAATTTCAGCACCTAGCGATCGCTAGGTGATGAAGCTAGCGATCGCTAGCCATGGAAAATGAAGGCTAGCGACCACCTGATGATCGCGAACTCGAACAGAAAGTGGGGAAAAATAGCTAGCGATCGCTAGCTATCAGCCTAGCGATCGCTAGCCTCTGTTTTGTGTGGAAAAACTGTTTTGGCCGTAACTTTCGCGTCTTAGCTCCGATTTTGATACCGTAAAGACCGTTGGGTTCGTAATTGGATTATCTATCTTTCTAGAGAGTCTAGTTCAGGTCTAGACTAAGTGTGTTAGTTATGAGCCTTGAGTGTTTCGGACATGAGCCTTAAGGTGTCGTTATGAATGATATTCATGTGTGCTTTGCTATAATGTGATATATAGGTGATTGTTATACAATCGTGTGGTGAGTTGATCTTAATTATTGTGAAGCGAACCAAGGTGAGTACATTATCCCTTATACGTGGCTTTATGTACAACTTGTATGTGATGCATATATATTACGAGACTAGCATGTTGTGTGATGACGTACTCATTGTAGTGGTGGTGGCCACCGTGGGTATAGTCTTTGTGTTAAAATGATATCAGTATGTTGTGGTTCTTACCGGCGTGTACCGTAAGGCCATTAGTGATAGCATGCCTAGTTCTCAGATGTGCAATAGTTTGTATTATATTGTTGTGTGTTTGTGGTGTGTGCTCACTAAGCGAAAGCTTACCCGTTGTGTTCTTTTCCCTTAGATGCAGGTCCGTCTGGAAAGGACAAAGGGAAGGGAAAAGCTTGAAGTTCTGATCATGCTCAAGGCTCAGTTCACTTGGATTTATAATACCGTTAAACTTTAGATTATGTTTTAATGTTTTCAACAGATGTTTGTGATGAACCTCGTTTGAGGAATTGGTTAGTACCTTTTGGTTGAAACTTAAACCTTTGATCCTAAAAGAATAATAATAATAATAAATAAATTTACGTTTTTGGACAATTTCCGCTGTAATGGTTACTTTTATTTCATTTCCGTTTATTTCTCGTTAAAAATGGCAAAAATAAATTTGAGTTGTTACAAGTCGTCTCCGTTGAAAGATGACGTGACCTCATCTTCGTCTCGTAGGGATTTGCCGCTCTTGAGGTTGTCAACCTCCTCGGATTCATCACCGAAGTCCACCTGTTCGGACTCGGTGGCCTCAACGTCAACGACTTTTTGGTCGGACGGAGTATGCTAGTGCGTGTCATTACCTTCATCGTGGCCGGAATCATCATCGGAATCGTCTCCGGAAGGTTCTCCATGAGGATCACCTTGAGGCCTGGGAGCGGCGTCAGTCTGAGGAGGTGAAAGACCGTGTGCTTGTTCTTGTGGAGAAGCTTCCACGTCTTCACCTTGCCTCTCGAGTGATAGTGTTGGTGACGGCTCCTGTTCTTCGTCATGGAAGGGCGACGGCGGCGAGAATCTCTGAGTACCAGTGTACTGCTTGGTTCTAGCGCGGATGTAGTACTCGGCCGTATGCTCGTCCTCATCGACCAGTTGTCGTTGAGTGCGGCGACCCCGTGCTCGGTGGGCTTGCTGGTAAAGAGTACTCGGACCGACTGGAGGCACGTGCGGGACTGCGGAAGTACTAACAACTCTACCCGGCTCCCCCCTCACGTCCACTCTCAACACCCCTGATCCGGAAGCACCCCCAGTGGAACCTCGGGGCTCGGCGCCTAAGGCCCGAGCCGCATGTTGGACGGCTTGCACATCCTGGGCAGGGCTCCTCGGCTCTGAGGAGTCCGTTGATGTGTCTTCTATTCCTAAGGAAGCCCTATACAACTCTACGCTAGTAGCATTCCTATCCGCAGTGTTCAGCACGTGACGAGGGATCGGCATCTCCACCTGACCTGGTTTGAGCACTCGATGCTTGGTCCTGGAGATCTGCTTGCTCTCGAACAGGGGATGACTTGAGCGGCGACCGACTTCAGGATGTCTGGTCATATGATCACGGATCATCAAGGCGAAGAACCGCATCCACGGGATGGACGAGTGCTTGCTTCGCTGGTCGTTCGGGTCCACATCCCGTGTGATGTCAATCCCGAGCTGTGCTGCGAGGTCGATCATGCGTCCATAGATGATGGAGTGAATCACCTGCCACAATTGGGTCGAGGCCTTGTCAATGCCCTTGGTTTTGGCAGACAGGCACCGGTTCATGATACTGAACAGGGTTGACCATAGTGGCGGCAGCATGTTGTTGGTGACCTGAGAAATTCCGTTGAGCCGTTGGCCAGGGTTGTTCATGACGCCGATAGCAAGTATCTCACTGTAGAGGATCGGAACGTCATGGATAGGCTCAAAAGGAGCCTCGACGGAGTCAGCCGGAAGGTGTAAGATGCGTTTGAAGTCATCAATGGTGACAGACAGTTCAGTCTGGTCGACACGTCCTACTAGTGTTCGGACTCCGTCACGGTGGATGATCCTGGAAGTGTGCCAGAATTGCTGCAGGTATATCATGGGCACGGTAGTAGTCGCCTGTAAGGAGTAGGCAATCGGGTGCACCTTCAAAATCTCCAGGATCACCGCTTCCTGAGCGGGGAAGTTGTTCAGGTCCACGTACTCGTTGTTTTGAGTAATGGGCTTGAGATCTTCCGCGGAAATCAACGCGCGGTCAGCAGCAGCATTGATTGGTTGAGCCATCTCTGTTCAATGAGGACAAATTTTAACAAGTTAGAACATTCAAAGAACCACCAAGTGTTGAGAAAAAGTTGGAAATGGGAAATACCAAACCCGATTCGGGTTTTGGCAAAACCCGACTCGGGATTGTCACAAACCCGAATCGGGTAAAATATTTACCAGAGTCCATCAAAAACTCAAACACTTGTAAATTTTTTTGGCATGACCTCGTCTCAACGCGAGTCGAGAAACACGAGTACCCGAATCGGGTTACTCAGTTTCCCGAGTCGGGAAATGAGATCACAAACAGAATGCAATTCCTAAAGAAACCCGATTCGGGAATTGGGTATACCCGAATCGGTAAAGATAGTAAAACACTTAGAATGAATTTTTGTATTTCCTACAGAAACCCGATTTGGGTTTTGGGTATACCCGAATTGGTAAAGAATGTGAACACTTAGCAAAAATTTGAAACAAGTTCAAAAAGTCCACCGTTAAGACTGATGCGGGAAACTCGGATACCCGGTTCGGGTTATCCATGTTTCCCGGATCGGGATTCGAAAAACGAGAACAAGGGTTCCACAATGGATCGATGCGGGAAACCCGAATACCCGAATCGGGTTATTAGGTTTCCCGAATCGGGACAATGAACAGTTGATGCGGGAAAGTTCAAGAACATTCATAATACCTGATTCGGGACTTTTGAATGTCCCGAGTCGGGTTTCACGACTGTTCGTTTTTCCAAGTTACAAATCGATCAAAAAACACGATTTTGAACGAGTAAACTAGTACATTATGCTACAAATCAGTTCTAAACTAGTTTACAAACAACAAACGACCGATCGAACGTCCCGAAAACCCATTCCAAAGAGTTTGGGTTTTGGGTTTGTTCAAGAAGCTTTAGGCTTCGATTCGGCAACGAAAACGATAACTAAACATATTATAGATCATACCAAAGTGTTCGTAATCTTACCGTGATCGTTTGGGACTAGTCGGATCGAAGAACGGAGGTCGGAATCGCCGGAAAAGTGGCCGGGAAGCGGGAAGGTGGCGGTTGAGTGTTCGTCGGGGAGAGAGAGAAGTTTTAATTCTTTGAAAACTGATTTTGAAAACATAAACTATGAAAAGGACAAAAATCCTTTTTGTATAACAGATGGGTCAACTTATCAGTTTAAGGATAAGTGTACCCTCTTTTCACTCTCAATTTTCGCAAATGACAGAACGCCTCCTGGATTACAAGTTTCGCATAATTTGCAAAACGAGTCCCTGAACTTGTAAGTTTGTAATATTTTCAAAAACAGCCCTTGAACTTAAGTATCAGGAGATGGCAGATTTGGTACCCGAACTTGAAAGTGCAGAAACTTGTCACATCCACCCCCTGAACTTGCAAGTTCACAAAAATGTACAAGTTCAGTCCCTAGACCTTAACGAAACGACTAACCTGGATAGTTTTCTTCGGGTATTAACAGTGTAACCCCGGTATCGGATTTTGTGCGAGTCCTGATCTGATATAATCAGAAGTCGTTGTGAATGTCCACACCTATAAAAGAAAGTTTAGAATGGTATCCATTGTAGTATGGATCCGAGAACGTTAACACAGACAAACAGATGATTATAGAGACACTCCCCCTCGAAAGATGCTACACTTCTAGGCTCCCCCTACACACATGCATCCTAACAGATCCCCGACTCCCCCTAGACTTTAGGCGGGAGGTCTAACATCCCTAACTTACTTAGAAGAAAGAAATGGCGTTTCTCATCAAAGGCCTTAGTGAACAAATCAGCAAGCTGAAGGTTACTTTCCACAAAATATAGTTCAATATTACCTTTTTCGACATGATCCTTGATGAAGTGGTATCGGATGTCGATATGCTTTGTTTTGGAGTGCTGAACTGGATTAGCGGTGATCTGAATGGCACTTTGAGAGTTGCAGTAGATGGGAATCCGGTTCATGGTGTATCCAAAGTCCGCTAGTTAGGTTTTCATCCAAAGAACTTGTGAGCAACAACACGCGGCAGCAATGTATTCAGCTTCGGCCGTGGATAGTGATACACAGTTCTGTTTACGTGACGACCAACTCACCAACTTGTTCCCGAGGAACTGGCAGGCTCCAGATGTGCTCTTCCTGTCCAACTTGCAACCTGCATGATCAGAATCTGTGTAGCCAATTAGCTCAAAACTAGAACCCTTTGGGTACCAAAGGCCAAAGTCTGGCGTGCCCTTCAGGTACCTAAGGATTCTCTTCACAGCCTTAAGGTGTGAATCACGCGGGTCGCACTGATATCTAGCACAGACACCCGTGGAGAATACAATGTCAGGTCTACTGGCCGTGAGGTATAGCAAGGAACCAATCATTGCCCGATATTTCTTTAGGTCTACCGGCTTGCCAGACAAGTCAGCGTCCATTTGAAATGATCTAGACATTGGTGTAGCAGCGGAGTTTGAGCCAACCACATCAAAACGTTTTAATAAATCGTGAACATATTTTGATTGGTTTATGAAAATGCCTTCAGGGCATTGACGGACTTGAAGTCCCAAAAAGAATGTCAATTCACCCATCATACTCATTTGAAATTGTGATTTCATAGTGTGCTCAAACTCTTTGCACAACTCAGGCTTTGTAGAGGCAAAGATGATGTCATCCACGTATATTTGTACGATAATTAAATCATCACCTGATTTACGAAGGAATAAGGTGGGGTCGATTGTACCTTTCTTGTAGCCAGCTTCGAGCAAATAAATAGTAAGAGTTTCATACCATGCTCGTGGAGCTTGCTTGAGACCGTAAAGTGCCTTGTCTAGCGTGTAGACATGGTCGGGAAACCTCGGATCTATGAACCCCTCGGGTTGTTCAACATACACCTCCTCGTGAAGAACACCATTCAGGAACGCACATTTGACGTCCATCTGGTATACCATCATGTTCTTGTGAGCGGCGTAGGCGAGAAATATCCGTATGGCTTCTATCCTTGCAACCGGTGCAAACTTCTCGTCGTAATCGATACCCTCTTGTTGGCAAAACCCCTTGGCGACCAAACGAGCCTTGTTGCGAATAACAAGGTTGTTTTCATCCTTTTTGTTCCAGAAAATCCATTTTAAGCCGATGATGGATTTCCCCCATGGTCGTTTTACCAGGCGCCAAAACTTGTTCCTTTCAAACTCCGCCAATTCGTCTTGCATGGCCCTTACCCAGTCCGGGTCTGACAGAGCTTGATGGATTTCCGACGGCTCAAATTCGCTTAAGAAACAGGCGAAAAGACCCAAGTTATCAGATCACTTTGATGATCGAGTCTGGACATTCTAAGATGGACTCCCGATAATCTGGGACGGAGGATGACTTCTTGACCACTTTCTTGAATGGGGAAGAGTGACGTATGACTCTTGGTTGTTTGTCGTGTCGTTTTCATCTTGCACGACGAAGTTTCTGGACTGGTTCCCTCCGGAAGGACCACATGTAGCCCTTCCCAGTGGCTCAATATTTAGAACAACTTCCAGTCGAGGCTCCCGAACCACTTGAGCATATGATCTTTGAGAGGTGCTCGGAGATGGTAGTGGGGCAGCTTCAGGAATCGGAGCACGAACAGGGGTTGAGGTCTGTGCTACAACGGGTTCTGATGAAGCTCCTGAAGGTTTTTCATTTGATGAATTTTGAGGTGGGGAGACCACTGGTTCTGTTGTCGTATTCTGAGTGGAAGTGGTGGCCTCAGAAGTGCTTTCCGTCACGAAAGCATCGGATGACATAGACGTCGTGGAGGTACCCGGTGCAGCAGGTACGATGATTGGACCAATTAAGATTGGCAAATCATAGTCTGAAGGATCTATAAAATCTGAATCAAAGGTGTTAGGTCTAAAAGCTGTGCTCGGTGGTGCATTAGGCAGGTCAGGTAAAATAGCATCAGGATTACTAGAGCTAGCATCAGAGAGAGTTTCGGTTTTAGAGAAATCTACATTTGCACTTTCCAGGATGGTTTGGGATCGTTTGTTGTAAACCCGATAGGCCTTTGAGTGTGGTGAGTATCCGATGAAGATAGACTCATCAGCCTTGGGTCGAACTTTCCCAAATCGTCCCGGTCATTCAGAATATAACACTTACAACCAAATACCCGTAGATGTTTGATATCAGGCTTGCGCTTCTCGATCATCTCATAAGCGGTCTTTCCGGTTCGCTTTACGATGAGAGTGCGGTTTTGCGTGTAGCATGCCGTTGCAACTACTTCGGCCCAGAATGATTTAGGCACGCCTGAGTGAGCCATCATGGATCTCGCTGCCTCGACCAACGTCCGGTTCTTCCTTTCTACTACCCCGTTTTGTTGAGGAGTACGTACTGCAGAGAAGTTGTGAGAGATTCCCACATCTTCAAGGAAGCAATGTAACTTCGTATTACGAAATTCGGTTCCGTTGTCGCTTCTCAACTTCTTCACCTTGAGATTCAATGAAACTTGAATCCGTTTGATGAAGGCAATGATTCTATCAGCAGCATCAGATTTAGCCCGAAGAAATTCGAGCCAAGTGAACCGAGAGAATTCATCGACAAGGACTAGCATGTACTTCTTTCTAGCTAGACTTTCAATCCTCATCAGCCCACATAGATCCATGTGTATCATGTCGAGTAGACTTCGACAGTTACTTTCCAACTTTGGAGGATGGGAACTTCTCTTCATTTTCCCTAACTTGCATGCAGAACATAGTGTGTCCTTGGAGAGGCGTGTCTCGGGAAGTCCACTGACCAAGCCTCTGGAAACCAGCTTGTTCATGTCTTTGAAGTTCTGATGACATAGCCTTTGATGCCATAACCAACTGTCCGCCTTGGTAGCTTTCGCGAGCAAGCAGATTTTGTTATCTGGATGTGATAGATCTTCAAACTGAGGATGGGTTTGGGGAATGCATCTAAAGACGGTCGTGTACAGGTTCCCAGTTCTGGGTGCAATTAGAACGGGAGTTTCATCTTCAGTGTTCACCGTAGCTCCGTACATGAATTGTTTGCACCAGAAGCCATTATCACAAAATTGGCTGGAGCTGAACATGTTGTATGCCAAACCCCTCACATACCTCACCTGCTTGATGACATACTTCCCATCTGTGATGCTTCCATGCCCTTCTATCCTTTTAGGTCTTGAATCAGCCATCTTGACGTATCCCTCAAACTTTTCAACAAAGTCAAAAAGGAAGGACCGATGACCAGTCATGTGTCGATGGGCTCCTGAAACTATGTACCACACATGACTGACCTCGAAGGCGTCGTTGTTGTACTACAAGCCGGCTTCAGCATCAAAGTCGACAACTTCGGTGTTGTTACTGTCCGGCGCCTCGAAGTCAGCCATCAAGCATGGTCCACCGACCATATGATCCTCCTCATCTGAGCTCTCCTCCTCGCAAACCCAGTTCTCTTCATCCACCAGCAAGGCCACGCCCTTCTCTTTCTTTCTCATAAGAGCGGCCTTCTTCTCGAAGTAAGCGGCATCTTTGTATACCGCTTTGCAGTCTTTGGCATAATGGCCAGGCGTCCCGCATTTGAAGCAGGTGGGCCCGTGGCCATTTGTATTTCCTTGAGAGGATGGCATGGGTTGAGAATTCTGGACTTGAGCACTGCTTGCTCCCAACTGCTGTTCGGTGATCTGAACACTTTTGCCATGCGGAGGTTGCTTGGGGTGACTTCCACCATTGAAGTTTCCACCATGATTGTTCTGATCTCCTCCGCCATTCCTTCCTTGATCATAGCTTCCTGAATGATGATTGAACCTACCATCATCATATCCAGCACCGGTCTTTCCTTCATAACCTTGCCCAGAGAAGTTATGCCCGTATCCACCTCCTTGGTTGTTGTAGTTAGAACCATGCTGATTGTATCCAGATCCTTGATAGTTTCCCTGATAGTTGTGCCCATTTCCTGAGTTTCCTTGGAAATCCAAAAACGTGTTGTCATGCCTGAAGTTGTTCCCGAATCTTCCACGACCACCTCTTCCGCGATCAGATGACTGATACCTACCCCCTTGTGGGTAATGACCTCTCCCTTGATCAAACGACTGATGTCCGCCTCTTCCCAGACCAAAACGGTTCCCACCATGAGAGCTTGAACGGTTGAATCCCCGATTAGCAGTTAGTCGCTGCATCTTGTGTGTTATCAATGCAAGGGATTCATTCATGTTGTGCAGTTCCTCATCAGTAACAGTGATGATCGTCGGATCATTAGAGTTGTCACTGTGCTGGTAGTAGTCTTGGCTCATATCATAGGGGTAGTCTTGGTAGTATTCTTCCGGGTAAGGATTCACCGACAAATTTGATTCTCCATGGTGCACGGCAGCTAGTGCAAGAGGGTCAATTGATTTCTTGGGTTTGTTGCCGGTGATGAATTCTTCATGTTGGACCATCATACTGAACAGGTCGTGAAGTCCCATTTGTCCAAGATTCCTACTCAGTTGAATGTTAATGGCCAAGTTTCGCCATTCTGGATTTAAGTTCTTCAAGAACTTCACGTTCACCTCGTAGCGAGACTTCTCAACCTTCAGTCGTCGAAGATCGTTGACTAGGGAGTTCAAGCGTTGGTATGAGTCGTGCAACAGTTCGCCTTCTTTTGCATGAAACCCTTCGTAGGCATTCATGGCAGATTCCTTTTGAAACTCTGAAGTAGTGTCTCCCCCCTGCATTTGCTGTTCTATTTCAATCCAGATATCCCGAGCATTGTCGAAACTGTCGACGCGGGAATACATGTCATTGGGGAGAGCCATGATGAGAAGAGACATTGCACGCTTGTCGATTTCATGGCGTTCGCGTTGTTCTTGATTGAACAAGTGATAAGGTTTCTCCACTGTGTATGAGGGTAAAAGTGGACAGGTGTCAGTTTCAAGCACTTCGGCAATGGTGACAGTGGGTCTTACGGGACCTTCTCTAATAGATTTCATCAGGTTTCGATCGAGCTGATCTAGGAAATGGATCATCCTTAGTTTCCATTGGGCATATTCTCCCATAACGAGCACTGGGGGACGAGACTCTGACCCCATGCTGATGATTTCTCTCGACATCTTGTTCTCAAAGAAAAGATCCCCTTCGAGTGGATAACTTGGTTTCGAAGAAAGCTTTCGAAAAAGACTGTTCTGGCGAGCACTCGCGACACAAATAGCCTTGAGAAATTGAAAATTTTGAAACAATGGCTAAGTGTCAGATTTGAAACGAAAATCGAAAATTTCCGGGTCAAAGAGTGCAAAACCCGATTTGGGATCGAGAGATTCCCGATTCGGATCTGGCCGAGAAACCCGGTTCGGGTTTTGGTAAAACCTGATTCGGGTGAACAGTGCAAAGCCCGATTCGGGTAAGTGACAAACCCGATTCGGAAACTACCTTCGAGCAAGACCCGGTTTGGGAAACCCGTTGCCCGATTCGGGAAACTGAAGTTTTCCTGATTTGGGAAACGTGTATGCCCGGTTCGGGTAAGGTACACTTGCCCGATTCGGGTTTTCGAGCTGATAAATCAGTTCAAAATACCCGATTCGGGTAAGCTGACCAGAAGCTCCGAAAAATAGCTCAAAATCATCAAAAACCACTTCTCAAGTTAGTTAAAAGTGTCCCAATTGTTGCAAAACAAATGTAAGAACCTTTTGGTATCACTTATCACTTAAAAACAACACTAGAAGTGTTTGTTTGAGGCTCAAAAGGAGCAAAAGATGGTAAAACACAAGTTTTTCAAAAAAGCTTTTCAAACCATTTTAAAATGCAAAAACCTCCAAGAAATCCACCAAAGGTTCAGCTCTGATACCAAATGTGAATCCCAAACTTGAGAATGAAAGATGGAGAGAACAAATACTTGCAAAGAGGATGTATGAATGTAAGAACAACAAGTGTGAAGTTAAGGTATCACGAAAAGAGAATGACAAAGTGAGAGAATGATTCTTGGGATTGCTTCTCAATATTAAATGTAGGCTACCAAAAACTTAACCAAACCCTAGGCTATAGCTTACTATATATAGCACAAGGGAAATGAGAGTTACATAAAAGCCCTTAGAGTCTATGACTCTTTACAAAAGAGGGCACTAACTAAATTAAAGCTATTCTATGAAATAGGAAAATACAGGATAGGCCCTCTGACTTCTTACCAACCAAAGGTAGGGTCTAACAGTTGCCTTCGAGAATCGCACGCACACACCACCTAAATCTTCAAAACACCAAAGTTCGACTTTCTGGAAATTTTAGCCCACTTCGACCATTTGCTGCTCCTTACTGAAGCCTCCGATGCTCGATCCCTCCGGTCAGATCAAAGAACTATGAGTCGTGAAGCTGCTGTCCAAATTTCGCGACGATCCGACGGTTAACGAGGGAGAACGAGCCAATCTCTCACAGCCGCGCAATTCTGACGGGAATTCCGAAAATTTCCCTTTTCTCTCCTTTCTTACTCTAGAACGGTTTTCATGATCAAAACAAGCCAAAATCATGATTATGCACTAACTAGGGTCGATATCTAACGATTATATGCAACCAATTTGACCCAAAAACACACCAATTGATGATTCTATTATCACCATTCTACACCAAACCCTAACCATGACTTCATATTACTAAAACCTTCAATTGAACATCAATTACACACATAGGATTCATACATTGGTTGTAGTCAACGTGCTTTCTGCAACAATTGCTCCATAACACCTTCAATTTCTCTCATTTGCTTCCAACCTCAAACGCCATCTCTCCATCTCTCTTACGTTCCCTTTGGCTTATATCCTCCTAATCAACCCTTAAGTTCCATAATTAACACATGAACCCCTCAACTCCTTGAAACAGCAATACACAAAAATAAGTTAACTTAACGGAAATCCGTTAACTTACGTAAAAAGAAAAAAAGGGGTGTTACAAAAATCCATACCTTGCTTAAAATACTCAAGTGGACGTTGACTTTTGTAGCTCCTGGTAACAGCTCGTTCCACATCGGCTGTTGAGGGGAACAAATCACTCCTTATAAGGTGTGTTGATACCTCACCTGGTGAAACGCGTTTTGGGTTGTGACATGGACTGGGCAACTCCAAAGCAAAATGTGAGGGAGTAGGGGTGACCGGTTAGGGCCCTGTGTCTCCAAAGCGGGCAATATCGAACCACGGTCGCCTGGGCTTTTACAAATGGTATCAGAGCTAGGACCGGACCGATGTGCACAACCGGGACGTTATGTCCGAAAGGGGGGAGTGTGTAACAACTCGTCCCACATCGGCTGGTGATGGGAATAAAGCACTCCTTATAAGGTGTGTTGATACCTCACCTGGTGAGACGCGTTTTGGGTTGTGACCTGGACTGGACAACTACAAAGCAAAAACATGCGGGAGTAGGGGTGACCGGTTAGGGCCTGTGTCTCCAAAGTGGACAATATCGAACCACGATCGCCTACACTGTTTCACTCCTTTACTCTTTTTCACATGTATCACTTGCATCAAACAATACAATATTACGAATAATAACACATTAATAATTAGTCTTCTACTCTTCCATGGAAAAGACAACACTGTGTTTATAATTTTGTTTTCTGTTATAACCAAAACTTTAATCATTATATCGTCATGATGAAACCAAAGCGATAAGGAGTTAAGGATAAAGAGGGGAGGAAGAGCTAGAGAGATTTACATGAATAGATGAACCCCCCCCCCCCCCCCCCCCCCCCCCAAAAAAAAAAAAAAACCCCAAGTCTGCTTCCACTCTGAAACCTTGCTTGCAAAGCTGTTTGGTTGTCTTTGTCGCGTTCTAGCACGATGTTTGGGTGCATTTTGATTAGGTCTAACGCCACATCTGCATGTTTACGGAAAACCTTACTTGTTACGTCATGGTATTTTTGTCGTTTGCGAAATTCTTTTTTGATCCATGTTTAAAATTTAAGAAATAGATCGTATTATATAAATTAATTATTCTTTTTTTGAACGGCATGGCGGCATCGACCCTCTCAAACGACTACCACCGAACACACTCATGCACGCATGCACGCCGTCCAGGCGGTATCGGGCATCCACGAGCAACCCACTGAACACATTACTTTTTATATATTCTTAATATTTAATAACAAGATTATATAAAAAAAAAAACATTCAATATTGGGCTCATTAAATATAAAACACATTACTTTTTATATACATCTAATTTATATTGAGCTCATTCAATATTGGGCTCATTTATGTGTTTCCAATTTTTTTATCAAATTTTTATATACATCTAATGACAAGTTAATTTTTAAAATAAAGTACGTATTAAATAAAAAATATTTATTTATTTAAAATATTGATAAATTTAGAAGAAAAAGATGTTCAAAAATCTCAAGTTTGGAAAAATAAAGATAATTTCACATATTATTTGATTTGGGACCTGTAATATGCAAGCAAATCATTGAAATTTAATAACGGTTAACATGACATTATATATATAGAGTCACCTTATTTTGAAAACTCATTAATTTGTGGAAACTTTGGAAACTCATATAAACCATTGATTAGAAGGATCAATGGACAAGATTAATTGCAAAATTCAAAATCATAACCACCAACTCCTATAATTAAGCATCACAAAAATAAAATAAATAAAATTACCAAAAATAAACAAGAAAATGGATTATGATTGGTGGAAAACATGGTTTCCAAAGTTTCCACAAATTAATGAGTTTTCAAAATAAGGTGACTCTATATATATATATATATACACACATATTCAAATTACAAACAGTTAAGATTGAATAAACACCAATTTTGCAAACAATTAAAAAAATTTAGCATTACAACAAAATTATGTTTATGTGATGAAAAAAGTAAGCATCTTAATAAGTCACTTTATAAAACTTAATAAGACCACAAGATAAAACGTCTTATTTAAAGACGTTGCAATCAGTCTTACATGATTTTTTTGGCGTTCTAATAGGTTTTTGACATTTATAATACAATGTATCACATTAGAAATTTTATATGACCCTATTTTAAATAATTATGTAAAAACAAGCATCTTATAAAAAGAGGTTTTAGGCAGTTAAATTTTTTACATCATATAAATCTGATTTTTTGGTTATGTTTTTCTTAATCTGCCCAATGTCATTGACTCTTGAATCATATAATCTATACCATAAAAAAGTTATATTTTCACAACGTATACAACTTTACTATGTAATTTCAATTAACATATTTCATCGATTTCATCACCGTGCAACGCGCGGTTCACACCTAGTGTTAATAATAATTGGGGTTACAAGCCGATTATATGTAGGATCATGTGAATTAAAGTCTTAAGTCTACAGGTAATTGTATTTTAATGATCCAAATCATAGAAATTTTTATCATTTAAAAATATTAATTATATTACAAGTTGGTAACATTAACAAGATGCCATCAAGGTATCAAATATCAATCCACGTTTGAGGCGTTGACCACGAATATGAACATCGAGGCAACAAAGCAAACGAATTTAATTATATTACAAGTTGGTAAAAAAAATGTCTTCATCGATCTAACACTTCATAAAGACGTCATATAAAAATGCTTCATAAGACGTCATATTAAAAACGTCATATATATTAAAAATGCTGATAAAGCATTTTGACAAAATGTGTCCCTAATTAAAATATTTGTTAATGCCCAAAATGTGTTTTGTTGTTGGATAAATTGTTAATGAGAATTCAAATGGGTGACAAGTTATCTAAGGTGTATATAGTTGGTGAGTAATCTTTTTTTTACAAAATCTGTGAGTAATCCTTGCTTGGAAAACATCATATTCTACGCATACCATTGATATTTTATGGGTAATGATCACCGATGGAATTGAAACCGATAGAATGAAGGTATGTGGGTCTTGATGTAGTGGTGCCTTCGTTTTACTATTTTGTCAACTGTCTATCCGGGATCAAGTCATGAGGTGGGCATTTGGTGATACCCTGACTATGGGTCGGCTTTCGAGCCGGTCCATGGTCGCCGAGGATTAGTCGGGTGTCCATATGGATCCCGGATACCTTGTCAACTTCGTGTCACAGCAGGGCCGGTCTTGAGATTTCGAATGCCCATGGCAAAAGGTAGAAATAATGCCCTTTTATTATGCAAACTAAAAACCAAAAAACAAAAAACAACGTGGGACATAAACTAAAACCCCCTACGTCAGATCTTAATTAAAAGAAAAAGGATACAACCGGAGGACATAACCAAAACCCCATGTATTAAAACATAAAATACATCATCTAAAACGACGTATTTTAGGCAAGTGAGTCAAAATAGTTCAAGTGTTCAATTGTTGACGTTCTATACAATCGATTTGACGATTTCCTTCAATCGTTTGGATTTTCGTGGTAGCCTTAAGCCGTTTTGTATGACCGATTAGGCGATTAATCGAAGGTGGACTCTGTATCGGGAAAGAAAGCAGGCCGAGAAAATAATTGTGTTTGGGTAGATGAACGGACCAGTATATGATGCATAACGGTAAAAAATTGGCCCAAAAAGTCTAAAAATGAACCTACTAACGGGTATTTGGGATGAACTTGTTGATGCCCCTTGACTTGATGATGCCCTGGGCCGTCGCCCTCTTGGCCTAGGCCCAGGGCCACCCCTATTTGTCGGGACAAGTACATGAGTTATCTGCCATTAAAAAAAACTTGCTAGAAATAAATGTTCTAAGTGTGGTGGGATGAGAATTGAGCAAAAACGTGGAAGGTGTTCGGTCAGTTAACACTTGCATATGCAATGTAAACGACTAAACGTGTATAATAAAATTATTTATTAAAAATAGGTGGAGATAATTAATAAACAATATAAACATCGGATATTCGGATTCCTTAAATCATCACTATACAATTACAAGTTGGCAAAAGCTGTCCGTCACAATTCAACTTGTAGATATCTTAAACTTCAAAATATAAGTAGCAAATCGAACGTTCCAACTTTAATTTTTTATAAATTTGGTTTCTTGTGGCTCAATGAAAGTAAGTAATCGAACCATTAAATCATTTATTAGGAAATAGACAAATATATATATATATATATATATAAGCTGTAATCAAGATTATTCATATAAATGATTTAGATCTAAAAAAAAGGGGGTAAAACATGAAAAAAAATCCTCAAAGTTTCGTTTGTTTTGCGGTTTAATTCTCAAAGTTTATTTTTAAATGAAATAATCATAATGTTTCATTTAAATGATGTTTTAATCCTCAAAATTTCATTTGTTTTACAGTTTAACGGTTTAACCCTCAAAGTTTATTTTTAAATAGAATAACTATAATGTTTCATTTAAATAATGTTTTAATCCTCAAAGTTTCATTTGTTATACAATTTTACCTCAAAGTTTATTTTTAAATGAAATAACCATAATGTTTCATTGATTTGTTACTTTAGCCCTAATATTAAATTTTAACCTCAAAGATATATATGTGTATCTATATATCTTTTCTCCAATCTTGAGCACGTACGCATGAAGCCAGGAAGCAGAATTCGGCTAGATTGAAGAGCGGGCGACTTACACGCGGCCAACAGCCGCATCATACCCGCCGAATGCACTGTTGATCGATCAATTTTGCTTCTATTTCGAAATTGAGACGGTTACTTTACGAGATTGGGTATAAAAAAGAGATCGGAACCGTCAATTGGAGGGGAATCCACCGGGAGAGAAGCAATTGGAAGCAAGAATCCATTGGGAGCAACTTCCCTTCAACAATTCTATCTTAGGTTTTGGTAATTTCTTTTCTTTTTGACGGTTTCGACAGCCGTCAAATAATAAAAATTCCAATAACGACTAATTACAAAATAAATTATACTAGCGGTAAGTCGGGTCGAATCCACAAAGATTGGTCGTGACTAAAATTTATGTATCTATTCATTCTGAATCTCTAATGTCACCTTTGAGCTTTCAAGATTTTTCTGCATATTACTTTGAATATCACAAATGACATTACAAATAAAAATCTCAAAACAACTATTTGGGCCAAAATGCATTCCAGCATCTTTGCCTACAAACACACACACATAATTATTTAAGTTTTATTTTGTACCTAATAATTAATGAAGCATTCTCTTGTTTTGCTTGCCAAAGATGCTTGGTCCATATGTGGAATAGACCAAGGTAACTAACAAAGGAAATTGTAGCACTCCAAACATACCCACAGGAATACTTGTTACTGCAAGAAGAGGAGCTGCAATCCATGTCACTTTATCTTGAAGCACAAGCGAAAGAGTTGCACTGAACGCCACCAAGGTAGCCGCTAACGACAAGAACAAGAAGACGAGGCCGATCGTCATTCTTTGTGGCAACGTGTAAAGGAAGTCATCCGCCGCATAGCGTGAAGTCAGTATCCCTAAGAACATTAGCACCGAGGTAGCTGAAGAAAATAATGCAACGGCATCTGATATGATAAAAAGCATAAACGCTCCTCTATCTAAATACACCGGTTTTCCATCGTTGGTTCCACCAAGGACCGCGAAGGCAACAGCAAATGCCATTGTGACTATCAGTGTTGCAACAACGGTACTTGAAGATGCTGTGTCTTTCATCCATTCTTGGCCTTCTTTAAGCAAGTCTTTAGGCTGGTCAAGGAAAACCATTTTAGGAGTTTCATTTTTTTTGTTGTAAGCATGTTTAAATTTGGGTTTTACGAAATTAGTTTCGATTTCCTGCACACACAAAAAAATGTGTTAGTTGCTAGGAGCAATTATGTATAAAATAACAACATTATAGTGTATAGATGGGAGTTCCTTGTGTATAATTTTTTTGGAAAAGTTGTTTAAAACGAAGTTATATTGGATGAACATAAAATATACGTTGGGCAAGATCCTAATTTGGATAATGAATTTTGGAACTTTGATTCTGGTATTTAAGATTACTTTTTTTTTTTTGAACGGCAGGTTAGTTGTTAGTAAACACTTCAGTTAGATTAAATATGTCTTTGCCCGGGTTTGAACCCGGAACTTCTACTCCAAGAGGGTGACCCCTCTACCAACCGGGCTAGCCCCAGTTGGCTTAAGATCGATTACTTTATTTACATAACTTGTAGATGTATGTTAATTATGATCCTCGATATTTTTAACTGCTAATTAAACAAAAAAAAAAAAAAAAAACATCATGTGCCCGTTAATAAAAAGGGACTGTAAAATTTATTAATTAGTGTTATTTTCAAAAAAAGTTTAGTTGTAACAAGGTTTCTTAAAATTAATGCGTAAATTGATAACTGATGTTTATATATGTAAAATTAATTATTTATCAAGTGCAATTTACCTGAAAAAAACTTCTTTTTATGGAATAAGATTTTCAATCCTTGTCATGCTCATTCGATAACGTAAATGATATAATAAGTGTTAAATAAGTATGCATTTAGTAAAGAATCCCTTAATTAATTCACCATATTCACCTTGAACCATTGAAGCTCACGCTGCATTCGTAGAGCTGCACCGTTTATATTCATTAGTCGTTGAGCTGGTGCCATCTTTGCAACAATATGTAACGCGTTCTCTCTTGTTTCTTCATGAAGGTGACTTGCGAGAAATGCCTTGTGGCTACTCATTTGGTAGACGAGATTATATACTTGTTCCTGTCGATTACTGATGGCCGAATGAAATAGAAAAACAGCATCGTCGCTAGGGGTGTTCCAAAAAACCGAAAAACCGAACCGAACCGTGTGATCCGAAACCGCGAAAACCGATTGTTAGATTTATTTGTTAGTTGTGTCAATTTGTAATTAATTGAAAGTATGTTCCTTTATTGTAATTTTGATATTTTGGCCCAAGTGTTTAGGCCCATGCTTTCTAAGGCCTTTTGGCCCTTTTAGTTTAAGTATAAATAGGACCTTAATTCCTCATTTGTACTTTCCACTTCCCTTGTAATCATTTGAGAGCTATTAATCATTTGATGACTTTTACACTTAGTATATTTTTCATCATGATAATTGCTCCATCACTCTAGATCTTGTACTTAAAGTTTACCATAGAAAATCTAAGTGTTCATTGTGGTTGATTTGGAACCCACAATTGGTATCAGAGCCTACCACTTGCTCTTGATCCTTTGAGTGTTGGTTCCGGTGGAAAATAGTTTGTTTCGGCATTGAGGTTTTGGATTTTCAGCTCCGGCGTGCCTGAATTTTTCTAAGTGTTTTCAGCTCCAGCACTCCTGAGCTTCAGCACTTTTGAAATTTTTCTAAGTGTTTTCAGCTCCAGCACTTCTGAGCTCCAGCACTTTTGAATTTTTTCTAAGTCTTTTCAGCTCCAGCACTCCTGAGCTCCAGCACTCCTGAATTTTTTCTAAGTCTTTTTAGCACACCGAAACTCATACTTGAACATTTTCACCAATCCAACCACCGGATCAAACTAAGTGGTTTAAGATCCGTAATCAACCATGAACACACGTGATGCTTTAGCAATCGGGTCCGATACCCGTCCTCCAGTACTGTTCCGTGGTGACTTCTCACAATGGAAGTCAAGATTCCTAGACTTCGTTGAAAAACAACCTCTTGGCAAGGAAATACTTGAATCTCTAAAGAATGGACCAGTCAAGTTCTACATGACTATCCCTGACGTTCCGGATGGCAACCCTCCTGTGGTAGGTGGTGTGGTTGAGAAGGATGCAACCAAACTCACACCTGAGGAAGCAAACCGCTTGAAGGGAGATCAACTCTCCAAATCATATCTCATCCAAAGTCTTCCAAATGACATCTATGCAAACATCGATTGCAACGACACGGGGAAGGCTATGTGGGATGAAATCTGTAGTCTGATGCATGGCACGGAGAAGGGTATTCAGATGAAGAGATCAAACCTCTTAACAAAGTTTGCCACCTTCAAGGGACGTGAGGGGGAACTGCTTGAAGACACTTATCACAGGTTTTGCACGATGATCAACGAATTGAGGAAGAACAAGCTAAAGAAGTCACAATTGGAAATCAACATCCAATTCATCAACTCTCTGCGCTCTGAGTGGAGGAGATTCGCCTCGAACATCCAACAGAATCGCAATTTGGAGGACATTGACATCCATGAACTGTATGAGCTGCTCAACCACAACCAGGATGAAGTGTTGGAGACTATGGGCAACATGAAGAAAGTGGAAAAGTATGCTGACCCACTTGCATTGGTGGTGGACCGAAGACAGTTCACTTCTGGGAGATCACCCCGCTACGAGGATGAATATGATGTACCGTCTGACAACGGAGAGAAAGGGAGTGACTCTGATGAGGAAATGAATGACATGAAGAAGGCTCTTGCACTAATCACAAGGACCTTATCTAAAAGGAACTTGAGGAAACCTATGTCTTCCAACAATCATAGGTACTACAGTGGTAAGAGGTATGAAACTAAACCAAGAGGTGAAGTGAGAAGGTACGAAAGGCCAACTGAATCTGACACTAGGAGGTATGAAGAATCTAGGGAGCATAGATATGATGATAGGAGGTACCAAGATCGACGTTATTATGATGACAATGAAAAGAGGTATGACGAACCTAGAAGGTTTGAACAAGAGCCAAGGAGACATGAACAAAGTAGTAGAGCAGTCTACCACAAGCCGGAGGAGAAAGCAAAGACAGATGACAAAGGCAAAGAGCCCAAGAAGGATGGGAGTCCAACATGCTTCAAGTGTGGGAAGCCTGGGCACTTCGCTAAGAATTGCATCAACCAAGTCTCCAAGTACGACTACTACAAGAACAAGATGAACTTGGCGAAAAAGCAAGATGATGGATTAGTGCTGCTTGCTGAAGATGAAGCCTGGCTTCAAATGTCAAGTGATGATGAGGAAAGAGATCTTGTCTGCATGCTAGCTCAAGATGACGCATGGAATGTGGATAGTGATGAAAGACAAGATCAATTATGCTTGATGGCAGATGTGGATGAAGAGTATGCCGAGGATGATGATCGTGACTACAATGATGCCAACTCAGACCAGTCTGATTCATCTTCTGAGGTACTCCCTGACCTATACACTGAACTTGAAAATCAAGTAAAAGGTCTTGCACAAAAGGTTTCTGAGTATGAAAAAAAGATTAAACAAGCTAATAAACAAACCACAATTGTTGAATCCAAATTAGCTAGTGAACATGCCCTAGTTGTGAAATTCAACATAGAATTAGCCTACTCAAAAGACAAAGTTAACATGCTTACCATTGCAAACAAAACTCTTGAAGACAAAGTCACAAGCTTAAATGCTAATATCACTGATTTACAAAAGAGACTACATGAGGCTGAAAGAGTGAGTAGTGAGAATGAAAAGAAGTATGATTTTATTTTTGCTCAAAGAATTAACTTGTTTGCGAAAATCAAAGATATGGAGGACAAGTTTTTAAAGAGAGGCCAGACTGATCAAACCATTCACATGAATCAACCCAAAGAGTTCAATTATTACAATCCAAAGGAAGGCATTGGATATAAAAGTCCATGCTACCTGAAGCGTGCCATATCCAAGACTCCTACCTTGTATGATCTGAGGTACATGAGTCTTGGATACAAAATTATTTTCATGAAAGAGTCTGATGACCCCGAACAGTTGAAGGAAATTGAGAAGAAAGAAAAAGCTAGAAAAACCAAACAATCATTTCCCTTCAACTATTCATCTCTCAATGCCAGTTATGCAACGCGTGAGATTCCTTTGTCTAAGGACTACACGCCTAGCTATACTGAGGATGAGATGAATCAGGGAGTTCCAATCCTTGAAAAAGTTTACAAAGATAACCAAACCTTTTATGAAAAAAAGGATTGCTAAACTGGAGGCTGAGCTAGAGGATGAGAGGCGCATGAGCCTTAGGGAAAAGGACCTATTCTTGAGTAAAATCAATGAATTGGAGAAAGCCCTCAAATCCAAAAGCACACCAACAGCAAGTCAATCCACCTTTGGAACTCGTGATAACTCACGTCATCATCACCATAGATGGAATGTGAATGCGTTAGATTTTAGACCTTCAAGTACCTCTTCTACAAACTCTAAATCCATGGTACTAAGGTCTCCAATCTGCACCACCATTTCATACATGGAAGACTTAGCGTATATGGCACCTAAATCGACGGTACAAATTTCTGAAATTGTATCGGATGATAGTACCAATAGGGTTGGTGAGAATGGTAGATCATCAGGCCAATCTAAACCAGGAAACAAGGCTCCTCCTAAACTATCCCGGAAAGACAAAGGGAAGGACAAGTTAGTCACTCCTGAGTCTGAAGTTGCGAGTTCATCTCGTACCAATGTGAATGTTCCTAAGAAAAACAGACGTTTTCGAAAACAAAAGAATGCTACCAAACCAAAGGAACACTCACACAACTTCACTCCGAAGAAAAACCCCTCACAAACTCATTCTCCAAATGTCAAAGGTACTAACCGTGGTTTTCAAAATGTGACAGATCAAAATATGAGAAATGGTAGGCGTAAGAACAAGGAGAGTGGATCAAAAGAAGGCAGTCGTCCGAAGCCATTTGCACATAAGCCTAGTTATATGAAAAACAATTTTTCCAATTTTGTACATCATAGAACTAATAGGCATGTACCACAAACTCCATTTCAATGTTATGAATGTGAACACATAGTTTATGGATGTAATAGCAATTTTTGTTGTCAAAATCAATTTAGATTTGGGTACTGTGCAAATGCTTTCGTGAATGATTACTTTGTTCCTAACTATCATGGATTCTACAATCATGGTTATCATCATACTCATAACAAGAGACCTAATCCAAAACCCAAACAAAAATCTCCACCTAAGGGCAAACAGGAACATGTATTCAAACCTGCTAATCCTAATCAGAAAGGACCCATTCCCAAATGGGTACCTAAAAATATTTCTCCGTGATTTTGCAGGACGGTCATGTGTGGTACATGGACTCAGGGTGTTCCAAGCACATGACCGGAAGGAAGGAACTTCTCGCTAACTTCAAAGAAAAATATGGCAGGAACGTTCGGTTTGGGAATAAGCTTTCAGCACCAATAATGGGATATGGTGATATCCTTCATCATAAAATCACCATCAATAAAGTAGCCTATGTGGAAGGCTTGAGTCACAACCTGCTCAGCATTGGAAAGTTCTGTGACAAGAAACTTGAGGTTAACTTTCGGGAAACAAGATCTTATGTCAGGACATATGATGGACAGGAACTCATTGAGGGTACTCGCAGGTCGAATCTCTACACCGTCAATTTCCGGAAACAACGACCATTCACAGAAGTATGTCTCCTCTCAAAAGCAACCTTCAATCAGAACGTGTTATGGCACCGGAGACTATCCCACCTGAATTATGCTACAATTAATCAACTAGCTAAGACAGGATTGGTGACTGGTCTCCCCTCCTTGAGGTTCACCAAGGAACAATTGTGCTCAGCATGTGAGATGGGGAAGATCAAGAAATCTTCGCACAAGCTGAAAGTGGAACACAACACCTCCAAACCACTTCAGCTCCTCCATATGGACTTGTGCGGACCAATGCGTGTACAGAGCATCAACGGGAGGAAGTATGTACTGGTAATTGTGGATGACTTCTCAAGGTATACATGGGTGAACTTTCTCAGAAGTAAGGATGGTGCTTCAGACATCATCATTTCTTTCATCAGAAATGTGCAGGTCAGACTACAACTTCCTGTTCAAGTGATTCGCACCGACAACGGCACTGAATTCAAGAATCGCAAGCTTGACTCGTTTCTTGATTCTGTCGGCATCACTCACACCTTTTCGGCTGCCAGAACACCTCAACAAAATGGTGTTGTTGAGAGAAAGAACCGTACCCTAGTGGAAGCTGCACGCACCATGTTGACATTTTCCAAGCTTCCACTACACTTCTGGGCTGAAGCCGTTGCGTCTGCCTGTTTCACCCAAAACCGATCCCTTATTACCAAAAGGTTCATGAAGACTCCGTATGAGTTGGTGTACAATCGACCTCCCAGCATCAAATTCTTCAGAGTGTTTGGTTGTGAATGCTACGTGAAGAATGATAAAGACAATCTTGACAAGTTCAGTCCAAAGGGTGATGAAGGTGTTTTCATTGGGTATGCCAAGGACTCTCCGTCCTACCGTGTGTACAACAAGAAAACAAGATGTGTGGTTGAGAGCACAAATGTGGATTTTGAAGAAGGCATTGAAGAAGACTCTACACCAGCTCCAGTTACACCAGGAATCTCTGGTGTTCTGGCATCTGATCAACTTCATGGCAATCCCATGACTTCTTCTTCATCGGCGAACAAACCATCCTCTTCTAACTCTAATACTTGTGATTTGGATGAATTGTTTGAATTCTTTTATAAAGAATTGACTGCACCTGCTAATATTGCTCTTCCTATTCCTGCAGTTGTACAACCAGCACCTCATGTCATGGTCTCTACTACTGACATTTCATCTTCCAACCTCCAAGGCACTTCGTCATCATCGTCGGCAACAACATCACCAAGTTCCGAAGTATCTCCTGCATCTGCTGAGGGGGAACCTCCCCACATCTTTCAGCAACAGGCTCCGGCGGTGACTGTTCCAAGTCCTCAGAGTGGAGCTTCCTCCACTATGCCTACTACAAGTCAACACCAAGGCATTCCTTCACCTGCTTCACAAGTGGCAGGTCCCAGTACCACTACTCAACCTGCTCCACAAGTGGCAGGTCCCAGTACAAGTACTCAACCTGCTCCACAAGCTGCTGGCCCTTCACTTGTCTCTTCAGACACACCAGCAGCTCCTGGTCCCATTGTGGTACAATCTCAAGTACCACCTACTGTTACCACTCTAGCAACGACCAGACGTGAACCCGAGTTCTATATCGATCTAAGGATAGAACCTTTACCCCCTCCAACCTTACCCCATACAACCAAGTGGACGCGAGCTCATCCACTCCAACAAGTGATTGGCAGCAAGTCTGCACCCGTCAAGACAAGGTCTGCAACTCAAAATGAGTGCCTATTTGCAGCTTTCTTATCCAGACACGAACCCTCGAACGTGACGGAAGCCCTTGATATCTCTGACTGGGTGACCGCCATGCAAGAAGAGTTGAATCAGTTTGAACGCCTGGGTGTCTGGAGACTTGTACCGAGACCAAAGAACAAGACAATCATCGATCTAAAGTGGATTTTCAAGAACAAAAAGGATGAAGATGGGATTGTAACCAGAAACAAAGCTCGTCTAGTAGCCAAGGGATTCAAGCAACAAGCGGGAATTGATTATGATGAGACATTCGCACCAGTGGCCAGAATTGAAGCCATTCGGATCTTCTTAGCTTATGCCGCTCACAAGAACTTCACTGTCTACCAGATGGACGTGAAAACGGCCTTTCTCAACGGCGAACTTAAAGAAGAAGTGTATGTCACTCAACCTGAAGGCTTTGTTGATCGTACCAAGCCTAATCATGTCTACATCCTAGATAAGGCTCTCTACGGGTTGAAGCAAGCTCCCCGTGCCTGGTATGATCATCTCTCCAATGCGCTACTAGACAATGGTTTCTACAAAGGTAAAATCGATCCTACTCTTTTCATCAAGACTGAAGGTGATGATATCTTGTTAGTTCAAATTTATGTCGATGATATCATATTTGGTTCTACTAACTCAGATATGTGCACTTGGTTCAGTGATCTCATGACCACCAGGTTTGAGATGAGTATGCTTCGGGAGTTGTCTTTCTTTTTAGGACTTCAAGTCCTACAAAAACCTGATGGTATTTTGATTAATCAATCGAAATACATCGGTGATCTATTAAAACGTTTTCACATGGACACTTCTTCCGTTGCTAAAACTCCTATGGCCTCGGGCACTTTGATCGGTGCTGACCCTAAAGGGAAGCCTGTTGATCAAAAGACTTATAGAGCCATCATTGGTTCTTTGTTATATCTGACGGCTAGTAGACCGGATATTATGTTCGCTACTTGTTTTTGTGCTCGCTTTCAGGCAAACCCAAAGGAATCACACATGATGGCAGTCAAACGCATCCTCCGGTACCTGAAAGGCACACCCAACCGTGGGTTGTGGTACCCAAAGGAGTCAGGATTTGAGCTTGTCGCGTTTTCGGATGCGGACCATGGAGGTTGTCAGTTGGACCGGAAAAGCACCTCCGGGCACGTCCAGTTCTTGGGTGATAAGTTGGTTAGCTGGGGGTCAAAGAAACAACATTGTGTTTCCACATCCACAGCCGAAGCGGAGTATGTCGCTGCTGCCAGTTGTTGTTCCCAAGTGTTATGGATGAGGACCCAACTACGTGATTATGGCTACAACTTCAATCATATCCCCATCTACTGCGACTCCAAGAGTGCCATAGCAATCACCTGTAATCCGGTTCAACACACTCGCACTAAGCATATTGATATAAGGTATCACTTCATCAAGGACCATGTGGAGAAAGGTACAATTGAACTTTACTTTGTCAATACCGAGTATCAACTTACGGATCTTTTCACCAAGCCTTTGGATGAGAAACGGTTCAATTTCCTAATCTCCAAGCTTGGTATGTATGATCCTCAAGAGTGATCGTCTCTCAACTTCTAAGTCCCTCATAACCATGATCCAGTGTTCAGTCATCTGTCCTAGACCACTGTGTCATCGTTGTCTTGGACTCACCTGGTGATAGATTTGGTATTGATCTTAGTGTTTTTGCATCTATCTTTTTCTCGTACTTGTATGTGTTCCTAATCTCTTTTCATGAGTGTGCATCTATCAAGGGGGAACGTTCCCTTCATATGCTTGTTCCGAGGGGGAACGTTCCTGCCTTTGCCTGAACTGAGTGAGAACAGGTAAGTATCTCAGGTAAGTTTTCTATTTCCATTATATATATATGTATATATTTCTATAACTACTAAGTTTTGTTTTATTTTGTTTAGTTTTAAAAGCCAAAAAAAAAAAAAAAAGAAAAAAAAGAAAAAAAGATTTATCTTCCTTTTTCAACCATTTTTTCACCATTTATCTTTTTACACCCATTTTCTTCACCTACACTATTCATCATCTTCAACCTCAAGATTTTTTCATCATTTCCAATTTTTTTCTTCATCACCATTGTTGGTTAAGGTTAGATTCATCATCTCCATCTAGTTTATTGATCTTATTGCATATTTTATTCTCATATAGACTAGATTTTGAAAACCCATTTTTGAATTTTTTCAAGGGTTTTTCAAAAACCCCAAACTCAAGATTTTTGGATTTTGAGGGCTTTGGGTTGATTGTTTGTGCTAAGTGTGTTTATTAAAAGTGTAAATCGTGATTGGAGCTTTCTTTTCATATAATTTGTTTATGATTTGGTGATGTTTTGAGGTTTGGAATAATTTCCACCATTGTTGGAATTCTTGAAGAACTCATGTGGGTTCTTTAAGTTTCTTGAGAAAACCCACTTTTTGATCCATATTTTTTTTGAAAATCTTGGTCAAAAGTTGTTTGTGAGACTAATGTGTGAATTAGTGAAGGTTTGGAGTCCTTTGGGTTTTAACACCATTGTTGGTGTTCTTCAAGGTATCATAATGTTTTTCATGAAGAACACAAGAAAAAAAAAACCTTTTTGATCTTTAAAAGATAAATAGTTTTGGGTTTTTGGTGTTTATGAAAGTTGGATGTGTTTTTGGTTGGAAAATCTTATCTCTTGGAAAAATCCTAAGTGTTGTGGTTTCGATGGTTACTCGGTGATACTTTCGTGAGGCTCGGAAATCGGATTTTAACTTAGTGGCATTTCGTCAAAATTGTTCGTGTTTGTGGGTTGAGGTTCCGGGTTTACGATCTTGTGGAAGGAGAAACTTAGGTTGTGTCTTTACTTGTTCAAATTTGCTCACATATGGTGAAACCTTCGTTTTCTCGAAAGTTCGATTTTTCGGGTTCTTGAGAAACCATGTGTCGGAATTGGGGTTGGTATCAAGGGTTTCTTTTACTTAGTTTTTTTTAAAAAACCCATCATCTTGTTCAAAGTTTTTCTTACTTAGTATTTTTTTCGTTAACCTCAAAACCCGGAGCCATGAGTGTGTGTGAGTTTAATTCCGTCACTAGCTTGTTTGTTTCTTTGTATGAGCACAAGTGTTGTTTCACGGAAGTCGCAAATCCCGGAACCATACTTAAAACTTTTTTTGTGTGTTGCATGATGTGTGTATCTCGGAATCCCCATGTCTTCAATTTTTTTTTACTTAGTTTTTTTTTACCATTTTTTTTTCCTTAGGATTTTTTTTAAAAAAACCAATTTTTTTTCCATTTTTTTTGTGTCTCTTTTTCAAAACCGAATCCATCTCCAAATAACACTGGTCTGGATTTTTTTTTTGTGATTATGTGCTCTAAGATCAGATCCCGAAGTTGTGTGTGTGTATGTTTAAAATCCGGATCTGTGGTGAGGTCATGTGTGTGTGACAGAAAAACCCGCAACAAGGTCGGGATTCAGAAAACGATATGTTTACAAGACCTCAAACCACAGATTCCGATCAGCTCTCAAATCCCGAATGGTTTTTTTTTTTTTTTGCAAATTCCGGATCTGAATTTGAAGGTGTGCAAGTCAGATTCAGAAGGTGATTCTTATTTTTTTAACCAATTCCCGGAACCACCATTTTTTTTGCAAATCCGGAACCCACAAAAGTGGTGGATTCAGATCTGTCTTATGGTTCAAATTCCAGATTTTTTTTGAATCCCGGAACCATCACTTTGTATGTGAGTGTGTTTGTCTCCAAATCCGGATATGATCTTACTCTAAGAGAAGCAAAGAAAAAAAAATGAGAAGAAAGTATGAATCCCGGGCTCAAGACTTGGTTAGCATCTGAAAACCTTCATGGATTTTTTTTAAAAACCCGGATCTGAGAGTGTTGTCCCGAAACCAACTTTTCAAATCCCGGATTTTTCTTCTTCCCAAATCCGGATCTGCGGTGGTGGTGGCTGTGTGATGAAGTGTTGGTAGAAGGTGTTCCAAATCCCGGAACCAAAGGTTGTATCCCGGATCTGGAATATAAACCACCGCAAGATGAAAAATCCGGCAACCGGAGTATCACGCTCATCCACTTCTAAATCCAAGTTCAAATCCCGATCTCGAAGCCTCAAAACATTGAATCCCGAAGCTGCTGGGTGCAAGAAGCAAATCCCGGAAGTCTCTCTTTGTGTTCTCTTGTCTCCTTAATTTTTTTTGGGTCAAGTGTTAGAGTTTTTTTTGAATCCCGGATGTGTATAGAAAAATGTGGAGGAGAAGGAACAAATAAAAGTAAGTCTGAAAAGAAAAAAAAGGAGAAAACGCGTTTTTTTTTTATGCTCATGCCTTCCCACTCGGTCAAACACGCGTCTTTAAGAGATTAGACGCGTTCCAACTCATCTCCAGCTGTCTACACCACTTTTTCCGCTCCACACGCTTCTCGACGCCTCTCACGCGCTCACACGCGCTTTTTTACGCGCCTCGCGCGCTTGCACGCGCGTCTCACGCGCCCTGTACGCGTCTCTCACGCGCCACACGCGCCTGATCCAACGTTATCCTTCAGTCAGAGCTCGGTCAGCAGCTCTGACCGAGCGTCTGACCCATGTTTTGTTGCTGACCAGCCCTCTGACCGCTTCCCTCCGCTGACTCACTCCTCTGACCGAGGTCTGACCACCTTCTTGGTCTGACCGAATTTTTTTTTGTTTTTTTATTTTTTTCTTTCTTGGTGAGTTTTTTTTTGGTTACTGTTTGTGTGTGATTTTTTTTGACACAAGTTTTTTTTTTTAACTTTCCCTTTGGTTTTTTTTTTGTGTGTTCTAATTTTTACTTTTCATTGTCTTAGTTTTTTTTTTTCTCCTTAATTTTCTTAGTTTATCGTTTGTGTGTTCGGCATTTTCTTTGTTTTGGTTCTAAATTGTGGGCATTAGTAGCTTGTTTCAGAATTGGTTCTTATGTACCTTTGTTGGTTAACACTCATTTTTCGGAACTCTTGGGTGTGTACATGCCATGACTTGGTTGTTTACATGATGAATTCTTGGCTCCCTTAATATTTTCTTTGTGTGTGCACCTAGGCATTGTCGGTTGTATGTGTGATTCGAGTTTACTTGCATACTTGATAGTTTGAGTAATTGTGAGTCCACCTTACTTAAGTCAATCCTTGTTATGTTTACTTGTCTCACCATGCCATGGTACCACCGCATCCTGAATATCTTAAGTGGTCACTATCTTGCGGGTTGGTAAGGTTGTTGATGGTATCTTGAACTTCTCCCAACGTGAGGAACATTCACACTCAATGTGTTGTGCTATTCTTTACCAAATCTCATGACTTAGTAAACAATAGCACATCTCAATGCCGTGTGTTTTATCCTCACATCCCTCACTTTTGCCTTTACCTCTTTACTAACCGTTTATTTTTCAGGTATAATGGCGAACCCGAGCTCCTCCGCTCGCCGTCAGTCTCATGACGTTCCATCCCCACCCATAACTTACCGAACACTTACACCCGAAATGCGAGCCATCTCAGACAGTATCTACCCTTTTGCCCACTACCTACTCCCCACACCTAATAACTTTTACCTCGACCCAGATAACTTCACTTGTTCTTACCCGATTATAGTTGAGCTTCTTCGCAACCACCCACTCACCCCACTTCTCACTCGCCGAGTAGATGTCCCTGAGGTTTACATCCAACAATTTTACGACTCCATGACATATGTTGAAGAGACCTCTTCCAAACCGGCGCACTTCAAATGCATGGTTGAAGTTATTGCGTATGAGCTGACTCCAGAGAAATTCTGGCATATCTTACAAATCCCTGGTGGTGACGTTGAACCTGATGAGCATCTGTCGAACGATGAAATGATTGAAATGATCTATTGCCTCGGATATGCCGACACACTCTCGAGCCTTAGTAAATTCACACGCAACTCACTCGCGGGAATCTGGGATAATTTCTTCACTATTCTCAACAAGTGTCTGTCTTCTCGCACTAAGGGCTTAGAACAATGTGGCAAAGAAATGAAGCAAGTATTTCTTGGTTGTGCCTTTGACATTCGGAATACTGACTACCGATACTTCCTTTGGAAAGAATTCGTCGGCGTGATCACAGACAAAGGGAATCCAAAGAAGGCCAGGACTTTTGTCCCTTATCCCCGGTTCTTGGGTCTTATCATCCATCACATCCTCGACGAAAACAACTTTGATCCAAGAACAGATCTCCCTATGTATCCTACTTGGTCTATGACTAGACTGAACGACCGCTCATCTGATCCAGCGGGCGTGATTCCTATGCAGATTCCACAGTCTTTACTTGATGAAGCTGATCTATTTTCACCGACTGTGAGAGATTACTTAGAACTTTCACCTCTACCAGGTACTCCAGAGCCGGAGACTGGCACCCCGGAGGTATCCCCTAGACGAGCGAGTGAGGGTTCTGAGAGTGATCACTCATCTGGGGATGATGATCAAGGGTGTGAGTATGAGGTGTCGGGGGGAGATGACGGGGGTAGATTAGGCGGTGAAAATGATCATTCCGGAGATGCTACTACACATGTTGATAGATCCACTCTTCTCACTATGTTGGGTCTAGATTCTGATGACTCCGATGATTCCGATGATGACCACCATGTTGATGGTGCGGGAGGTATAAGGATTGAGGGAGACACTCTAGTTGAAGAAAGTGAGCTGAGTGAGGGACGAAAAAGAATTGATGAGCGTGTGACAGGATCAGAGGTTTTAACCGATCCTCCCCTACCCTTAGGAAGGAGCCGGGCACCCACATCCGCTACCCGCACGCATTCGTTCGATGCGGGTATTGAAGCAGACACCTCCCACCCAGAGGTGCAATTGCACGCCCCCCTTAGCCACTCACTCACCTCTCAACAGGTGCGTGTTTCATTCCACGGGGACTTAGCACAACGGCTATCGCGCCCTCACTTGGAGGGTAGTGGTATTGAAACAGGAGGATCCCTGCCCCGATCCCCAACCTTCATTGATGAGCACATGAGTCTAGAGCCTAATGATACACTTTTAGGGACACATACTGCCAGTCTGAGTGACGCAGTTTCGGCTCCACCTTTCACGATTCTGAGTGACGTGACCGGAACCCCGAGAGTGGCGCCCCAGACGGGTGTTTCACGAGGACCGGAGGGAAGACCTACCACGGCTATCATCACGCCAACCGTGAACGTAGGCCACACCGTTGATTCAGCGGTTGTGCAAACGGGTACTCTATGTGAGCCCGGTGTTACTTACCCGGCATCTGTTGTCAGGGATATTGTGGACAGCGCCCTAAAGGCTGTCCGAGAGGAGTTTGCCGGCAGGATTGCAGTACTTGAGGCCCAGTTAAAGGGCAAAGGGCAGGTGGTAGAACCCGTGCGAGATCCATCACCACCTCCCCCTCCGATATCACATCCGAGATCTACCGCTCCCGCTCCTTCCTCCGATGAGTTGCGGGACCTTCTTATGACGTCCTTACTCTCCCGAAATGACCTTAATGACAATGAGGTTAATCTTCTGGGGTACTTGAAGCGGTTCACCGACACATCACTTCCCGTGAGCCATCCTGAGCCGGCTACCTCCTCTTCTCAAGAGGTAGTCTCTTCTATCCAGAGGCTCGAAGGGAAGATTGATGCCATGAAGACGGAGGTTCAGTTTGATATATCCTTGGTCAAGGGTTCTCTCTCCGGTGTTCAGACTCAGATTAGAGACCTTCAGACCACTTGCCGTGCCGCGGCCGAGCCAGCCAGACGAAGACACGACGACCGTGATGACCCCGATCGCCGTGAGGGGGAAATCACGAAGAGGGCTCGGCATATCTCCTTGGCTCTGACAGGCACATCTTCCGGCACCGCACCTTCCGGTACTCGCACGGACACCGGTGCCGACGTACAGCATTCTCAGCCTAGTCAGAGAACAGTCGTTGATGTTGAGATGGGTTGCCAGACATCTTCTTCGCTATCTTTTGGTTATCCTCCACCATACATGTCTCCTCTTCCACTCACGCCGTCGCCGACATGTCATGATCACGACAGACCTCCGCCTCGCACGCCTTCGCCTGTTCCGTCTGTCTCACCTCCTCGAGCATCACCTACTGTACCGGACTTCTCCGCATTTGGCACTCCGTCGCCACCTCCTCGCTCCACAGTCAGATGCCGTGCACCAATCAACCCGGTGACTCATGGCCCTCAGCGACCGATTCATGGTCAATGGAGGCAGCCATCGGTATCACCTCCCAAGGTGATCTATCCTAATGAGAAGGGTGCTATTTCCAACCGACGTAGATATGTGGAACCGCGGGTACCAATTCGGTGGGACAGAGAACGGAGACGCGGTCGATACCTTGAGGACTCTCACAGATCTATATTCACTGACGAGGTACTCGACTTGCCCATAGAGAAGTATCTTGGGATCACTAAAATGCCAAAGTCCGATCAAGTCAAACACGTCCACTGGATGAAGAGCCAAGCGAAACCCCAAAGAGATGTATTCTTCTACAACAACCCAATCTTTCTCATTAGAAAGATTTCCTCCGTGTGCTTCCAAGGGTTATGGTTCTCTGTCTTCACAGTCGTTCGTAAGAACACCAGAGTGTATACGTTCTCTGAAGCCGACTTCGAAAACGTACACATTGACGACATTGAGACTTTGTTCACCGATCTGAAGACGCTTACTAGTCGACCTCAGGCTTTCTACGAAGGGCTTGAAGCCGTAAAGCGCTTCATCGTGAGAAATCGGAGGAACTCAGAAATATCAGACTTTCAGATTGGGTTGGAGAGTCATCAAAACACCATCAACCTTACTCCGCCGAATCAGGATTTCCCCAATATCGATCGCTATCCTCTCTTTGATGTTATTGAGAAACCATCCCTTGGGGTAGTTTATCCGAATGAGAAAGGTGAGAAGAAATTCATGCGGTGCGATGAGGTCCACAAATACTGTGATGGTACTCTTCATTTTATCAACAAGGGGTTGGCTACGGAAGAGAAAAGACGTGAACTTGAAGTACAGAAGACTGGTCACTGGATGGATCCCACGATGTTGATTAAGAAAGCCTTCAGGATCATCGCACATCGTCTAGAACACCGCAATGTTCTACGACGTCTTGAGTCTTTCTACGGGCTACGAAAGATAGAGGGTCCGGCCAAAAAGCTCGAGGAGAGACCACCACCACGACGGAGAGATGAGGGATCATCAAGGAAAACCACTTATCCGAGGAGAAAGACTTTGAGCAACCATCAACGGCGACGAAGAAATTGACACAAAGGGGGAAATTGTTAGATTTATTTGTTAGTTGTGTCAATTTGTAATTAATTGAAAGTATGTTCCTTTATTGTAATTTTGATATTTTGGCCCAAGTGTTTAGGCCCATGCTTTCTAAGGCCTTTTGGCCCTTTTAGTTTAAGTATAAATAGGACCTTAATTCCTCATTTGTACTTTCCACTTCCCTTGTAATCATTTGAGAGCTATTAATCATTTGATGACTTTTACACTTAGTATATTTTTCATCATGATAATTGCTCCATCACTCTAGATCTTGTACTTAAAGTTTACCATAGAAAATCTAAGTGTTCATTGTGGTTGATTTGGAACCCACAATGATACCCGAGCAACCCGCGACCCGAAAAACCCGAAAATGAGGGTACCCGCTAAGTCGCGGGGCGGGTTCGGTTCACAAAATTTACTACCCGCGGGTACCCGCCCCGCCCCGTATATACTTAGTTTATTATAAAATATATTTTTTAATACTTCAAAATAAAAAAATTACTAATCTTAAAAAACTCTCCATCACATACCGAGTTTTCTTCATTCACCCGTACTCTTATTTTCATTTGCTAATAATTTTTAGTGTTAATTGTTTTAGTTTTGTTACAAAATAACTTCATTTTTTAGTATATATTTTGTATACATCATAACATTTGGCAAAATGCGGGTACCTGTGAACCGAACCGCGGGTACCCGCTCCTTTTCGATTTAGTTCGGTGTGGGTACCCGCCCCGCGCGGTTCGGTTTCGGATAGTAAAATTAGGTACCCGCCCCGCACATGTGGTTCTCAAAAAGTTCACTACCCGCCCGCCCCGCCCCGCGAACACCCCTAATCGTCGCCAAGAGAAGTAGCCCAAGTTACCCTTGGATATGCTAATATACACTCCTCAATAACCTCATAAATCCCATATTCTACCGCGATAAATATCGTGGGTACTAAGTTGAGCCAAATAACCTCTTTGTCGTTGGTCTCTTCTATGATTGATTTGCACATCTGCTTTACAAGTTCCTTGGCTTGTCTATGTGTTATTTTCATATCATAGATGTTCATGATTGGTGAAGCTACATTGTCAATTATATAATGACCCAAAGTTAGAGATGATTATTCAAATTTTCCAATTAGGGAACATATATTTTCTTTTATCGAGAAAGCACCATAATTTTCAATTTGTAACAAAAATAGAAATTGATAACCATGTATTGGTTACAGGTTAAAATTCATTGAGTTGGTATTAAATTTAGGAAAAATTGTCCAGAAAGGTAACATAAATTTCCAATTTTGCTAATAAGGGAAGCCTACATATTGCCACTTGGACATATATACACATCAGCAGGTTATTTGCTGACTAAGCGGTTAACAAGTTAATCAGGTCATAATACCCTTTATTGTTACAAATTAAAATTTACGGTCCTTTCTCTACAAAAAAATTGTACGTTTAGCTCATTTACAAATTTAGACATTTATGTTACCTTTCTCAGCAATTTACAAAGATGTAATTGCATGAATAATTAATTAACATACCTAGGTATTGAAGAATCCTCTTAAACAATACTGCAGATGTAGATTTACAACAAAAGAATTTCTTTGCCTTGTAGATAGATTCCTGAGAAAATAATTAATTACAAAAGGACTGGTTAAAGAAAGTCTGGTGTAGCAAGCTAGCTCTAAATAATCTAATTAAACATATTTTTAATATATACTTAAATTGGAATCATGTAAAACAAGATTGTTTTCTAAGAGTCGTGGGATTATGTAATAATATCAAAATTTTACAACAAAACTTTATAAATGTAAGGTTGAGCAATTTTTGTACTTTCATTATGTTCTGTTATAAAGTATTTGATTTATTTTGTGGTCTCGCATATTTCATCAAAAAATATTGGTGTCATGTGAACAAAATCCATAATATATGTGCATGTGTATTATATATATATATATATAATACATGAAGGATGAGAAGTGAATCTGAACTGTTGATTGCTTTTAATGTCATATCCTTCCATGAATGGCGTTTTAGAATGAAACTGATCCGTTGCATGTCATTCTAATGTGCACCTACGTCCCATCCAACATTTGATAACCACTTCTCGCACTTCTCACGTTAATCTTAACTTTTCACCTAGAACTCAACTCTTAAAAGAAAATCAATTGAGATGTAGAATTATACCTCATCTTGAACATGTCGTTGACTCCTCTTCTCATCATGCATAGTTTCACTCCTGATAACTATGAATTTTCATAGTTATTTCTATCTCTTTTTATATAAATAAATTAGTTAAAATAGCCGTTTTGGTCCGTAAAACCCATCTTTTGGTTAAAAATAATGTTCTGAGCCTTATAAGTGCGTTTAAGTATTTTAGAAGTGTTTTACGTGTTTTTGGAGTGTTTTTGTGGAAATTCTGATGCAGTGATTTCTGGAGTGCTCACTGAAGACGCTGACGAGGGTACTTTGGGAAATTCACAAAGAATGAAGACTTTTGGTGCATCCTTGTGTTGAAGGTCAGCTCCCATGTGCTCCCATGTGCTACACAAGGCTCAAGAAGGCTGGTGAAATAGTGAAAGCAATAGTGCAAAAGTTCTTGCAAAAGTTGGAGAGAGAAAGGGGGAAAAGTAAAAGCAAAAGTGGTGCCTTTATGGTACAAGAAGATTCTTCATGATGACCTAGTTAGTGCTCTTCATAGGGTCATGTGAAGGCAAATATTGAAGACTTTTTCCACCCTATTTAATTGTGGTATTGGCTACCATGGCTCAATCATCTCATCTCATACCATCTCACTTTATCTTTAGTTTAGTTTTTTTTCTCTCTAGTTTGTAAGGTAGAAGTAATTTTAGTTACTAGTGGTAATTCTTGTAGTTAACTTTTATTTTACAGCCTAGACTTAAATTTTATTTCCAGCAAGTAGTTTTAAGTTTTAAGTTCGTATTTTGTACTGGTAGTCCAGTGCCCACTTCTGTCGGCACTGTTGTTTTAATTAAATTTCGTAATCTTTTAGTATGACTTTTCTAAACGCTTCTACCTTTGTTTTCTCTGTTCTTTTAGTTATGCACTAGTAGTATTTAGGGATGTAGGAAGAAAAAATACCCGGAGTTTATAAACAATGCTTGAATAGTTTTCGTGTTTTAAACTTAAATTATTTTGTTCATTCATAGTTCGAAAATGCCCCAATGATGCAAACGAGCTGATCACTTGAATGTGTCTAACGTCTAGTCTTAACTCAGAGATGGGTAGGACGTCGTGACACGAGCTTGAATGATGCTAGGGAATTCGAGAGAGTTCTTACGACACTAACGAGAGTTGGGTCAGTACAGTGGGCAGATCCCCACCAAAAGGAGCGGGCAAGCTACCTAGTGCGTCCACCGAGGCCACTTAGAGCGATTGCTTAAGCACAAGCCTATGAAATCCGAGAGGATTCGCCGGGGATCAACCACTGACTTAATAATTGAGTTTTTAATACGTAAATTCTACTAGGAAGTGTGAGTGCGAGATAGGACCGGGTCTTTCGTGAACAGAGAGTGTCCACTTTCCCACAGCACTATGATCACCAACTAGGGCCAAGTATTTCTTATAAAGTCCGGGGAAAAATATTCCTACGTCCCTATCCTTTTAAAACCGTAGCAAAGCTTTAGTTAATCTTTAGTTAAATCTTTTCATTAAAAGTATTTCAAAAACCAAAACCAATTTATCTCTTCCTCTCTAATCGAAACTTGTAAAAAGGAGCTCATGAGAACCGTATTGTCTTGATTGTCCGGTCCCTGTGGAAAACGATTCCGGTATCTTACCGACTATTACTTGAAGTGACGATCACAGTGACCAGTGTATACTTGTACTGCCCACTGTGGCCTGTTCGCAAGGCACTGCGCATACACGTGTTTGATCTCGCAAGCTAAGTTTTAAAGTAACGATCACAGTGACCAGTGTGGACTGTACTGCCCTCTGTGGCCTGTTCGCATTTCCCACTGTGATTTACACGTGTGAGCCGTTCGTCGTGGCAAGTTTTTGGCGCCGTTGCCGGGGACTGGCGTGATTTAGCTCGAGACATTAGTTTTCATTCGAGCCCGAGTATACTTGTTTTTCTAACACCTTTTGGCATTTTATGCTAAGAAAACAAAAAGAACCTCTTTTAGAAATCGATCCTGAAATAGAAAAAACTTTTCGAAAAAGAAGAAGAGGCAAAAAGCAAAGTCAACCGAGTGTTGAACCTGTTGTCGTGCCCACTGCGATTATGGCTGAACTACCTTTACCGCCTCCAGTGCAGACTACGGTTCACATCGCCGATGACAAAGATCGTAAAATAAGGGACTATGCTACTCCGGGAGCTGATCAATTCGCTTCCGGAATACCTAGGCCCGATGCAAATAACCGTTTTGAACTTAAACCCGTGATGTTCCAAATGCTCCAAACAATGGGACAATTTGGGGGATCAACGGTCGAAGATCCGCACGCGCATTTAAAATCTTTTTTAGAAGTTGCGGACAGTTTTCATATTCCGGGTGTAGCGGAAGATGCCGTAAGGCTCTTCCCTTTTACATTGAGGGATAGAGCCAAAGCTTGGATAAATTCGTTTAAACCCAACTCCCTCATCACGTGGAACGTCCTTGCCGAAAAGTTTTTGCAAAAATACTTTCCTCCTACGAGGAACGTAAAACTTCGAAATGAAATTATTTTGTTTCGGCAAGGAGAGGATGAGACAGTTTCGGAGGCGTGGGAACGTTTTAAGGAACTGTTACGACAGTGCCCACATCACGGTATTCCCCACTGCATCCAGTTGGAGACCTTTTACAATGGGCTCTTCAACGCTGCTAAACTCATCCTAGATGCCACTGCTGGAGGAGCGTTTACATCACAAACATACAACGAGGGGTATCAAGTTTTAGAAAAAGTGGCCAATAACAACACCGATTGGTCAAACCCTCGAGAGTTAACACCAAAGATAAATCCCACCGAATCTGATGCACTTAAAGCAATGAATGCACAACTTGCCGCCTTAACAAAACTGGTTTTAAATGGTAATCGTCAACAAGTGAATTCGGCAGTGGCCACTCCACAAGTCCCTGATGTTTGTACTTACTGTGGTGAAAACCATATTTTTGACTTCTGCCCTGGTAATCCAGAGGCTGTTAATGTCATTGGAACACAACACAGGGACAGTCCTTTTTCTCAAACATATAATTCAAATTGGAGGAACCACCCGAACTTCTCTTGGAGAGATAACCAAGGTTCTTACCCCCGGGGATGAACCAAGGACCACATAGGGCAGCAAGACCACCTTTCAACCAACAGAGTCAGTATCACCAGGGACAGTCCTCACATTTTCAGAGTGCACACACACCCAGTGGGCACTCCCCACAGAACTTTCACCAGGGACAGTCCCCACAGAACTTTCAGCAAAGGCAACAGCCCGCGCTTGAAGCACCACCATCTCTTGAGTCAGTACTTAAAGGTTTCATGAATCAAACTCAAGCAGCCATGCGTAATTTCGAGACCCAGTTAGGACAGTTAGCGGCCGAATTTAAGAATAGACCACAAGGTAGTTTACCTAGTGACACCGAGCACCCAAAGAGAGAGGGGAAAGAGCAGGTCAAAATGATCTCGCTAAGGAGTGCGGACAACCTTTATGACGTTGTTATTGAATCTGAGCCGACCCTGGTTGATTCAGAGCCAATAGCAACCACAGTGCCCTCAAGCACAGTGCCCACTCCAGATCCCACTAAGGTGTACATTCCTTCGGAAATGCCCACTCCAGTGATGGATCACCCCACTTCACCAGAACCTCTCAAGTCTGCACTTAAAAGAAAACCAACCACAGAGGACACTTCTAAGTCAGTGCCCAAAAAGGTTCAATTCGACCTTCAAAATCTTCCATTTCCACAAAGAGTGAAACCTAAAAACGTTGATGATCAATTTAAAAAGTTTTTAGACGTTTTTAAGCAACTTCACATTAACATACCCTTGGTAGAGGCTCTTGAGCAAATGCCAAGCTATGTTAAGTTTTTAAAAGATATTTTAAACAAGAAACGAAGATTGGGAGAATTTGAAACAGTGGCATTGACCAAGGAGTGCAGTGCCCTCCTTACTGACAAGATCCCACAAAAGTTGAAGGATCCGGGTAGTTTTACTATCCCGTGTTCTATTGGGGGAAAGGAAGTAGGGCATGCGCTCTGTGATTTAGGAGCTAGTATCAACTTGATGCCGTTGTCCATTTTTAAGAAGCTTGGTATTGGAGAGGCTAGACCCACCACCGTGACTTTACAACTAGCAGACCGATCCATAGCTTACCCTAAGGGAAAAATAGAAGATGTCTTGGTCAAAGTGGACAAGTTTATCTTCCCGGCCGATTTTGTTATTTTAGACTATGAGGCCGATAGAGAAACTCCCATCATCTTAGGACGTCCTTTCCTTGCGACGGGACGTACTTTGATTGACGTCCAAAAAGGGGAACTCACCATGAGGGTCCATGACCAAGAGGTCACTTTCAATGTCTTTAAGTCCCTTAAGTTTGTGGATACAGAACACTGCATGGCTGTGAGTGTGATAAATGATGAGTTGAGTTTTGACACAGCGGGATGGGAGAGTGACCACTGTGACTCTGACCTTGATGAAACTTTTGAGGATGAGTGTAGTGAAGTTATGGCAGCTTTTGAGCAGCTAGACTTCAAGGGCAGAGACATCCAATTGCCCTCGATAGAACAGCCCCCAGATTTAGAGTTAAAACCGTTGCCTTCTCACTTAAAGTATGCCTACCTCGCTGAAGATGATAAACTTCCGGTTATTATCTCATCCAAACTGAGTGAGGACCAAGAACACAAATTGATAAATCTGTTAAAAAAGCATAAAAAGGCAATAGGTTGGACCATCGCGGACATTAAAGGGATTAGTCCCTCGTTATGTCAACATAAGATCAATCTGGAGAGTGGGCACCCTGGGAAGGTTCAGCCTCAAAGAAGGTTGAACCCAGTGATGAAAGAGGTGGTTAAGAAAGAGGTTTTGAAGTGGTTAGATGCTGGAATTATCTACCCCATAGCAAGTAGTGATTGGGTGAGTCCCGTTCAATGCGTCCCTAAAAAGGGAGGTACAACCGTAGTGACCAATGAAAAGAACGAACTCATTCCCACTAGGATTGTGACTGGATGGCGTATATGTATGGACATTAGGCAACTCAACTTAGCCACTAAGAAAGATCATTTTCCCTTGCCCTTTATCGACCAAATGCTCGATAGGTTAGCCGGAAATGAATTCTACTGTTTCTTAGATGGATACTCCGGATACAACCAAATCCACATAGCACCCGAGGACCAAGAAAAGACCACCTTTACTTGTCCCTTTGGTACTTTCGCTTTCCGGAGGATGCCTTTTGGTTTATGCAACGCACCGGCCACTTTCCAGCGTTGTATGATGGCAATTTTCACCGACATGATAGAGGACACTATAGAGGTTTTTATGGATGACTTTTCGGTCATAGGTTCTTCATTCGAGGTTTGTTTAGAAAATTTGGAGAAAAGCCTAGTGAGATGTGAGACCCACGACCTTGTCCTAAATTGGGAGAAGTGTCATTTCATGGTCCAAGAAGGCATTGTGTTAGGTCACCTAGTTTCTAAGAGAGGATTGGAAGTTGATAAGGCGAAACTTGAGGTGATAGAGCAACTTCCAGAGCCCACTACAGTGAAAGGAATTAGGAGTTTCCTAGGACATGCCGGATTCTATCGTAGGTTCATCAAAGATTTTTCTAAAATCACCAAACCACTGTGCACACTTTTACAACAAGACCAAGAGTTCATTTTTTCACAAGAGTGTCGGGAAGCCTTTGAAAAACTCAAAAAGGCTTTAGTTTCTGCACCAATAGTGACCACTCCTGACTGGACACTCCCATTCGAAGTCATGTGTGACGCGAGTGAGTGGGCTATTGGGGCTGTTTTGGGACAATGAAAAGACAAAATCTTTCACCCCATTTATTATGCGAGCAAGACCTTAATTGAAGCACAAATAAATTACACCGTCACTGAAAAAGAGTTGCTCGCTGTGGTGTTTGCTTTTGATCGTTTTCGGTCTTATTTGGTAGGAACAAAGGTCATAGTGCACACTGATCACGCAGCAATTAAGTACCTAATTAGCAAGGCTGATTCTAAGCCTCGTTTAATTAGATGGGTACTTTTGCTGCAGAAATTCGACCTTGAAATCGTTGATAGAAAAGGTAGCAACAACCAAGTTGCGGACCATTTATCGAGACTTGAAAAGATAGTGAGCACTGCCGAACCCACTGAGGTTCGGGAGAGATTTCCGGATGAACAATTGTTAGCCGTGCAACATCATGATAATTTTCCTTGGTACGCGGACATTGCGAACTTTCTAGCGTGTGGAATTAAGCCTCATGGGATGAGAGGGCAACCCTTAAAAAAGTTTTTACATGATTGTCGCCAATATGTTTGGGACGACCCTTTTTTATATAAAATCGGGACGGACCAGCTATTGAGAAGATGTGTTCATGGAAATGAACAACATCAAATCCTTGATGCTTGCCATTCATCCCAGTTCGGTGGCCACTTTGGTGGACAGCGGACCGCGGCAAAAATTCTGCAGAGTGGGTTCTTTTGGCCCACTGTGTTCAAAGACTCGCACGTTTTTGTAAAAAAATGTGAAGCATGTCAACGGACCGGGAACATTTCAGCACGAAATGAAATGCCACTTAATAACATTTTAGAAGTGGAGCTTTTTGATGTATGGGGGATCGACTTCATGGGTCCCTTTCCGAATTCGAACAATAATCACTATATATTGGTAGCGGTGGATTATGTTTCGAAGTGGGTTGAGGCAGTGGCCTGCCACTCTAACGATGCAAATACCGTGGTGAAATTTTTACACAAAAATATTTTCACTCGTTTTGGAACACCACGGGCTTTGATAAGTGATGAGGGTACCCACTTCGTTAACAAAATCATGAGTGCGGTCTTGGCAAAATATGATATACATCACAGAGTGGCCACTGCATATCACCCGCAAACCAATGGGTTGGCCGAGCTCTCAAACCGAGAGATCAAAGGCATTTTAGAAAAGGTCGTTAAACCACATCGCAAAGACTGGTCCGTCAAGCTTGACGACGCTCTTTGGGCCTACCGAACGGCCTACAAAACTCCCTTGGGAATGTCTCCATTTAAATTGGTTTTTGGCAAAAATTGCCATTTACCAATTGAATTGGAGCAAAAGGCATATTGGGCCCTTAGAGAGTTGAACATGAGCGAGGATGCCGCGGGTACCAAAAGGTCCCTTCAATTACATGAATTAGAAGAGCTTCGTTACCATTCTTACGAGAATGCTAAGCTCTACAAGGAAAAGACCAAGATGTGGCACGACCGTAGGATTAATCATAGGGAGTTTGTAGAGGGCCAACAAGTGTTGTTGTTCAATTCACGTCTTAAACTTTTTCCCGGAAAACTCAAATCTCGATGGACGGGTCCGTATACTGTGGTGAAGGTCAGTCCCTATGGGACCTTAGACCTATTGGCAACTGAAACCGGAGAAATCTTTAAGGTTAACGGGCATAGGGTGAAACACTTTCTGACCGAGAGTGCTCACTCTACTTCCCCCTCCGACGTTTAGAAAAGTCGGGTCTGAGTTGTAAAAATTTTATTTTTGTTATTTGCCTATTTTTTGTTATTTTCGGTATTTTTTTCATCTTATTAATGTTATTTTTCATTTTTGTAGGATTAAAGAGATTTTGGAGCCAAAAAGTCTTGAACCACCCCCACTACCAACAGTAGAACAGTGTTCCCACTGTAGCAGGTCACTCCGTACTGACGAGCATTAATTGAAGAAAAGCAATGGTGTGACATTTTTGGGGCTGGAAATTAATTTTCTATGTGCCCATGGTGGAGGCCATGATGACACCTTACCTCCATCACCTTTATGTCACCCATTTTCAACCCCTACCCCATAGACCTCACCTTCCCTCATTTTTAAATTCAAAAATACATAACTACTCCCTCCAAAAGTAACAAGATTCCTTAACTCCTCTTTCAAACCCAACTAAATACCCTTTTTCCCATTTAATTAATTTCCCTTCTTTTTTTTATATATTATTTATTTTCCTTCCAAGCCCAAAGCCCAATTCCATTTATTAGAAAAACATCCATGGGCCCCCACCTTATTTACCCATCCTCCCTTTCTTTTTACCACACTTAAATTTTTTTTATCCTTTCATCTCCTTCTTCCCCCTTCTTCTCCCTCTTACTGCCGAAACCACCCACCACCATAAACCACCATTTTCTTTTTTTTCTTCTCCATTAATCCACCATAAAACCACCATCAAACCTCCATTTACTCACCAATCACCATGGCAAGACCCAAGAGAACTATTTCCAACCCCGATGATTCCGACCGGCCACATCAGCGGCTAGCAATCGGCGACCCTCCGCCGACCGGAAATCCATCGGCGGCGATGGCGGAGTCGTCGGCCGCCGGCCATAGCACCGCCGGCGGTCAAATGCAATTTTCCGATGATTTGAATAACACCCCCAAGCACAAAGACATCGAAGACACGGCTTTTAGCCCGGGAAAGGGGGTGGATTTCGGACCTCATAAAATGAGTGGGTCTGAAAGTTCGATTGGATCAGCGGCGATTGATGCTTTGGAAGAACAACGGTTGAAGATGCAAGCCGATTTACAGCGGGTTCAAGAGGAATACGCTCGTAACCTCTTGGAACTCGAAAGAAAAAAGAAGGAAGCACTCAAAGCCGCTGAAGAGGAGGAGCGAAAGAGAAAGGCAGAAGAAGAACGACAACGAAAAGAGGAGGAGGAAAGATTGCGACGCGAGGAAGAAGAGAGGAGACGAAAGGAAGAGGAGGACCGAAAACGAAAAGAGGAGGAGGACCGGCGAAGGCAAGAGGAGGAAGAAGAAAGAAAACAGAAAGAGGAGGAGGAAGCGAGAAAGAAAGCCGAAAAGGAGGAAAGAAAGAGAGAGGAGGCAGAAAGAAAGAAGAAGGCGGTGGAGGATCTCGCGAGGGAACGGGCGGAGGCACGGAAGAAATCGGAGGAGGTTCTGAAAAGGGCCAAGGCCGAGAGGTTGCTGCATTTGGGAGGAGAAAGCCAACCGGTGGAAGATGATGATCTTGCATTGAAATGTCGGGGAAACCCGATGATGATGGCTTTGCGGTCACGTGGCATGACGACACGTTCTGCAGTGGCCTCTGCGGCGAAAAAGGCATCTACCCCGACAAAAGCTGCTGGTAAGAAAAAAGGTAAAAAGATTGTCGGTGACTCGGGTTCTGATGATGATCACATCGAAATCATCGAGGGTGACCCGAGTTTTACCTCAGTGGGCACTGCCGCTGACGATGCGTGCCTCCCGGGACAGTTTTCTTGCCCCGCGGCTTCTCTTCGGTTTAATCACTTGTCAACCCAGAAACTCCATATGGAGCGGGGTTTTGAGGTTCATTTTCTGAGGGCAAATGCCTACATTCACGAGAAAGTTGCAACACATAAATGGGAGGTCTTGGCTGATCCAGACCGTAAGGCAAACTCTTCACTTGTGAAGGAGTTTTTCGCCGAGCTTTCCGTGAATGAGGGCACAAAGTTCAAGATCCGTGGTCACTGGGTGCGTTACGATTCGGGCACCATAAACCGAGTTCTTGGACTTACTATCCCAAAGAATTGTGCCTTCAATGCTTTTCTGAATAAAACAACCGAGGAGGACATGGAGACGATCGCAAAGGTGATCGCTGTTGAGGGTAAATCGTGGGAGCTTGAGAAGACGAGGTGGTGTATGCGAAAGAGTTACCTCAATACGGAGGCGGCTATTTGGTATTGCTTTCTGCGGAGCACACTGTGGCCGACCACTCACGACAACACTATATCGAAAGATAAGTGTTGTCTTCTGTATTGTATCCTCACTGGTAAACCGATAAACTTTGGGGGATCTCATGCACTTTATTCTTGATCAAACCCGTACCAAAAAGAAATTTGAGATCCCACTGCCTTGCCTCGTTACTGCTTTACTAACAGATGCAGGAGTGCCCTCTACACCGGGTGACATGTGGATCAAGGCCACATCGCCCATAGGCTCGATAACTTTGAAGAAAATGGGGCGTCTTACCGACGAGGATCTGGACGAGGACGATGAAGAGGGCGAGGAAGTGCCGGTCATCAACCCGCCCACTGCTGGATCTAGTCGAGGGGCCTCGGTACAAGGGCCGATTCTTGCGGAGCTTAAGAAGATGAACGACCGCCTACAAAGCATGGAGGACCGAATGAGAGAGATGGAGCGGTCTACGGAGTTCGTATGGGCGTACACTCAGAGCCGCGACGAGATACTCAAAAAGTTTCTCGCCGTTCACAACGCCGATCTCGCTGCAACATTTCCCTCATTCCCGCAAGGAGTTTGTCCGACTTTGAACGACGAGGAGCACCCCCTGGAAGAGCCCACTGTTAACTCCCCCGAAGGTCAACCAAATCCAGACTCGGAGCCCACTGTCGCTCCAAAACCGTAATCATTTCTGAATATTTACCACTTTATGCTCATGAACAATTTCTTTTGTGTTGGGTTTTTAAAACTATCTCTTTTGGTTATGTAGTACATTATCTATCGTCTCTTATGCATGGAAGTTCCCGCATCTTATGCGGATGTTTTTTGTTACTAACCGTGTTAATGTTTGGATTATTTTTGGTCTTCATTCCATACCCTAGGTGCATTGCTTGCGAATTTCAGAACTAACATATCGCCATTCTTTGAGTTCATATTTTTGGTATCATTTTTTTGGTAACTTGTCAACGATGGGAAGAAATGGGCCGTCTTTTGCAAACACCAACCCAAACACTTTTTGAAACCCCTAAAAAGCTCACTCAATGTCTTTTCTCACAATGAGGACATTGTGAATTTTTAAGTTTGGAGAGGGGTGACTTTCAGTCAGTACCATCGAAAAAAAAAAGAGCCAAAAACCGGGGTGGTCACTGTAAACCAGAGTGCCCACCCCCAAAAAAAAAAAAAATTCCAGAAAACCAAAAGAAAACCCAGAGTGATTACTCCAGTAACATCAGAGAACCCACACATCAAAAATATTCAAAGTTGGAAGGGTCACATCTGTGCTCTTTCTAAAAAAAAAAAATAGAAAAAGACTTGAAAAACGAGAATATCTCGTAAAAAGTCGAAAAAGCCCAAAAATAAAATAAATGGGAAGACTAGAGTCCAAACAAAGTTTGGAGACGTGCATTGCAAAGCAATGGGAAGTACATTCAAAGCCATACACATACCAACCCCATAGCCCGAAAAGTCCCATGGATCATCGTTTGACAAGGAAAGGAGACATTTTTTTTGGGAACTTCAATTTATGGCCAGTTAGCTTATGATTTCGTAAGGCACTTTTGGAGGAGACCAAACTTCATCCACTCATGAGCCCACGGTATAATTTCCATGCATATTCTTTTTATTTTATTCATCTTGAGTCATTTTTAGTTGTCATTTTTATTACTTGGGGACAAGTAATGTTTTAAGTTTGGAGAGGTGATAACTATGAATTTTCATAGTTATTTCTATCTCTTTTTATATAAATAAATTAGTTAAAATAGCCGTTTTGGTCCGTAAAACCCATCTTTTGGTTAAAAATAATGTTCTGAGCCTTATAAGTGCGTTTAAGTATTTTAGAAGTGTTTTACGTGTTTTTGGAGTGTTTTTGTGGAAATTCTGATGCAGTGATTTCTGGAGTGCTCACTGAAGACGCTGACGAGGGTACTTTGGGAAATTCACAAAGAATGAAGACTTTTGGTGCATCCTTGTGTTGAAGGTCAGCTCCCATGTGCTCCCATGTGCTACACAAGGCTCAAGAAGGCTGGTGAAATAGTGAAAGCAATAGTGCAAAAGTTCTTGCAAAAGTTGGAGAGAGAAAGGGGGAAAAGTAAAAGCAAAAGTGGTGCCTTTATGGTACAAGAAGATTCTTCATGATGACCTAGTTAGTGCTCTTCATAGGGTCATGTGAAGGCAAATATTGAAGACTTTTTCCACCCTATTTAATTGTGGTATTGGCTACCATGGCTCAATCATCTCATCTCATACCATCTCACTTTATCTTTAGTTTAGTTTTTTTTCTCTCTAGTTTGTAAGGTAGAAGTAATTTTAGTTACTAGTGGTAATTCTTGTAGTTAACTTTTATTTTACAGCCTAGACTTAAATTTTATTTCCAGCAAGTAGTTTTAAGTTTTAAGTTCGTATTTTGTACTGGTAGTCCAGTGCCCACTTCTGTCGGCACTGTTGTTTTAATTAAATTTCGTAATCTTTTAGTATGACTTTTCTAAACGCTTCTACCTTTGTTTTCTCTGTTCTTTTAGTTATGCACTAGTAGTATTTAGGGATGTAGGAAGAAAAAAATACCCGGAGTTTATAAACAATGCTTGAATAGTTTTCGTGTTTTAAACTTAAATTATTTTGTTCATTCATAGTTCGAAAATGCCCCAATGATGCAAACGAGCTGATCACTTGAATGTGTCTAACGTCTAGTCTTAACTCAGAGATGGGTAGGACGTCGTGACACGAGCTTGAATGATGCTAGGGAATTCGAGAGAGTTCTTACGACACTAACGAGAGTTGGGTCAGTACAGTGGGCAGATCCCCACCAAAAGGAGCGGGCAAGCTACCTAGTGCGTCCACCGAGGCCACTTAGAGCGATTGCTTAAGCACAAGCCTATGAAATCCGAGAGGATTCGCCGGGGATCAACCACTGACTTAATAATTGAGTTTTTAATACGTAAATTCTACTAGGAAGTGTGAGTGCGAGATAGGACCGGGTCTTTCGTGAACAGAGAGTGTCCACTGTCCCACAGCACTATGATCACCAACTAGGGCCAAGTATTTCTTATAAAGTCCGGGGAAAAATATTCCTACGTCCCTATCCTTTTAAAACCGTAGCAAAGCTTTAGTTAATCTTTAGTTAAATCTTTTCATTAAAAGTATTTCAAAAACCAAAACCAATTTATCTCTTCCTCTCTAATCGAAACTTGTAAAAAGGAGCTCATGAGAACCGTATTGTCTTGATTGTCCGGTCCCTGTGGAAAACGATTCCGGTATCTTACCGACTATTACTTGAAGTGACGATCACAGTGACCAGTGTATACTTGTACTGCCCACTGTGGCCTATTCACAAGGCACTGCGCATACACGTGTTTGATCTCGCAAGCTAAGTTTTAAAGTAACGATCACAGTGACCAGTGTGGACTGTACTGCCCTCTGTGGCCTGTTCGCATTTCCCACTGTGATTTACACGTGTGAGCCGTTCGTCGTGGCAACTCCCGTCAGGCAAAACTTAAAGAATCAAGCAAAGCAAATACAATGATTTAAATATCACAACAACCATTTTGTTTAACCATTCATATATTATTTGTTCTTGTTTAGAGGGTGAAGATACTTCGCAATTTCTTGTAGACAGATGATTCCCAAGACGGAGCATTAGTTTTGAGTTTCTTTTTGTTTCTTGGGTTTAAGTTTTTCTTTTTGATTGTTCCTTTTGGTGTTACTGTTTTTGCCGCGCCGCTTTGAGTCCCTGGCTTGTGGGGTCCTTAGTGTGCACTTTGTATTCTTGTTCCTTTTTTAATATATTGTCAGGGTTCCGCCCTTTCCAAAAGAAAAAAAAATTTGGATGACTATTTTCGGAATGTAAATTAAATATTTCATGGACAAAAGAGGTTGGTACCGGCAATCCCGACCGGTCAACAATCGTCTGCCGATTTCATAATGTGTGGTCATCCCGGACTCATTCAGTTGTCGTGGCTATGGGAGCTAGCGCCTCAGGCTTCGGACCAAAACCATTCGATTTTGGACAAACACTATCCACACCCATTACCAACTGAGCTACGCACCATTGACAGAATTTTTGTCCAAAAATTATGTCATTGAAAGGATTTCAATTAAACAGAGATTTACCTGAATAGATGAGACGACCCCAAAATCCAAGTTTGCTTCCGCTGAGAAAGAGTTCTGGTTTTTTAGCTAGCATTACCAGAGATCGTTGCAAGTCCCTTTTTTGTGTGAATGTTGTGCGCGAGTAGTTTTTGGTTAGTTCTAATGCCAATTCTGCATAACAATAAACAAGTTAAAGTTAATTTCCATGTTAATTTATAAGAAGGCGATAATCAAATGAGAACCACAAAAATTTTATAAACCATGAGAACCGGTATAAAAACATTTTTTTACATGATTTTTTCTATATAAAACCTATCATTTAAGATATTATTTCAGATTTGCTTGTGTGTTCACTTTATGAAAAAAAAAATACATAAATTTTTTCTTTGCTTTACCTTGTGAAACTAAAAATACACATGTTCTTTGTGTGAACTTGTGAACTTGTGAACAATCCTAGCCATCCATATGCAAGATCGACTGTGAAGACCCATTTAATCTTGACCATCGATCTTCCATATGAACGGCTAGGATCTGGTTCACAAGTTCACATTAAAAACATGGTTCACAATTGAAATGGAGTGTATATATATATATATTGCTAGCTAGCTTTTGGAGAGAAGAAAATATATGTATATATATATATATATATGTACCAAGGAATTCGCCTTCAATGGCGGGACCAAGCAGATCGCCACTGAGCAAGCTCCGAGCGGGGATCCCTGATGTCGGGGGGTTTAAAACACCTATCTTCAAAAGCAAGAATTCAAGCAATTTGTTCTTCTTTCCAAGTCGTGAGGCAAATAACAACGGTGAAATTCTATCCTCATTCTTATGTAAGATCATTTCTGGTTTAGAAGAATATGACAACACTAAAGTTGCATCAATTGTATTGCCAACATGAGTAGCAAAATGGAGAGCCGTGTTTTTTACCATGTTCTCTGCATCTAGCGCATCGCTTATCAAGTTATCGCTAGATAAACTAGCCAACAAGTTTTTAACAAAATCATGGGACCTGTCCGTCCCCATTGCTATCATTAGCGGTGTCTCCAACCATTTATTGATTGGCTTGATTCGCAGTTCTGGATGCTCGTCAAAGATTTTCCTCACGGAATTCCAATTGTCATCAAAGATAGCTTTGTAAACTTTGAGATCGGTGTGTTGATACTCGTATGTGGTAATTTTGGTTGGGGTCATTTTGGTTGAGTTAAATTGTATAGTGAGATGTAAGATCAAACGTACTAAGTTGTTGGCTACTTATAGATTTAATGTTGCAGCAAATTACAAATTTGGTCCTTGTAGTTCTAAAGTTATTTTAGACTTGGTTGTTATAATCTTTTATTTAGAATAGTCCTTAATGGTATGCAAATTTTATGTTGTTTTTGGTCCAACCACTAACATGTTGTTAAGAAGCACTTGTTACGTCATGGTATTTTTGTCATTTGCGAAATTCATTTTTGATCCATATTCAAAATTTTAAAAATAGATCTTATTATATTAATTATACATTATAGCATAAATATATAGACATCAAAAACTCAAAATCAAACCCAAACGTAAAGCAATTAAAGTTAAATCTGAACTCAAAAAAAACAAAAAAATCAAAATTTAACCCAAATCAAAACCGTAAATCACCAAAACTAGAAGGTAAAACCCATACCCAACAAAATACGGTTGTTCCATAGGAATATGTATTTTGTATTACAAACTCCAATCAGAGTCTTTATTAATTACAAAATATGTATTTTGTATTATCCATTTTTATATATGTTACATAGAGAAAGGTTCAAATGAGAAGTGCTAAAAATATACTAAGTAGATAAGTGATCTCCACCATTCATCCAGTCAATAAAGGTGGCTTTGACCGGTTACGGTGGACGTGATCACAGGGGATTGACGCGATTCATGGGAGGGTAGAGATTATTAAAGGAGTGGACCCAGTCAAAGCCGCATTTATTGACCGGATGAGTGTTGGAGATCACTTCTCTGCTTCTCGTTTTTTTAGCACTTCTCATTTGAACCTAATACATGTTACCATATATGCTTTAAAAATCAATATAAATACTAAAAATGAATTTTGGTAGAGCCGTTGTCGATCATTAGTGTTTAACGTTGTTCCACATATTATTAACTCTTTTACAATGCATTTCTTATAAACAAGTTAAAAAATAAAATAAAGGAGAATAAATTTTGTTGCATATTTTGAGTTGGAAAGAAAGTAAAAGAAGTTACATGTATTTTTTTTCCTTTTTGTGTTTCACGAGTTAGAAAGAGAGAGAAAAAAAAATTTGATATTTTATTTTAGTTACATATATTTTTAATTAATCATTATAGGGAAGCCTAGTTGGTAAAATATTAGTTTTGCTTTCGACTCATTACAAATTCAGTTCTTACGACTCTTAAGTGTTTATATTAGGCTATCAGTATCCCAACCCTTTCAGCCCGACTGTCACATCAGCTCCACATCAATTTTTTTCCAACCCTCTCATTAACCCTCTGAAACCCTCTCTAATTAGTACCCCAACCCTCCCAACTCTCTCACACACAACACACACAAAAACAGCGGTGTAGCCAACCCGTTTCTTCTCCCAGCTCGCCGAGCTCCATGGTTGCGTATCGCAACCCGCTCAGTCCACTGAGCCTGGCGGGCTCCAGCCCGCTGAGCCTAGGCATACGGTACACATAGCCTTATAATTAACTTTCGGGTTTCATCACATTACTCGACCAATGCGTAATTGAACCAAATTCACGTATCACTAGATGACGTTTAGAAATTCCAATATAGGGTCATCTTGCTTAATGGACCCCTCCATATATAAGTTCGATGCATGCTTATTTGTGTCAACATCAAACTTGTTATATGATGTAACCCATGAAAAGTTCAAATAACATTCTTCGCTAAATTCTTTTTCTTTCGACAACGTTAACTCTAGCTTTTCTTTGTCTACTAACTTTTCCTTGCTTTATTATCACGATACTAATCAATTTTGCTTCACTCCAATTTCAGTGGAAGTATTACCTTTTTCTTTAATTTAATTGTAAAGGATCTATTTCTCGTTAGGCCAGTACAACAATGTGAAATACATTTTCATGACACGTCACCGAGGTAAACCGCACCGTCCTACCATTTTGATATAGGTGTTGAAATAATTCATAATTTATTTTGTGTTACAAAATAAAAAGGTTTGATAAAATTATATAATTCACTTTTTGATGATTAAAGTTTAATTAGTTATAGTTATTTCAAATAAAGTAATTACTTATAAACATATATATTTTATATAAAATAAAATATTGCTTTATTGTTTTTATTTTAAAAGGGATAACTCAATTATGAAATGTAAGTACTTATAAAATAAACCATCCGTACATCAACATTGGTACAAGTATCCACTTTTAGTGTTATTTGATTCATTCTTAGTTTAATCACTTCATGAACACTACTATATCTTTTTAGGAATTTGATATCAATTATCTTTCCGTACCGCTTTTCTTTTCTAAAGTTTTATCTCCGTCACATAAGTTATGGCACTAACTTAATTTAGGGCAAGATTTAAAGACTTTTATTGTTTTCGTTGGTTCTAGGAAGATAGCTTCAATCATGGTGATTCTAGGTTCTTTTGCCTTTTTGCTTTTTTTTTCCTAGGTTAATTATGAGAATTTTTTTTCACCAATTAATGTATCACCGACATACACCCTTATAAAAACCATCGACAAAAATTGAAAAACTTATATTGTAAATGATCCATCGTACATCAGCCAAAGATAATATAGTAGAAGTAGAACATGAAACCCTTGATCGAAATGGGAATTTTGACCAATTCCACTGTTAAATTAGTGGAAGACTTTTACCTACAATTTTTTTTTCCTAGGAGATTCATCGCTAAAGGAGTCATTTATCAAAAAAAAAAAAAAAAACCACAAAAGTTGGTGGATAAATTGTTAGTGGAAAACTCAAATAAGTGATAGATTATCCAAGATGTATATATGTTATGGGTGATTCGTGGGTAATCCTTGGAAAACATCATATTCTATGCGTACCGTCGATATTTTGTTCGTAATCACAATTGGAAACCGCGATGGAATCTTGATGTGGTGGTGCCTTCGTTTTACTATTTTATAAGTGTGGTGGGATGTGTGGAAGAAGGTGTGGAAGGTGTTCTATCATTTAACACTTGTACATATGCATAGAAAAAGTGTATAATAAATTAAAATTAATAAAGAATACCCAAAAGTGAAGGATATGCAAAAACGATGAAATTATCTTTAAGTGCTTGATACAAAAGCCAGAATTTGTTAAAGAAAGCGTAAAGGCAAAAGTTATTAAACCAAGCTAGGGAGCGGTTGAGAAATATATATCATACTTCGGGACTTAACATTGACGGACCTTTATGAGGTCTTACGGTGGCACATGTCACTGTATTATTTGTCCGTCGACGAATGGTAATTTTATTTTGTTCTGTTAAGGTACAACCGTATCGTTTTGAAGAGTACGTGTTACCGTATTATTTTCAAAACTTCAAGGATTGCACCAAAAAACAAAAAAAAAAATCTTTCGAAATCAACCAAAGACTGAGAAATTCTCTCGAAACCAACAAAAATATCGAAAATTTATCTCAAAACCAACCAAAAAACTGAAAAAGTCTCTTGAAACCAACAAAAAACCCGAAAAATTCTCTCGAAACCAACCAAAAAAATCAAAAAAATTATCGCCATCAGGGGTTATAGCCTAGTGGTAGGGAGTTTTCCCTATGAAGGAGAGGTCTCAGGTTCGAGCCTCTCTGGAGGGTTTCTTCCTTGGAGCTTCCTGAAACTTTTCGCTCAATTCTCATCGGATATCCACTAACTCCACCTTTTATTATAGAATATTTAAGACTACTTGTTTAAAAAACGTATCAAACATCTTTTAACTCCTACAAACATGTAGACCCAACACCAATCAATCCTACCAAAAGGGTTATTTGCTGAGTGATATATCGGGATAAATTAAATTACGGATGTAATCTATATGGACAAACAGTCGGAAAATCGTCGGTAAATAAAAACAGTCGATAAATCGTCGGTAAATAAAATCGGAAAAACCATGGTGACTTTTACCGACCCGCTTTTTTAGCGACGCTCATTTTGTCAAAAAACCATGATAGAGCCTATTTCTGACGGTTTTCAGACTGTTTCTGACCGTCGGTAACACCATTTTTTTTACACTGACATCTGATCACAACATTCGATTCTAGATCGATTTCAGTTACTGGGATTCAATTTGAAATAATGTGTGTAGTTAGATCACAATCGACGGATATTTTTGCTGAAATGGTTACTCAGCTCTATTTAACCCCAGGTGGAGATCTGAAATTTGAGCTACCATACCTTAGAATTCTGCCGTAATCGTGAGTGTAATGAGATTGCCACCAGCAACTTCGGTGTACAGACTACTTTCTTCCTCCACTTGGATTGAATCCAGATCCACATTCAGCAAGCGTAACGAAGCATCTCCTTGTTTCCATGGTAGGATCGAAGCCAATTTTTCCTTAAAATTCTTTCATGAACCAATCGAGATTTCAATTATTTGGTAGATTTAAAGAAAGTTTTCCTACCTTTTTGCTTTCTACTCTTTAAATGAACATTAGAGCATCCACAATGGAGATTTTTCTAAGGTTCTTTTTGGGGTTTTTATAAGAACCTCCATTGTAGGACAAAGGTTCTTACCCAGTCATAGGTCCTTATTGGAACCCGGGTGCTTGAACAAGAACCCAGGTTCTTGTAAAAGTTTCCTTTTCTGTTATATAATAATTTACATAAATAAAAATTATATTATAAATAAGAAAATGGATGCGAGGTTTTGTAAGAACCTCCATTGTAGAGTTTTATGGAGGTTCTTAGTTTGTTAATATGGCAATGATGTGGCAAGAAAAAATATGGTAAATGAGCTTCTTGGAGGTTCCACACTGTGAATGCTCTTTTGGGCGTTAGTCAAACTAAAAAACTTCTCACATAAAATTAATTATTCCAACATGAACATCACTAGTGACATTTCAAATTCAAACTTCAAATAAATACTTGGGCTAAGGTTTATTCCAAGAAATGCATACAACAGTACTAATGAATCAATCGTTTGTTCTCCCGGGTGAAAAATGCTTGGTCCGTATGAGGTGTAGAGTAGCTCCACGAGTAACGGAAACTGCAGCAAACCAAACCAACATAGAGGAATACTGGTTGCAGCCACAAGTGGAGCAACGATCCATGTAACTTTATCTTGAAGAATGAGCGTAAGAGTAGCACTAAATGCTACCATAGTCGATGCTAACGACAAGAATAAGGAGACAAGTCCGATCGTCATTCTCTTTGGCAGGACATTAAGGAAGTCATCCTCGGCATATCGTGTAAGTATCCCTAAGAACATCAACACTGAAGTAGATGAAGAAAAGAATGCAAAGATTCTATTATTTAAGAAGTGAGGTTTCCCATCATCTTGGTTTCCACCTGGAACCGCAAAGGCACCTGCAAACGCCATTGTCACTATGAGCGCTGCTACCAGACTACATGAAGATGCGGTGGTTTTCATCCAATCTTGTGCTTCTACAAGTAAGTCTTTGTGGGCATCGGTGAAAACCATTTTCGGGGTTTGCCCGTTTTTGTTTAAAGTTTCCCTATAAGAGGGCTGTTCAAGTTTTTCAACTTCCTGCACAACAAATAAATGCAATTTTAGGGGTGATTTTAATTAGATCCTCTTGATCAAGGTAGTAATTTATATATATATATATATATAGAGAGAGAGAGGAAAGTTCAAATGTGAACCACTTTTTGGTTGTAAACACAGCCGAGAGCGCGACACGTGGCGACTTTGAGTGTGGTACCTCTCTCTAATTCAATGCCCTCCCATGAATCGCGCCTAGTCATCCGCCGTGGATCTGACGTGGCGCCTAGTCATCCGCCACGTGTCGCGCTCTCGGTTGTCCTCACGTTCACAACCAAAAAGTGGTTCACATTTGAACCCACCCCTATATATATATATATATATATATATATATATATATATAGGGGAAGTATCCGTTGCAAACCAAGTAGATTGTACAAACTATACAAACCAAATCTTAACCATTGATTTTGTTAATATTTTGTTTATCTCCTAACTTTTAGGTGATTTTCAAATGTAGTTGGAGAGAAAATCTAGGAACTGAATTAATCCACACCATTGATCATGTACATGTATGGTGGAGATTAGTTTTATATATATATGTGTGTGTGTGTTGGAAAACAAAGCGTAGAAAGCACCGGAATAGAACAATAGGAGGAAAATGTGAAATGGAAGCAATTTTAAGAACAATTCTATGCACCTTCAATTAACAACCAAAATACATATTTATAAAGAAAAACTAACCCACTAGTACACTACCACTACTTCCCAAACTCATGCAACTATCCACTTCTTTCCTAAAACATGGCACTAAAAATAACTAACTTGGAATTAATCAAACTAAACATACTAATTAACCATCAAGATTACCCAATATATATATATATATAAAGAGAGAGAGGAAAGTTCAAATGTGAACCAATTTTTGGTTGTGAACGTGAGGACAATCGAGAGCGCGACACGTGACGACTTTGAGTGTGGTCCCCTCCTTTAATTCAATGCCCTCCCATGAATCGCGCCTAGTCACCCGCCGTGGATCTGACGTGGCGCCTAATCACCCGCCACGTGTCGCGCTCTCGGTTGTTCTCAGATTCACAACCAAAAAGTGGTTCACATTTGAACCCACCCCTATATATATATATATATATATATATATATATATATATATATATATAGGACTGAAGTGTGATTACCTTGAACCATTGAAGCTCACGTTGCATTTGCAAAGCTGCACCAGGCACAACTTTAAGTCGATGAGGTGGGATAACTTTGCAGCAAGGTGTAAGGCGTTTTCATTTTCTTTATTATCAAGTTGAGTTGCCGCAAATTCTTTGTGGCCAGACATTTGGTAACACAAGATTGTACACTCGTTCTTGGCGTTGCTTGATGGCTGTGAGGAACAAGTAAAATCCTCCAAAGTCGTACCAAACTATGCCCGGGTATGTTAATATGCACTTCTCAATAACCTCGTAATTACCATATGTGACTGCCGTAGTCATTGTAGACCCTAAAATCGTCCACACGCAGCCATGATTGCCACTTGCAAAAACAATTTTCAATATACGATTTCAAGTAGGTTGCTCTGGATATTATTTACTTTGATGTCATGGATACGCTTGATTATTGGAGCTATATATATGATATGTAATTAATCCAAAGTTAGAGATTATACATACATAACCACAAACAACCACATTAATGATTAATCAATATACATAACATACCCACGTATCGAAGCACACCCCAACATCCAGCAGTGAACTGTTCAAGAGAGAAATGTCAAAGAAAATAAAGTTTATTTACTTAGATTGTTCGTGATTAGTTTTTTAGACAAGGGCTCTTTAAACGTATCATGAATATGATATAGTTTCCAACTACAACTTCAATAAATTGTCAGTCTCTATTTATTTTATGTGATACATATATAAGGAAATGTTCAAGTGATAAAAAAATGTAAAGTAAATAAGTAATCTCCATCACTCATCTGATTAAAAACTGCAATTTGACCGCCAAGACATCGGGTAATTCTCACAAAAGTTGTAGTAGACGGAAGAGTATTTTCGTAAATTTTACAAATAGATGACAAACAGGTGTTTTAGATGTATAGACAACTAAGATCATTTATTTACTTTACCTTTTTTTAGAAGTACTAAAAAGGTAAAGTAAAGAAATGATCTTAGGTGTCGATGCAAACCAAGGTTAACAGCCTTTGGTAGATGATCTTTTACTTGAATTTGTATGAGCTTTCCCACAAGCGCTTATTTTTTTTAGTATCTTGTAGGATATGAACAACTTGTGTAATTATCAAGTTTGAATTCTCTTTTAAACTAATTACAATATTTATCATTGTGGTTTTTATTTTGTTTCAACTTTGGTTTCTCTAATTATCTATACTTAAAAAGTTTAACTCTTTTTTACTTTTCCCTATTTTGTTTTATAAGTTAATTTATATAGTAAATTACAGTTTTAGTCCTTTTTGTTTGTCGTTTTCTTTTTTGTTAGTATCTTTCAAATGAGTTAAGTATTAGATATTACTATTTTAAGATTTGTATCCAATATATCATATTCAGGTATTAAATTTGGTTTATTTTACGTTATCTCATATTTAAATGAATCTTTTGTCTCCAACTATTGTACCGCCCTTTTTGTAAGAAGAAAATCGGAATATATTTATGTCTACTAATAAAACATATATTGTATTATAATATTTCATTTAATTTAATGTTTCTCAAATGTGTACGTATCATGTAAAAAAATTTATACTATAGTTATTAACCTTTTCTCAATGTATTAATATAAAAAATTCCCGATAAAAATAAATAACAACTAACAATCACATATTTTCATTGTTTATATTAAAAAATGTTTATCTAAAATTTTTTGTTTTTGAAAAAAAAACTACAATTTTTAAAGATTACCTTTTTTAAATACAATGTAAAAGATATATCTTTTAGATTCTGTTTTAAATAGAAAATGTTTTTGTTTTGCTTTACTTTAGATGTATTTTTAATGTATCTTTGGAAGACATTATCGTTAACTAGTCATATAATAAAGTATATAAAATGAAAAATAATAAAAATGTTAGGAAAAAAAATTAAAAAAGACAAACCACAAGAACCAATTATGTAATGTAATCTATGATCTAATAGAAGAAAATAGGGAAAAGACAAAAAGGAAACTAACCTTTTTAACTATTGTTAGTTTGAGGGACCAAAGTTGAAATAAAATAACAAGGATAGTATCCAAAATTATAATTAGTTTTAAAAGTGGATCAATATTGTTAAGAAATGAAAACCACAAGAACAAAATTTGTAATCTACTTTTAAAGTTTTATACCTGTTTGAAAATACTTGAGAAAATATTGACTTGATCAGTAACTCCTCCACTGGACTTCACATGTATCACTGGCATCAGACAAGCGCTAGTCAGAACCCACATTCAATAAGTCTTTCAATTGCTGGCAGAACTACACTTGCAAGATTTTGTAATATATAAATATAGGGGTGGGTCTAGCCCGGTTGGTAGGGGTCACCCTCTTGGAGTAGAGGTACTGGGTTCAATCCCGAGCAATGGCGTATTTAATCTAACAGGGGTGTTTACTAACAACTACCCTGTCGTTCAAAAAAAAAAAAATATATATATATATATATATAGGGGTGGGTTCAAATGTGAACCACTTTTCATTGTGAACGTGAGGATAACCGAGAACGCGTTACGTGGCACACATCTTCGGTTACGGTGGATACGATCACGGAGGACTGACGCGATTCATGGGAGGGTGGAGATTAGTAAAGGAGGGGACCCGGTCAAAGCCGCCTTTATTGACCGGATGAGTGGTTGAGATTTGTCCTTACGTTCACAACAAAAAATGTATTCACATTTGAACTTTCCTCTATAAATATATATATATATATATATATATAGAGAGAGAGAGAGAGAGAGAGGCTGATTTATATGAGAGAACGTCAACTGTTAGAAAACAAGAAAATGATATTCTTACATATATGATTTTACACTGCACTCACTTGCACCTTTTGAAAAGTCATCAACACAATCATTACACTTCACAAAAGTATTTGTATAAATATTGTTTTTTTTAAGGTGTCAGAGCCAAAGCCCGACTAATCTTCGGCAATTTTGGGGCTAAATATGACCCCACTTAAATGTTCTCAGACATGCATACGTGAAGGCTCGAACTCGGTTAGAGCTCTATGAATCCCTCGAGTGTTAACTAATATGCCACAACATTGGAAGACAAATATTGTTGCGTTTGTCAAATTCTAAATTTTTTTACAACTGTACACAAATTTAGAGAGATGAAAAAGCATATTAGCAACCAGAGTAATGATAATTAGTTAGAGATAACACAGATAGTAATCGTTAAGAATACAATGAAAATAAACAAAAATCATTATAAAGGTTGTAAATACTTTTGCCAAATTAATTAATATAACTTTTCTTTTGCAATCACATTTTTTTAATCTTTATGGTTTATAACATCAATAAGGCCATTATTAGCCGTACCCCTCATACCTCTCATTTTTGCTGCCACATCAGCGCCACATCAGCTTTACCAATACCTTACCAACACCATACCAATCCATCCTTAACCATACCAATACCATACCCCTCTAATTAATTGAATAAAAAAATAAATAGTAAAAGAAGAGAGAGAGAGAGAGATAGAGAGAGAGAGAGAGAGAGAGAAGAGAGAGAGAGAGAGAGAGAGAGAGAGAGGGGTAGGGGGTGGGGTGGGGTGGGGTGAGGAGAAAGACCGGCACCACCATGCCGATTGGGTTCCTTACCGGTACTCTATCGGTGACACACAATGGTGTTCACAACCGGTACCGCTTGGTACCAGTCCTCTACCGATGCCGGCTAATGATGGCCTAAATTAAAGTTGTTTTTTGTATGTATTATAATAGTACATACAATAAAACATTTTGAAGCTGGATACACACAATAAGAATAAGAGTAAAGTTGGATACATTTTGGTGAAGATAGTCTTTTTTTAACATATATAAAGGCGAGAAGTGCTTTACATGAATAGATGAAACGGCCCCAAAATCCGAGTCCGCTTCCACTCGGAAAAATTTCTGGTTTGGTAGCTAATACTTGCAAAGCTGTTTGCTTGCTCCTGTCGAATTCTAGTACGATGTTTGGATGCAAATCTATTATGTCTAACGCCACATCTGCATCACGATATATATTTGTAAACTCAGTTGAGAGGCAGGTTCATATAAGAACACCCCCAATTTATAGGATCAAAGAAACTAATCAAATCATATATGATGTGGGACCCACATGGACCCACATCATATATAATTCTGATTGGTTCTTTTGTTGCTACAAATATCAAAAGTTCTTATTTGAATCTACTTCACTCAGTCGATGCATGTATATATAAACAAAAATATTATGATAACTCTTTTGTATATAGGGTGGGTAACTCTTTCTCTTGGCATGAGTGGTGTTGTAACCCGAGATCTCTTTGATCTGCTTTTGTTGTTTCCCGTTTTCTCTTTGTACTCCTTTTGCCGGGCTAGCGCCTTGCTAGGCTCGTGCTCTTAATAAACGGCCGTTCAAAAAAAATTTATGGCAACTCTTTTACTACTTTTAAGACAAGATAAGAAAAAATCCGACCTACCGTAGAATCCGGCCACAATTGTAAGAGTAATGAGATCGCCACCAGCAACTCCGGTGTACGGACTTGTCCCTTCCTCCCCCGGTAGTAAATCCCGAGTTACCTTCAGCAAGTATTTAAGTGTCTCCTTTTTTCCGTGCCAGGCAGCCAATTTCAGCGGCGCATGACCGTATGGATTTCGAGCTAGAGTCATATGCTGATTCTGCTCCACCAAAAGCTTTGCATCGATCGTATTCCCAACCTTAGCGGCATAATGAAGCGGGTTGTTTCCAGCGTAATCCGTCCAAAACAGCTTATCTGCATCACCGGCAACAACGATACGTGCCACCAGCTTCTGAACGAAACGGTGGGAACAATTTGTTCCAACAGCTATGATTAATGGCGTTTCCCACCAGTAACCGATCTGCTTGGTCATTAATTCGGGATCTTCTTCGAAGATTTGTTCAACAGAATCCCAATCATCATGTAATGCAGCTTTGTAAATTGGAACATCGTCGATTATGTAGTTGTAACCTTCCATTTGGACTGAATTTTATAAGCTCAAGACTACAGGTAAATTGGGTTATAAGCCAAGTCTTAAGGTCTACAGGTAAATTGTATTTTAATGCATGATCCAAATCATAGAAAATTGTATCATTCAAAAATATTAATTATATTACAAGTTGGTAACAAGATGCCATCAGTCCACATTAATTAACTTGTGGCGTTGACCACGAATATGAACATCTAAACAACAAAGCAAACGAATTAAAATATTTTTTTTATCTTATAAAAAGATGTCTTCACCTAACATTTCATATGAAAAAGCTGATAAACAAGTTGACAAAGATGTATCCTTAAATAAAAGATTTGTTAATGACCAAAAAGTATTTTATCCACAGGCGAGAAAAATCAGTTGTTGATGGTTCCGGTGATCTGCCTCAAATATATTCAAAAGGGAAGTTCATTTACTCTTGAGCAATGTCCCACATCGGACACAAAGTGAACTTGTAATGTGTTTATAAGGGTCCTTGGCTACTCCACTCATAGCCAATTGGTTTTGAGTTGGAACCTCACAAGCTTACATTTACAAACAAGAATAGGAGTAAAAACTGTACAAACCATAGGTTTTTCGTGGTTTCATAAATCAATGAAAATTTTTCATGAAGTTGTTTAATTTGATGAAAATGTTTCATATAATTCATTTACAGGGCCGGTCCTGGGCACGTGCAGTACGTGCGACCGCACAGGGCATCAAGTCCAATGGGGCATCAAATTTTTATCTATTATTAATGTAGGTTTACTAATTTAGGAGCTGAGATTAGTCTTGATAACTTATTTTGGTTAATACAAACTACAGTTTTTGAGTTAAGTTAATATTGATAAAATGTCGATTTGTTTCTTTGTTTGGTTGATAAAATATTACTTTCTCTTGAGTTCATTTTAGCGTAAAGCGAGACTCGGTTAAGTTTCTTTCCACACTTTTTCTAGTTGAATCCTAATGCAAATACAATTCTTTGTTTCTGCCACCCCCATAGTCGATGAGCTTGACAAGATTTTATAACCCTTAAAAATTTGTATTTTTTGTTTCTTGAATTAGGGCATGTTTTTAGCTATCCGCCCAGGGCATCCAAAACCATTGGACCGGCCCTGTTCATTTATGAAGAAATTGTGTGTTTTTTAGGTAAAAATGAAAAAGTTTTATAATCTTGTTTCATTCTTATGAAGGTGTGGAAGGTGTTCGATCATTTAACACTTGTACATATGCATAAAAAAAGTGTATAATAAATTAAAATTAATAATGAATACGCAAAAATGAAGAATATGCAAAAACGATGAAATTATCTTCAAATGCTTGATAGATAGGATCACTATTTTTTATGGCAAAAGGCAGAATTTGTTAAAGAAAGCGTAAAGGCAGAAGTTATTAAACCAAGCTAGGGAGCCATTGAGAAATACAAATAATAACAGAGTTTTTATAGGATTCCAAAAAAAATCTTCTTCAAAAAGGTTTCTAACCATACTTGGGGACTTAACATTGACGGACCACTATCCCGGTGGCACGTGTCACTGTATTATTTGTTCGACGAAGAGTTAATTTTTTTGTTTTGTTATATAAGGTGCAACCGTATTGTTTTGGAGAGTGCTACCGTATTATCTTCGAAACTTCAAGGAGTGCACCAAAAAGCAAAAAATATATCTTTTGAAATCAACCAAAAACTGGGAAATTCTCTCGAAACCAACCAAAATATCGAAAAAATTATCTCAAAACCAACCAAAAAACTGAAAAACTCTCTCGAAATTAACCAACCAAGAACCCGGAAATTTTTCTTGAAATCAATCAAAAAAACCCAAAAACTTCTCTCATTCAACAAAAAAATTCAAAAAAATCCATTGGAATCAACAAAGGAACCTTAAAAATCTCTCTAAAGCAACCAAAAAATTGAAAAAAAATGTCTTGAAATCAACCAAAACCATAATTATATGGTGCCACTGTTTGAAAAGAAAATCGAGTCCATTCCTAAATTGGTTAAAAAAATTAAAGTAAGTTAAAGCACACGATTAAAATCCAAAGCAAAATCAAAACAACAAAAGGAAAACATGTAGTTCGTAAATCATAAGGCCATCCTTAGCCCATACCGGTACCGAGCCGGTACCACCCCATACCGGTGGTAACACCGTTGTGGATGAGGGGTATGGTGTCGGTAGTGGTACCGATCGGTACCCCAATGCCGATGGAAGAAAAAGCACCCCCCACCCCCCCTACCCCCCCTCTCTCTCTATCTCTCTCTTCTTTCTCTCTCTACCTTTTTTAATTTTCTTTTTTTTTAATCAATTAATTAGAGGGGTATGGTATTGGTATGGTTAAGGATGGATTGGTATGGTGTTGGTAAAGTGTTGGTAAAGCTCATGTGACGCTGATGTGGCAACAAAAATGAGAGGTATGAGGGGTACGGCTAAGGATGGCCTAAGGACGAAAGGAGTAGCAAGTTTTAATTGACTCCAAATTTATTTATTAATAAAAGGTGGAGTTAATAAACATGCTCCTCAATTACGGTTTTGGGTCCTTAATTACGGGACTTAATTGAGGAGTCGGACCCGTAATCCAAGAGTCACGTCCGTAATTGAGGAGCCAGGACCGTAATTGAGGAGCTACTTACGGACCCAACTTTTGATCTTCAATTTTCTTTTACAAAATTAGTCCAACTCCGCAATTACGATCCTAGATTGTGGAGTTGATGGTTCTTTTTGCAATTTTAGGAGAGAAATAGCTAGAATGTGAAACCCAAACTATATTTTGGCCAATTTCCCCAAAAACTGCCCTTCTTCACAAGTCAACTTAATTGTCCTCTATAACTAAATCAAACATCTTTTAACTCCTAGAACATGTAGACACAACACCAATCAATCCTACCAAAAGGGTTATTTGCTGAGTGATGTCTAGATGGTCAATGATTCAAACTTAATCAAAGTTTAGCAATGTGACATATATAAATATTATATGTTTCACAAAAATAAAAACACTAATGAATCCTTCGGTTGTTCTGCTTGCGAAAAATGCTTGGTCCGTACGAGGAGTAGACTAGCTCCACCAACAGAGGAAATTGCAGCAACCCAAACAAACACACGGGAATACTCGTTGCAATAACAAGTGGAGCCGCAATCCATGTAACCTTATCTCGAAGCACGAGTGCAATTGTAGCACTAAATGCTATCATTGTTGCTACTAACGACAAGAATAGAGACAGAAGTCCAATCGTCATTCTCTTTGGCAATGCATAAAGGAAGTCACTTTCTGCATATCTTGAAGTAAGTATCCCTAGGAACATCAACACTGATGTCGATGAAGAAAATAATGCAATGGCATCTGATATGATAAAAAGCATAAAGGTTCCGTTATTTAAGAATAGAGGTTTTCCATCGTCTTGGTTTCCACCTGGGACCGTGAAGGCCGCTGCGAATGCCATTGTGACTATGAGTGCCGCTACCACAGTACATGAAGATGCAGTGTCTTTCATCCATTGTTGTCCTTCTACAAGTAACTTTTTATGGGCATCAGTGAAAACCATTCTTGGGGTTTTCCCATTTTTGTTTAAAGCTTCTTTATAAGAGGGCTCTATAAATTTTTCAACTTCCTACACACAAAAAAAATACATGGTATTTGTTAAGGAAAAAAGTGAATTGTCTAATTGAAGTTGATAGTTGTTGCCCGTTTTAGGGACAACAACTGTCGTCATCTCTTAAGTTATGACTTCACTACGATCACCTGAAACCATTGAAGCTCACGTTGCATTTGTAAAGCTGCACCAGTCACAACATTAAGTCGATGAGGTGGGGCTAACTTCGCAGCGATGTGTAATGCGTTTTCATTTTCTTCACCATCAAGTTGAGTTGCCGCGAATACTTTGTGGCCAGACATTTGGTGCACGAGATTGTAGACTCGTTCTTGGCGATGTTTGATGGCTGCAAGGAACAAGTAAAACCCTCCAACATCATACCAAATTATGCCAGGGTAAGTTAATATGCATTCCTCAATAAGCTCATGTGTCCCATATGTGACTGCTGTAGTTATTGCAGTTCCTAAAATCTTCCAAGCTATGTCATGATCAACCTTTTCAATGACAATCTTGCATATAGAATTTACAAGTTGGCTGCTCTGAATGTTATTTACTTTGATATCATGGATATTCTTGATCAGTGGAGCTACACAGTATATGATATAGAGGGAGGTTAAGGGAAAATCACAAACAAAAAAAAAACAAAAAACTGAGGAACACCCTCGTAACCCTTCATCTGGATTGTATGCACTTGTGCATAGATGTAAATTAAGTTGTTTTTGGTTTTATACACATGTACATATTACAAATTAGTTCTATACATAAGGATATACGATACAAATGAAGGGTTACAAGGTTGTTCCTTAGTTTATCGTTGAACTTGACCCATTATTAAAATAAACAAAACTACAAAGATGAAACCAGAGTCCAGAAGTATGCTTGAGTTTTACTATAAAAAAAAGAGATATATAATATACTTCAAAAAGAAAAACTAAAATCATTAAATGCATAGCTTACCCACATATTGAAGCAGACTCCAAAATCCAGCAGTAAACTAGATAAGAGAAAAAGTCCAAAATGATATATTATAAATATATAAACTCAGATCCCTCTTGTCTCTAGTGGTATTAGATAAGGGATCTTTCAAGTTTCAATATCATGAATATTTTTACGTTAGAGATTTTTAAATAATTTTTTAATTCTTCAAAATCTTTCTTTAAAATGAAGAAACAGGGGTGCGTATGGACGGGTAGGAGAGGTTCGCGTGGGAAAACTTAAAACCTGTTCAGATTTTGGATACGAAAATCAAGACCCAAACTTTAGGTTTCGGATTATTTTGGGTTCATATTGGTCGGGTTTTGGATTGATTTCGGTCGTGTTTGGGTAATATTATAATGCAAAAGTATATATTAATTTAATCGCTTTTAATGATAAATTCAATCGATCAATAAACCAATAGAACCAATGAATGTCTAGCCCAGCGGTAACTAACATCCTTGCGCTTGCCTTGAAAGATAGGTTGGCGCGGGTTCGAGCCCCGCTTGGTACAAAAAGGCCAAAGGCCTTATAAACCTCTTTTGCGGTATCCAGCGATTGACCGGTCTTCGGGTCGGTTCAGGGGCGAGTCCATGGGTTTGCCTTCGGGTCAGCTCATGGGCGCGGGGGATTAGTCGGTGCCCGTATGGATCCGGATACCCCCCGGAACGTGTGTGAGTTAAAAATGCCGTTAAAAAAAATAAAAAAATAAATCAATAGTGTTCACAACCGGTAATCCCGGATGGGTCAAATGACCAACGATCAAACACAACCCAACCCAAATATCCATACAAAAGTCGGGTTTTGGTTTTTTTGATTTCGGGTTTTGCATAAACTTCATAGTTTTTATTCGGATTCTAGTTCAGTTTTCGAGTTATTAATTTGGGTTTTGTACACTATAAAGAAAGTAGGTAACACGTCAACTTCTCCAATTAAATTTGGAGATTTAGTAGAAAATGATTGTTAGTTTTATATATTATATAAATAAATTTTACAATCAGATATTGAACATATGAAATATAATTTATTGAATGTATGTAATACTCTAATAATTTAATCAATACTATTTTCAAAATCCTCTAGAAGATGATGATAGATGGATATTCTTTTGATAATTTTAGATTTTAATTTTCTGTTTTGGATAATGAAATCACAAAAATCCATATATACCTTGCTGAAAATACTCAAGAAAACGTTGACTTTTGTAGCTCCTTGACTCTTCTTCACATGTATCACTTGCATCAAAGAATACAAAATTATAAACAACACATTAGCTGGTCTTCTACTCTTCCATGGAAAACTACACCTGTGTTTTCTTTACAAAACAAAATGTCTTTTCTGATGATCCAATCCGTCGAAATTTCAAGAGTCAGAAACTCGAACTTTTGACAGAGTTTTCGATGAATTTCTTCTTTCTGGTGGATATGGGCATCGAAAATCCGCCAGAATCAACTTTTTTAGAAAAATAATGTTTCTTAATTAAAAAGACTAATTAACTTTTTGGATTAACGTGTCTGACGGGTTTCTGGTGAAATCAAAATTTTTTAACATTATATCATTGTGATGAAACCAAAGTTATAAGGAATTAAGGATGAATAGAGGAGGAAGAGAGAGTTCACATGAATAGATGAAACGCCCCCAAAATCCAAGTCCGCTTCCACTCGGAAAAATTTCCGGTTTCATAGCTAATACTTGCAAAGCCGTTTGGTTGTTCCTGTCGTATTCTAGCACGATGTTTGGGTGCAATTTGATTATGTCTAACGCCACATCTGCATGTTTAGAAATAACCGTTAAAAAATTGAAAAACTGAAGAACACGTAAACAGTTATATATTAAGATTCCTCAGTTTTTCATTTTGGGATATTCCACTTCACTATATGTTTAGTTGGTACTTTTATTTGAACCTCTCTCCTAAAGCTTGATAAATAATAAGGAAAATTAATCAAATAATAAAATAAACATTCAAATTTTGCAGTCCATTTTTTTCCTGTTTTTAGCCAAATAACACTACATCCTTACTTTTTAGCTCGTTAATTAGTCAATACACACAAAAGAAATGACTCAGGTCAATTTTCCTCATTAAAAAATATTGTGGACCCCGGTCTGCAATTTATATTGAAAATGATTAGATGGTTATTTTTTTTTTTCCTATTAACGAGGTCTCCAGATTACCTAACAAAAAGTTAGGGATGTAGTGATATTTGGATAAAAGTGAGAGATAAAGATCTGAAACTAATTACCATAGAATCCGGCCATAATCGTAAGAGTAATGAGATCGCCGCCGGCAACTCCGGTGTACGGACTAGTCCCTTCCTCCCCCGGTAGTAAATCCCTAGTTACCGTCAACAAGTACCGAAGCGTCTCCTTGTTCCCATGCCACGCCGCCAACTTCAACGGCGAATTACTGTACGGATTCGCAACTCGAGTCATATCCGAATTCCGCTCCACCAGAAGCTTCGCATCGATCGTGTTCCCAACCTTAGCGGCATAATGAAGCGGATTGTTTCCACCGTAACTCGTCACAAACAGCTTATCAGACGCACCAACCGCAACGATGCGGTCCACGAGCTTCCGGACGAAATCGTGAGACCGGTTCGTTCCGACGGCTATGATCAACGGAGTCTCCCACCAGTACGTGATCTGCTTCGTCATTAGCTCCGGATCTTGTTCGAAGAGTTGACTTACGGAATCCCAATCGTCAAGCAACGCAGCTTTGTAGATCGGAAGATCGCTGATTACGTAATCGTACTTGGTCATCTTTTTGTTGAATTCGATCGTATGAACTCGACTGGATCAGTGGGGTTCTGTTTGAAGGCAAGAACGTATGTTTATGATGTTGTAAAATCATGAGAAACTCAAATCAATTAGAAAATTTAAATAGAAGTTATTATAATGAAATTTGGTGGAAAAATTGTCATCCATACAAGATACATATAATTAAATGTGAACAATTATATTGGTCAACCTACAAGTGGGAAGACAATCACCAGTGAGAAACAGTTTTATTAAAAACTTGTACATATGCATTCAATAAGAAACAATAATTTACAATAGGACAAACTATGTCCGGCCTTCGTTGGTGTTTCTAAGGGTGGTAACATTTTTGGGGTGTTTCTAAGGGTGGTAACATTTTTGGGGCCTGTGGATGGGATTCATGCTCTTGGGTTGGTTCAGTCATAAACTGGGCTGCTCCCCACCCTAGTTAAAAACTGTAGTTAATTGGGCTATGGGTCTAGCGTAAGTTGGACAGGTTCAACGGCAAATTACTGAGCTGCCCGTAGATGCCTAATACCGCCCGGAAGGTGTGCATATGCGTGAAAATCGTGCCATTTAGCCAATTTTACCTTTCCGTAAAAAGGAACTCTAAATCTAGTACATCAAACAAATAAAAACTTTTAATCTTTGATGATCAAAGATTAAAAGTTTTATATGTATAGAGATTTTTAGAATACAACAAAAGAAGAAACAATACATTTTGGGACCATTCACAATTCACGTAGAAAACAAACTCATTTATCAAAAGATTTTGGGACGATTCATAATTCAATATACAAATTACAGAAGTCTTATCACCATAAATTTAAAGCTTGCTATCATTAATTTTGGTTAGGTAAGACCACCTAAGACCATCAGCATTAATGCATTGTTCTTTCAAAATAGTCATAGTTTTCTAGTAACATCTCATATAAAAAAAATATATTTACATGTTTTAAAAGTTGTTACCACTTATACATCCTCAACCACTTTATACTTTACATTTACATGTAGCTCATCAATGTTACCTTTTTGTTTTTCTATGGTTCCCAAATTAAAGAAGAGTAATTAATATGTTAAGTTTGAATATTTTGCCTCTTTATGATTCTTTGTACATATGGTTTATAAAGATAAATAAAGTTTGATACTATTAAAGAAATTGGTCCCAAAAGAATCCTCTTTTTTCACAACATAACTTCATTGAGTTATCTTGAGATCCTGTTCCACTCAAAATAAACATAATGCAACAAATATACATAAAACTTTTCAGAGGATTTTTTATGTATTAAAATTTACAAAACTCAAAATGGCAAATTTTTATGTGATTTTCTTTTACCAAGTCAACAATTTTAAATAACGTGACGTTGATATATATAAAACATTATGAAAAGTTCTTTTAGGATGATATTGATTTTTATATACGCTTATTTTTTATTGTTTAGTTAGCATAATGACTTTTTGATGATAGTACCCTCTTGTGAGATTAAATATTAATAGGAAATATTCTATTTCATTACTTTACGTATTCATCACATACCTTTTTTTTAGCAAAAGCTGAAATTTACAATATTATTAAACATATATATTTTATAATATTTTTCTTTAACACGTATCAGTTCCATAAAGTGAAACATATTGTCATGAATGTTAAATAAAATATAATGTAAACTTTTATCATATTAATCAATAAACTACATGTAGAGGCTTAATTATTTAATAACTTTAAAATTTTGTAAATATTATTAATAATGAAATAATTAATGTTATTCCTAAAACGAATATTAATGCACTTTATAGGAAATTCAGATTATATATAAGAGAGAAGGTGGGGAGAGAGTAAAATCATTTGCGAACTAAGAAAATGTTATAAACTATATGAAACTATGAAATTTTATAAAATTTTGTGAAAAGTTTTCATATTTCATATTTTTATATTTTCTATGAATCCATATCGCCCCTTCATTATTTTAATCAACGGCTATTATTAGGTTCACAAGTTCATACTGTTTTCGTGGTTTATAAATGAAACCAACTCGAGAGAGATATGTATGTATATATATAGAGGTGGGTTCATACGAGAACCATGTCAATTAAAGAAAATGTGAGGACCAATCTCAGCTACACATCTTCGGTTACGGTGGACGCGATCACGGAGGATTGACGCGATTTATGGGAGGGTGGAGATTATTAAAGGAGGGGATCGGTCAAAACCGCATTTATTGACCGGATGAGTAGCTGGGAGTCGTTCTCACGTTTTTTTAAAAAGTTATGTTTCTCGCATGAACCTTTCATATATATATATATATATAGATATATATATATATATCTTCTCTTCTACGTAGTTTGGTTTGTCAATTGGTGTCTCGATCCCGATGGCGCTCTGTAGTTTGGTTTCGGTTCGACTTTCTTTTTGAGTTTTTTTGTTTTGCTTTGTTCTGTCTTCTTGCTTTTCTGTTTTTTTTTTCGTTTTGGGTCTGCTGCGTGGCTGGGTTTTTGCCCCCTGCCTGCTTTCCCTTTTGCTGCTCTAAAAAAATATATATATCTTCTTTGTAGCATAGACAAAGACACACACAATTAAATGCATACACGGTGAACACATTAATTAATTATCGAATGCAAGATAAAATAAACTTAAGAAATTTTATATGTAGGTTTTCACAACGTATTTATAGGCTTACGAAAGGCAATTGTTCTCTTTTAATTTTTTTCTTAACCTTTTTTAATAAATACAACTTTAAAGTATATATTAACTTTATCATAATTTAATATAACAATTTAACATATATTTTGATAAAAAATGGATCTAAGACCTAGCTTTTATGGAAGTGATATAAAAAAAATACAATTAATAAAACAAACACAAAACACGTTGATTCTTTAAGTGTACTTGAGGTCAAACCAATCTCAAGCCTCCAATAGTTCCTAGCTATATATACACATCAATATAAGTAGCTATATAGCTATCGTATTTGAATGTTAAATCTCAACATATATCCAAACAAATTAATCCCCCCTAACCAAATTAAACGATGGAGCACCAAGATGAAAGCTTCCATCTCCGACTTCGCGAAGCCGTGTATCACGACAATTGGAATTCCGTAAGCAAACTCTTTGAAGAACATCCGGAACATCGAACCAAACCAATCAATGGGCGGTCCGAGACGTTGCTAATGTTAGCCGTGGGAACAAATCAATCCCATCGTTTTGTCGAAGCTCTGGTGTCGAGTCTTTCTAAGGATGGCTTGATAGATGAAGCACTGGCTGCGCAGAACAACCAAGGAGACACGGCGCTCCATTACGCTGCTACGGTAAGAAACGTGATTGATTTCACTTTATTGGTGTCAATGTCTTCCAAACCGGTAGAGCTAGCCTTCCAAAACAACGATAATGGAAGAACACCGTTGCTCGTTGCCTCGTATCAAGGAAAGAAGAACGAAATGCTTGAATTATTGTTTTTAAAGCTAGGTGTTCTAAACCCCCGATATCGGGGATTCCCGAAAAGAGCTTGCGTAGTGGCGATCTCCTTGGTCCTGCCATTGAAGGCGAATTCATCGGTACGCATATCTAATTTATAAATTCTATGTATACACATACATATATATATATAGAGAGAGGGAGGTTCATACGAAAAATATAACTTTTTTAAGAAAACGCAAGGAGCAATATCAACCACTCATCTTGGTCAACAAAGACGACTTTGACCGGTCTCCCCCCCCCCCCCCCCCCCCCCTTTAATAATCTCTACCCACCCTCCCATGAATCGCATCAATCCACCGTGATCACGTCCACCTTAACCACGAGATGAGTGGCTGAGATTGCTCCTTTTTTTTCTTCTTAAATTGACATGCTTCCGTTTGAACCTTCCCCTGTATATATATATATATATATATATATATCACTTTTGGGTTGTGAACGTGAGGACAACCGAGAGCACGACACGTGGCGGATGACTAGGCGCCACGTCAGGTCCACGGCGGATGACTAGGCGCGATTCATGGGAGGGCATTGAATTAAAGAGGGGGACCACACTCAAAGCCGCCACGTGTCGCACTCTCGGTTGTCCTCACGTTCACAACCAAAAAGTGGTTCACATTTGAACTTTCCTCTCTGTATATATATATATATATATAGGGGTGGGTTCAAATGTGAACCACTTTTTGGTTGTGAACGTGAGGACAACCGAGAGCGCGACACGTGGCGAATGACTAGGCGCCACGTTAGGTCCACGGCAGATGACTAGGCGCGATTCATGGGAGGGCATTGAATCAAAGGAGGGGACCACACTCAAAGCCGCCACGTGTCGCACTCTCGGTTGTCCTCACGTTCACAACCAAAAAGTGGTTTGTATTTGAACTTTCCTCTATATATATATATATATATATATATAGAGAGAGAGAGAGAGAGAGAGAGAGAGAGAGAGATGGAAGTTAAGACGCAAACAATGACTAGTTTGTTGGTTTTAATACTTGGATTTATTTGTTATATAAACAATAGATTCAACAATATATGATATAGTATAGAAAGGAAGGAAAGAAAGGAGATACTTCAGACGAATTTTTGTTTACTTCTTGGAAACCATAAGCACTATTTTATTCATGAAGAAGAAAGGCTATATAAACCTTTTACAAACCAACGTCTACTACCATAAAAATAGGGATACACTACCACTCTTTTAGTCATCCTAAAGAATAGGTACCACCTATGACCCACTACTACCTATGACCCATTCTTTTCAATATCAATGAGAATTGGTCAAAATACTACTAATTCCAAATGATAAAATACTAACTAAAACATTATATTAAAACATTAAGACTCATTTATTCAAAGCTAACCATGCATGCATACGGAAGATAACTGATTAACCCAACATAGTTAAGATAATGATAAAACGGACAAATTAAACACATGTGACCTTACACTCACAATTAACAAAGGTATGTGTTTGACGTGGTCGGCAACTTCAAGTATCAGCCAAAGTCACGTAAATCACATTGAAGGCCGACTATTTTCTTATTTTAGGTTTTCACATAAATCTCTCTCTGTCTCTCTCTCTCTATATATATAAAACTTTGAAAGTAAAAGATGTTTCTTGTTATGCAGACGTAGCATTAACACTAGTCACGAAACACTCAGGCATCGTCCTAGCGAGAGGTCGTTGGAACATTCAACGAGCTTTGAATAAGCTAGCTTCAAATCCTAAATTCTTTCGTAGCGGAAGCAGGCTTCGAAGTTTTGGTCGTCTCATTTATTCATGTAATTAAATCTCTCTTTAATTTATTTTTTAACATCGTACACTACTTTTTTTTCTAAATAAATTAACTGCAACGTGCATTTGAAATGTTAACTAAGTGCTGCCTGTACATGAGAGTACTAAAATCATACCAGCTGATGAGAAGACCACAACTCAACCACATGTTCAAGATGAGGTATTAATTATAACTTTATATCTTAATTGCTTCGTCCCATTTAACATTTAAATGGCTTATTTGTATGAGCCATCTTGCTCAAAAACACGAGAGGATTTAAAAGGCTCAGCCGTTGAGTCAGCTCTGAAATGACTCATCCGAGTGTGGGATTGTTGTATGTACATGTGTGTATGAATATATATATATATATATATATATATATATATAGAAAGATTCAAATGAGAAGTGCTAAAAAATACGAAAAAAAGAAGTGATCTCAACCGTTGATATGGTTGAGATCATATTTGATTAGTCAAAAATTGCGGCTTTGACCGGTCATAGTCGTCATCTTTGACTAGTCAACTATGATCTCAATCATTGATGGACGCGATTCACGAAGAGTGATTGGTCGAAGCTGGCTTTATTGACAGGATGGGTGGTGGAAGGCTATATATATTGGTTAATTACATTGAGGGTGTATCAAACTTGTCACGTTTTATCATTGTATGTACTGAACTTGTAAACTTACCATTTAATGTATTAAACTTGTAAATTTACCATTAATGTATTGAACTTGCTAAACTTGCCATTGTATGTATCAGGTTACCTACTAAGATGGTAACATGTAAAATTGCCTAGTAGGATGACACATAGGATGCCAAGTCAGTAGTATTCTTTGATTAAATTACAAATTTCGTCCCTCTAGTTTACTGATTGGGTTCATGTTTCAAGGACCTGTTTTGCCACTTTTGAAGAACCAAACCCCCACCACCACTGCCTCCAAAACACCACCACCACCATCGCCACCGCCCTTCCACCAGCGCCTCTAAACCACGACCACCACCGCCCCTGCCTCCAAACCACGACCACCACCCCCTGCCTCCAAACCACCACCACCTCCTCTGCTGCCTCCAAACCAACCACCACCACCAAATCAAAAAAAAACCCCAACAACTTCGTTGTGGAGGTCGCCGGATCTGGATGTGGAGGTCGCCGGATCTGGAAGGTGGAACGAGGAGAGAGAGAGAGAGAGAGAGAGAGAGAGAGAAGAGAGAGAGAGAAAGAAAGAGAGAGAGAGAGAGAGAGAGAGAAGTTGCCGGATCTAGATGTGGAGGTCGCCGGAGGTCGCCGGATCTGGAAGTCGCGGGGAGTGACCGGATCTGGAAGATTGGAGGCGTCGCCGGAGGGTGGGAGATTGGAGATCGCTAGATACGAAAGTCGTCGGAAGTGGCCGGAGATGAGGCCGGCGACGGGGCGGCGACACGCCGGAGACGGGGCCGGCTGACATGCCGGTGACCTTCTATATCTTAAAAGAGAGAGAGAGGGGATATTAAGTACAATTTGTAGTTTCATTTTAGCCCTTGATCTACTCTTATTTAACCTTTCTACTTCCATTTTGCTAAAGAAAACCTCAAAGACCAAATTTGTAGTTTTACTCTTTTTGAAAATTATAACATAATAATTCCACATCAGATATAACTTGTTACACGTCAGCATTGTGTAGGTAACAGGTAACCCGATACATACAATGGCAAGTTTAGCAAGTTCAATGCATTAAATGGTAAGTTTACAAGTTCAGTACATACGATGATAAAACGTGACAAGTTGGATACACTCCATGTAATTAACCGTATATATATATGGTCAGGTTCAAATGTGAACTCAATTTTGGTTGTGAACGTGATGACGAATCTCAGCCACACATCTTCGGTTACGGTGGACGCGATCACGGAGGATTGACACGATTCATGAGAGGGTGGAGATTATTAGGGGGGGGGGGGGAGGGGGACTAGTCAAAGCCGTCTTTATTGACTGGATGAGTGGTTGAGATTTGTCCTCATGTTCACAACCAAAATTGAGTACACATTTGAACTTCCCCCCCCCCCCTTCTCTCTCTCTCTCTATATATATATATATAAATGAGCTAAACGAATGGTTTAGATGAAGGTTGTACGGGTTGTAACCTTTTAGTGGGTTGCATAATAACCATGGCCTATATATATATATATATATATATATATAGAGTCGGTTTCATTTGTGAACCACGAAATTAAAGAGTTGAACTTATATATATGGAGTTTCATTTGTGAACCATATGTTTAATGTGAACTTGTGTATCAGATCTTACCAATGACGACAACAAGTCATTAAAAACCTTATTTCTTGGGGTATCTTTAATCGGTTCGACATGATATTTAGCTCTTATTGTTGGCTCAAACATAAACAACAAATACAATTTATATAACACTTTTATTTTTATGCACAACCACCTTCAATTGTGTATTGCTGACAACCCTTACGGACTGTTGAAAACAGTCAGAAATTTCCGACTACTTTATAGTGGTTAACTGACTGTTTCTTTTTTATTTTATTTTATTTGTATTTTTTGATTAGTCGTCGAAAAATAGTCAAAAAGACGTCGATAAATGAAACAATCAGAAAAACCGTCGGTAGCTTTTACCGATCAATTTGTAGCTTTTCGCTAGCTTCTAACTAAGTCTTTTAATGCATTGTCGTTTTAAAAAATATATATTTCTCAGGAATCCAACTACACTGCTACGGAGGAATTTCCATATCGTAAATCTACGTTTGAAGTATGGTTTAAGGGAATCCTACGATACATAGGTACTATATATGTTCATGATTAATGAATTTATCTTTGCAACTAAATTGTTTATAATTAGTATATATATGTCATCTCTAATCAAGCATATATATATAATTGATCATGTAGCTGCACCAATCATGGATATCTATGATATGAAAGTAACACATACACAAGCCACTCAACTTGTACAGTGCCTATGCGTAAATGTTGTAAAAAGGCGCAAGGAAGATCTTACTAAACTAGTTTTTACAGCCGCGATGACAACAGCGGTGCAATTTGAGACTCTTGAGGTAATTGAAGAGATTATTTGTGCATCCCCGAGCATAGCAGAGGTTGTTTTAGCTGGGTCCGATTTTTTTCACGATGCCATTAAACAACGCCAAATGCGACTATACAAGCTTCTCTACCAAATAACAAGCTACAGGATGTTGATAGCAAGTCGCATTGATGAGACAACAAATGAGAGCGTGTTACACGTTGTTGCGAAGTTGGTCCCCTCTCATCAATTCACTAATCGAACGGGTGGAGCAGCTCTACAAATGCAACATGAGCTTCAATGGTTTAAGGTGATGGTGATCTTAGTGAATTTCATGAACCCTAGCTAGCTAGCTAGCCCGGGGTAAATTAATTGCATCATCAAAACAAATACCAGTTTTGAATCTCACTGCAATAAAATTGAGTTTATAAAACACAAAAACAATAAGATCTACTTCCTAATAGATCACATTATAGGACTTAATTTGTATAACCAAAAAATAAAGTGTCTTATCTACTAATACGGTATAATAAGTTGTGTTTATAAGATGTTCTTGGACAACGTAACAAGCTTTCCATTGCTTTTTCATAAAATAAAAATATATCATATTCGTTATTTTATATATAGGACACTATTTGAAAAAGTTTAATATAAAAGCAATTGTCCAAGAAAATATAGTTTATAGGAGATTTTTCTCAAAAATGCTCTATAAAATTGCTAATTGACACACTTTGTTATAAAAAGTGTCTTTACCAAATTGATAGAACACCTAAAAACGTTATATAAACTTATTATATATAACACCTTTAGATAGAAAATTTTAATTTTTGTCATATAAATTATCTTATAAAGTAGTCTATTAAAACGTCCACTCCTAATGTGCCATAAACTCATTTTATTATAGCATTTTGTTGTTTTGATTCTTAATTTTGATATTAATCATGGACTACAACAAAATTATGTTTTTATATGATGTTGAAAATTATGGTTACAATAGAATGTTTTACAGTTTTCAAGCCAGTTTATAAGATCAATCGATAACACGTCATGTCATAGAGCATTGTGATAAGTTTATAAAAGCGTCTTAACAAACTTTTTAAAACATTTAAATATAAAACGTCATATTGGATACTTAATCAACAAGACACTATTTTAAAAGTGTGATAATAAATTGACTTGTTCATAACGAACTTCCTATAAAATAGCTAATATAACAATCTATTTAAAAAAATACCCTAAGAACTTCTTAAGACGTCTTAAATTGTCTTATAAATATATTACAACAATTTTAAATTAATATGACGTTTTATATTTGCCATACGCATATTGTAATGTAGTTGCTTCATTCATATTTGATTTTCTCTTAACAAATATCACACATCTTAATTTGTGCAGGAAATTGAAACAAATCTTGTAGAACCCTCCTATAAAGAATATGTAGACAAAGATGGGAAAACTCCTGCAGTGGTTTTCACTGAAACACATAAAGATTTGCTCAAAGAAGGCCAAACTTGGATGAAAGACACAGCAACTTCAAGTACTGTAGTAGCAGCATTCATAGTGACAGTGGCATTTGCAGCTGTCTTCACGGCCCCAGGTGGAAACAAAAGTGAAGGAAAAAATGAAGGCAAACCCGTGTATTTAGACAACGGAGCCTTTATGCTTTTTATCATATCAGATGCCGTTGCGTTATTTTCTTCCGTTACGTCAGTATTGATGTTCTTAGGGATACTGACTTCACGATACGCACAAGAGGACTTCTACTACACGTTGCCAAGGAGAATGACGATTGGACTTATTTCTTTGCTCGTATCATTAGCAGCTATGATCGTAGCGTTCAGTGCAACTCTTGCAATTGTGCTTAAAGATAAAGTCAAGTGGATTGCAGCTCCTCTTATGATAATTACGTGTATTCCTGTGGGTGCATTTGTCGTGCTACAATATCCTTTGCTCAAGAAGTTAATACAGTCTACATGTACTTGTGGAAGCATTTTTCGCAAGAAAAGGAAAAGAATGCTTCGATATACATAAATATATATATATATATATATATACGTGTGTGTGTGTTTTGTAGGAAAATATGGATGTTGGAATGCAAATAAGGTTTTTAAGTTTGTAATTTCTTCCTAATGTTAATATTTGTAATATTCAAAATAATTTGCAGAAAAAGTTTGAAAGTTGTATACATGAGCTGTATTGCTGCCGTTACTATATACTAGTAAATGTACCCGCGCGATGCGGCGGGTGTAAAGAGTTGTAGCAATAGTATTTTTATTTGTATGAATTATGCAATGTTAAAAGCTTTCGGGTCGACTATACCTTCAAACGTAGTCAAGTGATAATTGTTTTTCGTTTGGAGTTTTATGACCTTAACATTTATAATGTTATATTAAGTAAGATATAGTAAAAAAAAATTATTCGACAAAGTGATCATATATATACGTATGTTTGCTTTCCAGAATATCAAACATGAGTTTAATCTACATTCATTATCTTTAGGTTTTTCAAAGTGATCATATATACGTATGTTTGCTTTCCAGAATATCTTGAATTGCTTATATTCGATGTGTGACTAAAACTCCACAATCTTCGTCCTATCATCCATAGGTCGGGTACACGACATGTATTTAATCTAAATTCAGTTATTTGATGTTACCATTTATTGTATTCTATGGTATCCGTGAATCATCTTTGTATATATTTTAAATTGAAAAGGTCACTAAATAACAAATGAATTTTCATAAATACCTGTTCCCTTGGAACCATGAGAATTCCAACATATTTTTAAGGGGAAGGGGTGTCATCGCAATAATGGATAGAACTTGCAGATTATTATATGAGCAAGTAAACAGAAAATGATTCATAAAAAAATTAAGCCAATTAATTATAATATCGGTAGAATGGTTGCTATTGATTTGTACATATTCTCAATAATAAGGAAAATAGACTTTGTCCGTCCTTCCTATTCCTCGATCTCCAAGTGCTTTCTGATAGCAATTGTCTCATTAAATGAGCTGCACAAATCCACGTGAATTCTAGAGCAAGATCTCTCAAGTTAATAAACTTACAAATTAGTAATACGGCTCGACAAAATATTTTGCAACATAGAAAAACAGGATCTTAATGATAAAACAAACCATGTGCCTCGAGAATTCCGAGCATCTTCCTCCCGGTATGCTACTCACTTGAGCAATGTAATGAGAATCACACAGAATGACATCGATTTGTGAGGGTGTCGGCCCTTTCTTGGCAAACTTACAAATACTATCCGGAACCTGAAGGATTAAGCAACAGAATTGTAATCAAGTTACAAACTGAAAAAGAATTATCAGCATGGTTTCAGAAGCGGCAAGTGGAGGAAACAAATCTTACCCGATAAGCATGTACTGCGTCTAAGATGCTTACCGAACCTATTTTTGTGAAAATAAATTTTCATTTAAAACAATATTTAGTAGTTCATGACTATAGTCCATCCACTCAAGAAAAGGAAAATTCTCCATGTTGGAGAAATCCAATTCATTTAAGATCATAAAAGAAAAGTTACATTTGCCACCTACACTACATATGATGGATATGCACGTAATATTGAGGAAGTCTGCATCTGATGCCTTCGCAAATTAGGACATGACATCTACTGCATATGCTAGTACTATTTTATGGCTCAATATAATTGCAATAGGTTAATATAGTAATATAATTACCACAAATTCAATTCTTCATAATGCATGCATACAAGAAGATTATAAAAGCAAATAAAGCTTTAAACAATTACATTTGGGGATACATAGAAAAAAGAGAATTATTAGACAAATTTTTACTATTTCTCTAAAGCATCACCACCCTTCCAATTGCATTACCTCATTAAGGGGGGTATTTCATTAGAGATATTAAGCAGTAACTAATGGGAATGATAATATAAGAAAATGTTTGGCTTTCTATAATATGATGGAGATGGACTTATTCCCCTAGAAGCCCAAAATTTTATTCGTGATTAAACTGAAGGAAATGAAAATTCATCCCATTTTCATTCCTGCCATTTCCATTCCCATTTATACATGATATAAGGATTCACATATGAATTACTTTATCAACATCCATATGGCGGCTAGCAAGAGTTAAACCAGTAGTAGGCCTAAAAAGCTTCAAATTACAACAGGATGAAGAATAGCCTGTCCCACAAAACACGTATGTAGAAAGGCCAGTTAATAAACCAACCAAACCTACTTTACCAATTCATAGGTAGGCTCTGGAAAGGGTAGGATGTATGTAAACCTTACTTCTACCCTAATAAAGAAAGGGTCTGGCTATTTTGACAATAAAGAAAATCTTATGCTACCTCAAATAGCAATTCTGCAGCGTAAAGAGCAGTGAATGGTGTTTGTTCTCCAGATTTCAGAACGATCATGTTGCTGAAAGCAAGGGATGGTAAGAGGAAAGCTCCATGGAATGATCCTGCTTGTAGCCCCAATTGGTTCATGCAGAGTTTGCAGATAATAAGGTCCATCGGCTAGAAGCGTTTGACTTAGATCATGGATCTTATCCGCCAAACCTACAGGTTTCAAGAACAAACTATGTTTATTATGAAATTTTTGAATATAATTTAGCAGATATACCGATAGAATTACATGATTATCTACCAGCATAATAGCAATATAGACATCCGAGCATATCGATACTTCACTTTTCGCAGCCTGTTCATAAGTCTTCCCATTGTTCCACGACTTAAGATTCAAATCGACCAAGAGCTTATCCAAGTAAGATTCTTGGTCCTTGTCATATTCATCCGTAACGTAATGTGAGTTGGTAAGTGCATACCCGGATAAGCATTTAGTAAATGGCTCCTAAAACTATATTTTTTGGTTGTTTATCAAACACTTACCACCGGATAAGCGCTTACCAAATCTCTTAGCATGTCACTTCTACCTCACCGGATGAATATAGGAACGTAGCAAGGACCGAGAACCTCACCAACTAAGATAACTTTCAAAGTTAAATAGGCCAAGATACCTTCAATACACCAACTATAATAACTATATAAGGTTCACATAAACAATCAACAATCCATTTCATAGTCTTGACGCACATGACAACATATATTTCCAAAAAAGAAATAAAAAAGAACTAAACCTGCATGGCTTTGTTTGACCCAAGTAAAAAATCTAAAACATCAACACATAATATTGTCTGTGATGTTAGTAGCAACCGAGTTAAAAAATACATGATTAATCAATACTTATCATATAAGATAAACTTTATTTATTCTAACACTTCAAAGGACCTACTTGTGGATTTGAGTTGCTCCTTGGACTGTTTAAATTTGAGATTCCTCTGGTTTTCAAAGCTGAAAACTTACATGGAATTGTGGTCCTCCATGACATCCCTTATTAAATTCACTATGCTTTCTTTATGCTCCCTCCCTTTCTTCTTTGTCTTTGACAACGTAACTACATATAACACAAGGAGAAGTTACTAAGCAAGCTAAAACTTGAGAGCAGACTTGTAGAGTTCAAAATTTGACCGTTAACCTAAAATATATAGCAATTTTATGTTAGTCCACCTCCATTTAAGAAACCAAAGTACCAAACAGAAAGCATCATACGACAAATTTTGATTATGCAAGCAAGTTGTAACAATGAAAGCCTTTTTCATAATGTATCACAAGCAGATGGCATTTGGAGGACATCAATAAAATGGCTCAAAGAATACTAAACTTTAAAGTGAGACAAAAATATATTACATAGTTTGCCTATAGAACCCCACAGAACAATCGTGATTTCAAGTGCAATGGAAAGTCAAAAAAATGATAACAGAGAAACTAAAACCAACCATTGCTGTCCGGATCAGACCATAATCTAGTAGCATATGGAAACCTATCAAACTGTTCACCAGTCACCTGCAAATGTCATCAATTAACTAATTTATCAATTTATTTATAACACAGTCAATATAACTTTAAAAGATATGAACTTATTATTGAGATTTGTCACCGATTCTTTTACGATATGAAGATTCCGCAGTTGGATTCCATTTGTTCTGTATATACAGAGCACATAGAACAGAAGGAAACTTCAAATTGTTGAAAATTTTATCTAGAGAAAGCCAGGTTGTTTGATGTATACGCAGAGCAAGGGTGGTGAAGGAGCAGGGATCAAAGATAACACTAACAAAGAGGTAAAAAATGGAATGGGAAGGAACGTTTGCTAAGTTACAAACATGGTCAGCAACCTCCTATAGCTAGTAGCAAACACACAACGATGATGATACCAAACATTGCAATTATGAAATACATGCCTTGGAAAGTTATAGTAAAAACTGATAACAAAAGCATAAACCAGTGTGATCGCTGATCACCTTGTGCTAATTGCTCCTTCATCCGCCAAAATATGTAAACCACAATTCACATTTCTATTAGAAAGCTGTAAACCAAAATCAAGATTCATGACAAACACAAACAAATATATATATATATCATTTTTAACGGCTTCTAATCATTGAGTTTGAAGATGATAACGGAAATGGAAGTCACATTTATGTTATTCTATTGACCGTCGTGTTTATGTTTAATTCAGGGGGTGTTGGGAGTGCTTATGATCAAAAGCACTTTATCCGAACACTTCAAATAAGTACTTTCAAACACACTCTCTGTCGTTTTGTATGGTATATAAAATAAAGTACATATAGAATTACATAAAATAAATTATAGATAAACTATAACAAATTAGTGGCTACAACAGTACAACCATTGAAAATTTTCATAATTGTTTAGCAAATACTACATATGGGAACAAATTAAGTGCTACATCGTAGAAAAATGGCTTTGTTTTTTCCTTTCTGTTGTGAATATTTTATTCAATTACAAACTTACAGCAAACCAATTCCTCATCTCGTAATTGTAAATCTTCTAAATTACTACCAAATATAACAGTGATGGGGTGGTTAAATCACAAAATCCACATATAACCAGAAGCTTAAAACATTGCAAATAGCTTCACAATTAAACAATTTAATTAGGGTTAGAGGCTTCAATTGTACACAACAATCCACAACAATTTAGGGTTAGAGGATTCAATTGAACGAATCTGTAACAAAAATTAAATTTGGAATTCGACAAAAAGTTTCACGGATTATACCTCTGTGGTAATTGAGATTGCGATGATAGATAACGAAATTGGAAGCCGAATTTCCTGTTGTACACAACAACACACAACAATTTAGGGTAAGAGGCTTCAATTGTACACAACATTAGGGGTAGAGGCTTCAATTGAGTCCAAATTGAGATAAGATTTGAACGATTATACCTCTGTGAAATTGAAATTGAGATGAGATGAGATAGTTGATATGCATTTGGAAGCAATTCGACATGGTATATGTCGATTGATTTTGCAGGTTGTGGGGAGAGAAGAAGATGGAGAACGTGGGTATAGCAGGTGAGGAGGGTCATGCATGAGAGGGTTGTACATAGGGCTTAGGATGTTATACTGTTCAAATTGTTTGAATTCAGTTTTCTTGACTTTGTAACTGAATTTTGAGGTTATTTCTTTTATAATATAGTATATAGATAGAGGAAAGTTCAAATGTGAACCACTTTTTGGTTGTGAACGTGAGGACAGCCGAGAGCGCGACACGCGGTGGCTTTGAGCGTGGTCCCCCCCTTTAATTCAATGCCCTTCCATGAACCGCGCCTGGTCACCCGCCGTGGACCTGACATGGCGCCTAGTCATCCACCACATGCCGTGCTCTCGGTTGTCCTCACGTTCACAACCAAAAAGTGGTTCACATTTGAACCCACCCCTATATATATATATATATTTCAGTTTTTTTTTGGACAACAAAGAAAGTTTTATTAAGGAGTTGGTGAGGAGCTAGGAGTTACAAGAGGAAACGGCAAGAGCCTCGTTACAAATCCACCTATCCCAACTTATACAATTACCGCCTTTGAAACGACTCCTAATCCAATCAAAAGCTAAATATTGGATGTCTCTATAAAACTTCTTCTCATTTTTGCTTTTGTTGGTAAAAAAAACTGAGTTCCTTTGCTTCAAAACTGTCCAAAGAAAAGCGACGTCAATTACTTTACATACCTTTTTACTCATCGAACCCCACTTACCGAGTAGATTTCCTTCCAAAACTCCATGACGCTGGAAGTACCGCAAGGCCACAGTCCACCCAAGAGCGTACGTAAGTGGCCGCAGATCATCCTTGTCGTGGAACAATTGTTCGTCATATGATCGAGACATATATATATTTCAGTTGACTCATGCAAGTTGGGTCACATGAGACTAACCTATTTTCATAAGACCACAAAATAACAATGAAACTGCACCGCAAAACATTGTTTTTTTTTTTTGAAAGGAGGCAGTACTCCTGGCAATATATTGAAAAAGGAAAAAACAAAGATACACCTAAATGGTGAGGGACTCCCTCCCAAAGAAGAAAACCCTCCCAAAAGGACAAGCCCTAGAGGAAGAGGTTAACTTCACTAGAGAAGAACCAAACATAACAAACCATAAAATGATCATCCAAAACATACAAAGGGAAATAACTAATAAATAAAAACTAGACAAAACAAATAAACCCAAAATCGCAAAACTCGGATCAAAGCAAGGAGCCAAAAGCATCTCCATCAACTCAACAACTGGATAGTGGAAGATTCCTCCGCGTGAACTCCCATCCCATGAACCCCTATACCACCTCTAAGGTCACAAAAACTTTTTAACTCAGTTACAAGCTGCATTGGATTTCTTCGTCTATTCTCAAACAGCCGCCTGTTTCTTTCTTGCCAAATAAAATAAACAATTCCCACAAAGAGCATCTTCTTATTCCATTCTCCCGGGCGCCAGTGCCTATGCGTGATATACAAAAAGTATCAAACCTTCACTACTAAAAATTATCGCATGTAAATGTTTAGCGTTATTTATGTTTTCTTAATACCAACCAAAACTATGTGTTTGATATTCCTATAAATAGGTAAGTGTAACACCCCAAAGCCCAAAGCAATAGGCTGGCCCAATAACTTCGAGTCCAACTAAAAACCATGGTGGAAGTTATTGGTAGCCTTTGGCTTGAGGCTTATAAGGAGCCTTCAAATTCTACCATCTATCCATGTGGGACGGGTTGTCACAAACTCCCCCCACTTGAACTCCTGACGTCCTCGTCAGGCCTACCCAGTGGCGGAACACGAACATCGTAGCCACGGGGGCCGAAGAATAATATTTTAAGATTTGAAGACCCAAAATATAGAAATATACATTCACTAGGCTATTTTAATTTGTTTGTTTGACGATAATCTATTAATAACTTTTATAAAAATAAAAATCAAAACATTTTACGTAATAGAATACTCTAATAACAAAGAAATTATTAGTACATGAAACTTTTATACTACTAATAAATATCAATGGTTTATATACTCTTTTACTATTATATACGATGAATTTCTAACTAACTTAAATATAGAAACAAAGATCGACTTATGTAAAATGAAAATCAAGACGTTTATTTTATATTAGTTATATAAAAATTAAAACCAATTCATAAATTTTTATATAACTTTTAGATATTTCACATTGTTTATATAAAATTAAAATCAATTTAAAAACTTTAATATAATATTATAAAAATTATATGTAATGAATATGTGTTATGAGAAGAAAATATTCTTGGAGGGAAAAAGGTTAATTGGCAGTTATAAAAATAAGGTTTAATATAATATTATAAAATTTTATTGAAGGGAAAATGTTAATTGGCAGTCAGGGGTGATAACCACTCGGACAACCGCATCTTATGCAAACCTTTTTCCTATTATATGGTATTTATTTTCAAAACCGCAGGGGCCATTGCCCCCTTTGGCCCTCACTGTGTTCCGCCCCTGGGCCTACCCAGAATCTTTCCCCCTTGTCATCAGGGATGTGGGATTCGCCTAAGATGTTACCAACATCCCCCTTGAGGACTCATCATTCCCGATGAGGTTTGCCCCACCATCCCGATGGTACAAGGATCGGCTCTGATACCATTTGTAACACCCCAAAGCCCAAAGCAACAAGTTGCCCCAATAGCTTCGAGTCCAACTAAAAACCATGGTGGAGGTTATTAGTAGCCTTTGGCTTGAGACTTATAAGGAGCCTCCAAATTACCATCTATCCATGTGGGACGGGTTGTCTCAGTAAATATCTATTTGTGATAAATTATATGAAATATTATATTTTACTCATTCATTTGGGAAATCACAAGTGTTATCGTATGAGCCATTACAAATATTATGATGTATTATATGAAATAATATTCTTTTAATATTTTGAAAGAAAATAAGAGCTAGAAAAAGTGCATAATGTAATGCTACTTACAAACAATCGTTAGACTTCTAAACGAAAATAAAAATAAAACCCAAACTATAATTAATGGCTATCCATTAAATAAGGACAAGGGACAAAAAGCAAAAATTACAACAAGTTAACTACATGGGTGAAAAACATTCTTATAATGAGAAAGCTAACAATGTCTAAGACAATTTTTATGTATACCTTAACTAATATCATCAAGGTTAAAGTTAATGTCCTACAAATGCTTCAACCTGATTCTTGTATTTTTTTTTTCTTCAAGACATTATTTTTAAGTGAAATATATTAGAATTATTAGTTTCAATATTATTATAAATGCTTACATGACGGGGATAAAAGTCTAAAAAACAAAAGCAATATGCAAAGGTGATTATTATCAAATTCGTAAAAGATTAGTAGTGTTCATGAAGGGATTAAATCTATACTATATATATAAGAGAATAACTCAAATTTGACGGTTTTTTGTTCAACAATTACTTTACGCATTTACACTTTATACCCCCATAGTTAGTTATTAAATCTTATTTTAGTCCTTTACTTTTTCATTTTCTATTTTAAACCCTTATCATATAATCTAACTAATCATATATTATGAACTAAAATTTATATTAAAATTACGTTTTTTTAACAAATTATACCATCATAATCGTCTCGTCAATACCTTCGAAATAAGCCCAATATTGAATATTTTTTATTCAATTATATTATATATTCTATTATATAAAGATAATACTTTTATTTCAATTTTCGAAATTGACTATTCAATAAACCATTAGGAGGTTAATTGATTGAACACATATGATTAAATTGATGTTAACAATGATGTATATAAAAATCGGGCAATTGATACATACTTCGCGCTGCAACGCGCGCGGGTATATTTCTAGTTAAGAATAAAGCAGATACTAAAAAAGTAGATACTTGTACTATTGTTGATGTAGGGATGTTCATTTTTTTTTGTTATGTTTAGTAATCTAAGTAAGATAGTTATTAAAGTAGTTGTTAATTGATAAGCTAATTAATAGTTGAAAAACTAGTTGAACCTATTATATTTAATAAAACTAGTTGATAAGATAATTAAAATTTGTAAAATGATCGACAAAACATGTTAAAATATATCAATCAATTACAACTTCTTATGCCACCACTACAATTCATATCATTATATACAAACAGTATTTAGCCTTATTTTTCACCAACACAAAATAAACTATAAATTATTCCAACACCATTCGGATGAATGAAAGGATGATGTGGTTTACCATGGTGGCATGTTGTGAATTGTACGCCATCTTAGATCGTTTTGGTTGGTCTAACGAAATATCAATCCTCAATAATGATATAAGAATACAGAAATAATTAGTTGATCATTGCTATAAAATTAAAATAGTTAAAGAAATAAACAAATCCTTCCAATGATATTGGAGTTAAGCAAAATTGATTTGTATCGTGATAATGTCACAAAGAAAAAATAATAGACAAAAATAACCAGAGTTAATAAATGTTCGATGAAAAATAGTTAATGAAGGATGTTATTTGAACTCTTTATGGATTAAATCATATAGCATTAATCTATATATATATATATATATATAAAAGCAAGATGTTGGAAGAATGATGTGCACACCCTATCTATTGAGTATTTGGCTATAGGAATTTTCTCATTTTTTTTGAATTTTTTAAATGTCAATTAAGCTAAAGACTATTTTACCCCTAAATGAAAATTGCATCTTTTATTATAAGAAAGACTATTTGGTAATTTGACTTAACAATTTAATTATCTTTAATTTTCACATTATTTAACTTTTAAGAACATTTATACTACCCTCTTCATCTTCTCATTTATTAGCTAAAATAAAACCTACAACATGTTCATCTATAAATTACAACCTAATGTTCCACCAAAAATGTAGTCAACAACTTTTAGTTCTATGTTTTGCTATAGGTTCCTATGTTTGTTTGATTGTTGCTCATTCTTCGCAAGTTTTCTAGGTAAACTAACATTTTTTATGATTTCCGTAAGTTATATATTGTTTATGTGTGTGTCAATCAATATTATTGTTTTCTTATTTTTACCAGAAAATTATATATTATTTTTATATATTTTTGTGTATATTCCTTATTGTTATTATAAAAGTTTTAGTTTTTTTTATTTAAAAAAAAACAATTCTAATTATAAAACCTTTGTTTTTTTTTCATTTTTATATTTTCCAATTGAGATTTATGTTAATACTATAACTTTTATCTTTCATTAAAATTCAAATAATGTTTCTAATTTGTGTATATTATACATGATTAATTGTTAATAAGTATTTGAGTTTTATTTGTAATTTCTTTACAATTGTTATTTGAATTTTTTATTGATGTTTTCTACTTGATATTTTTGTTATACAAGTGTTTTAGTGGGTATTTTTGTCAATTTATTTTGTTTATATTGTTATAGTTTTATAAAAGAAATTGTTGACAACAATCAAACTCTTATGTGATTTTTTATGCTTTGTTTTGTCGGGATTCTCTTCTCATTTTTTTATATTTTCATGGTCACTTGATTTATTTATTTTGTTAGGACCAAATTGTCCTAATCAGAGAAAGTTTTATAAAGTAAGCTTTGAGAAGGTTTAATTAGTGTTTAACTAGTTAGTTTAGCTATTGGGCTTGCGCTTGGGCTTTTGTATTTAGGCCCCATATATAAAGGGGTTTAGGGTTGAGAGAAAGGTGGGAGTTCATTTTCAATGAGAGTCTAGAAAGGTGTAAGTGTGTGTAAGTGTGTGTTCTTGTATTTTGAGAGCTCTCCTAATAAAATGCAAGACTTTTGATCTTCATCTTCTTTATTTCTTGTTGAATCTTCTCTTTGTTTGGTTGTTTGGGACCAACAAATGGTATCAGAGCCAAACAAATCATTAGATTTGTTTGTTCCTATGGAATCATTCAAAGAGGAATTTTTTTTTTTGGGTTTTGAAGCTTAGTTCTTAAAAAAAAAATTTATGAGTTTTGGGGTTTGGATCTTGATGGAGATGATGAAGTTTGATGTTTGCGTTGTGATTATATTCCGACTCGGGAAACATGAATAACCCGACTCGGGTATTCGAGGTTTCCCGACTCGTTCTTAAGGGGAACCTTTGATCTTTGATATATCCCGACTCGGGAAACATGAATAACCCGACTCGGGTATTCGAGTTTCCCGACTCGTTCTTAAGTGGAACCTTTGATATGTTATAATCAAAATAGGAATTTGGATTTCATGGATTTGGATTTAGAAATTAAAGAAAATTATTTGTAGCTAAAGGTTGGAATAAAAAATATGGGGTCTGGAATGAGTTTTGAAAGTCAATTCGGGAAAGGATGAAAAGGTTTCCCGAATCACGTGACCATCCTTCATTTAATTTGAAGTTTGATGATTTTGGCGAGTTTAATCCCTGTAGTTTGAAGTTGTTTACACTTTAAAATTTTAAGTTTGATACTTTGACGCTGTCAACCCCCAATCTTTCAAGCTTATTTATTTATCAACTTTAGGAATGTTCATATCCAGTCCCTGCACTTCTTCTTTCAAGTTCTGTCAGATTTGGTCCCTGCACTTCAAGTTTCAAACATATTCATATTTGGTCCCTTAAGTTCAAGTTTTGAATATTTACAAGATTAACCCCTTGAGTTCAAAGTTCTGAATTTTTACAAATTCAGCCCCTGGAGTTTAAGATTTTCACATCTTTCAGGAAAATTTATTTTTTTCTGATTTGGGACTTTCAGGATTCGGGTTTGGGACTATTTGACGGAATTTCTTCCCGATGACGCAAAATTGCTCAAATTAAGTTCGGGAATCATCTTCAGATACGCTTTCAAGATTATATTCCGCTGCGCTCTAGATCCACCCAGATTCAAATACATGTGACGCTTCAAAATTGCCGCGCTTAATTAGCCACCTTTCTTTCCCAATTGGTTCATAAAGATCTCATCAACCCAGATTTTAGCCCAAATTTAGTTTTCAATCATGAAAATTGAATTTCTCTCGTTTCCCAACTGCTCCAGATTATTTGAAGTCATGTCAGATTTGTATCGATTTCAAAACGACGGCGATCGGATTCTGCATTTGGTTAGATTACTCAGAAGGCTGACGCTCTGCAACCATTATTCTAGAGTTTTATTAGATGGAATTATTCCTCTTAGGCGTGAGAGTTGAGTTTTTCCTTTGGATGCCACCTTCGGTGAATTATTCCTCTTAGGCGTGAGAGTTGAGTTTTACCGTTGTGGAGGTTCAATTGCGATCTAGAATTTTGAGTGACGGTCGTCATCCATCTGACTAAGAAGACTAGATCTGGATCTGATTTCTTGACATTTTGGAAGATTTCAGGAAATCGACTATTTTCTGAGTAGTAGAGAGATCAAAGCAGAGCATCTCGTTCAACATCTACTCCCAGTTTTTCATTCCATACGGTGTTTCGATGATCCAAGCTTCGGTGTTTACCCTATTTTGAACTTATCAGATTTAAAGCTCTTATGCTGAATTCCTATTCAACAAGGGGTCAAAGACAGAACCTTTACTTTTCTTGCTGATCTGCACGGTAACTCACACATGCATCTATCCCTTTGTTTCTCTTGGCTGGAGATCAACATAATTGGATGAATCAACATGCTCTGGCTCAAGCTGTTGTATTCTGTGGTTATCAGACGTGTCGAGTTATTTACAGGTTGAGCTGTAGTTTGTGCAATCAGTCGCGGTTATTGAAAATCGGATCTGGTCTTTCAGTTGAAACTGAAGATGAAGAGCTACAATCGAGGGGGAGCTTGGAGATCAAAATGTAGCCGAACGCCACTAAAGTTTTCTGAAGAAAGCAAGGGGGAGAAGATCAATGATGCTTCCTTTATAAAACTTTAGGGGGAGATTGTTAGGACCAAATTGTCCTAATCAGAGAAAGTTTTATAAGTAAGCTTTGAGAAGGTTTAATTAGTGTTTAACTAGTTAGTTTAGCTATTGGGCTTGCGCTTGGGCTTTTGTATTTAGGCCCCATATATAAAGGGGTTTAGGGTTGAGAGAAAGGTGTGAGTTCATTTCAATGAGAGTCTAGTAGGTGTTTGTGTGTTTTTCTTGTAAGCTTTGAGAGTTATCTAATAAACACAAGAACTCATCTTTTTCATCTTCTTGATTTCTTGTTGAATCTTCTCTTTGTTTGGTTGTTTGGGACCAACAAATGGTATCAGAGCCAAACAAATCATTAGATTTGTTTGCAGAAATTTTTTGTGCACAACCGTGTTCTTCTTCATCAACTTGATTTCTTGGATTTTCAAATTTTTGAAAAAAAAAATATATTTCTCTTCACTTTTCTCACCTTTCTGATCTTAAAAATGCTATTTTATGGTATGAATTAAGAGATAAGTGATCTATAAGAGGTTCTCTACAACTTTCCAACACATTGCAACTCTTTTCACGTTTTTGGTCACCTTTTGAACTATTTTCGGAGCTAGTACACTCATTTCCCGAATTGGGTTATTCTTCACGCTTCCCGAGTTGGAAAATTTAATTTTCCGAGTCGGTGAACCGTTTCCCAAGTTGGGATATACGTTTCCCGAATTCAAACAACCCGATTCGGATTATTTTCCCGACCCCAAATAGAAATTGAAACAAACTTACACTTTTGGTCCCCCTAGTTTGATTTGATTTATTTTCAACTTTGCTTATTTATTCGAATTAGATCCCTCGAGTTTGAAAATTAATTCTTTCTAAACTACAATATAGTTTTATTTCAATTTAGATCAAATAATTTATATTGTTTAATTTTAATTTTTGTTATTTTAGTTTATTTGGTTTATTTATAATTTCTTTGTTAATATTATTGCTATTATTATTATTTATATATTTCAATTTTTTGTTTTTGTAAAAATCTTTTATTTGTAATATATATATATATATATAGCGGTTTAAAAAAAATTCTTTATAAATCTTCTGTGCACAATTCCAACTTCTAACGAAGTTTTCTGTTGACGATCATTCAGGTAACATTTTCGTTTATTTTTATTTACTAGGTTTAACTTTTTGTGTTTGTTTTTCACACAGGTTTGATCAAGATGTCAACTGTTTTGACAAATCTAGATATGGGAAAGGTGTATCTCTCAAGGAAGGAGGATCGTGATGCATATATTCAAGAACTCATGACTGAGACTGATCCAAATCCTTTTAAGGATGAGATGCATAAATTGAAGTTAAGAGTTTCTGAATTAGAAGATGAAAATAAGAAACTCAACCAACAAGTGTTTGATGCAAAGCTAGGAGCTAACACTTTGAAATACGACTTTGAGAATCAAACCAAGTTGTATACTTTACAGAAGAAAGAGATGGAGGTTTTGAAGCTGAAGTTGAGAGAGTCGGAGAAAGTTGAAGAGAAACTGAAATCTTCGGAGCAAAATAATGCAAAGCTATCAAAAAGGATTTCTGAACTTGATGTGCTTTTGAAAAGAGAAAAGGAGAAGAATGCTGACAAGGATTTCTTAACTGACAAGAAATTCTTTGAGGCCGAAATCAGAAAGCTCACAAAGAAGTTATCTGAATTATCAGCAGAGGCAATGAAAGAGCAGTGTATGAAGGCTAGTCTCCACAAGAAGCTTGATGCAACCATTCAAGAAAGAAGCAAACTGGTCGACAGAGTAAAAGAACTTGAAAATACAAACTTCAAGGATAATCTATCTAAACGAAAGGTTTCTTCCAAGAAGTCAATCAAGTCACCAGATCATATTTCCAGCTCCAATCTCTCTGTTGACTATTCAGGTAATAATCAAGTTTTTAAACGAGTCAAGATGGTTTGGAAGGTAAAGGGATCTACAGAAAAAGTAGATCAGGCGAAGTTGTTTGTTCCCAAACCAAGAGTCCAAAAGAACAATGTTTTCACTGATAAATCTTTTGGTAAACCTGATCTGTTTTACTCTGTAAATCATCTGATTAGGTTGTCTCAAAAGAAAATTTATTGTTCTTACTATGGAACAAATGATTTTGTAAGGAGAGAGTCAATGGATAGTTGGTATGGTTCTTATAGCATTCCAAATTATAAACCAACTACTCCTAACAAAAGAGGATCCACATCGGTGTGGATACCAAAATCCGTTTGATTTGGTTTTGCAGGTTCCCATATGCTTAAATGCATTAATCAAGGGGGAGGGCCTGCACACAGGAATGACTTCCAAACACTCAGTTTAGAACTCGTATTTCATGTGCATATTTTGAGGGGGAGCTTTTAGAAGAAATATTTTGTTATCCTTTTGAGGGGGAGCTACAGATTTTTTTCTTCAGGATAACATATTTGAAAGAAGGACAACTTTCAAGTATGAAAATCGTTTTCTTAAATGTTCAAACCACTTCTCTATTCTCAAAAACGTCTTATGAATCTAGAAGTGTGATTTCAAATGATTTCATATTGGCTACCACACTTTAAAGGCTTAGGAACTTTTCACGGGATGTATGAGCTTTAATGAACTTCTATGGATTACCAAAACCGGTAAACCTACCCAAGAAGTTATCCTAGAGAAATGAGTGAGGGGTCTCTAAAGAGTGGGGGAGATAACTCAGGTGGTCGAGTTATTCTCATTGTGAACGAAAAAAAATGAAAAATGAGAGTTTGGTTAGAAGTGAGGATTTTTGAAAAAAAAAATATAATAATAAAAAAATCAGAGGGTGTGAGATCAGAGTTAAAAGAAAATCAGAACTCTGCACCAACCACTTCTTAGCCGGGCAACCACATCTGCTGTTAGTTCACAAATCTTTGGTGACTAGCATTGAAACAGGCAGAGCCCAATGCCAACTCTTGCATTACCCCACTAGCTACTCATTTTCTTCTTAAAAGAAAATGTTTCATTTCAGCACGGGGACGCAACATATCATCTATCAGATTTTCATTTGGAAAGTCGATATTGAAATAGAAGGAAACTGCCCTGCCTTCGAACTTCATTTCTACACATCGAGTCTGTGAATAAGTTTTCACATTTTGAGCCTTTATGAAAGCACAAGTTGCTAATTTCTTTCATCACTTATACACACAAGGAATATGTTTCTCTGTTAGAACGTTCATAGAAATACTTTTCAGTGTTTGCGATGATTGAACGGAAGCCCTGGGGAGTGAACATCAATAAAGCTCTTTATATAGTGCATTAGTTGTACTGAGTTGCTTTGTGCTTCTCACAGGCATTCCAACTGATTCATATGTTGTTTCAGGTTTTACCATATTAATCTGAATTTGAAAAGATTCGGATTCATTCATGAATTGACGGAAAGCTCAAAGGGATCTGACACCTTATTCGAGTTTTGATGATTATGATCCTCACAATTCATCAAAAAGGGGGAGAATAGAAGAATTTGCAAGATGAGCAGAAAAGTTTGCATGAGGTTTGATCATCAAAGGCGGAGATTCAGAGTTTTAGAAGACAAATATTGTTAGAGATCTAAAGTCTTTTGCTGATTGAAAGTCTCTAGTCAAAGTTTGACAAAGTCGGTCGATGCTGTGAAAGTTGAAACATCCAAGCAACTTAAACAGAAGATCAAAAGTGAAGGTTATTTCAAGAAGGAAGATTGTCTCAAAGCTAAAGATGTCATCAATTTTTTTTGTGATCTCGAATCCAAAGGGGGAGATTGTTAGACCCGAATTTTGTTGTATCCGAGATCACAAGACGAGGAGACAATCTCGAATGTTTAGAATTAATTGTTGGGATTTTAATTTAAGTATATTTAGTTTTAGGTGTAGGCTTATTGTAATGGGCTTAGCTTTTTTAGTCATGGGCTTTTTATTTGTAAGGGATATAAATAGAATAGGTTGAAGGGATTTAAGGTTAAGCCTCTCATTTTGTAAAATCAATCTTATGTTAGAGAGAGAGGCTAGAGAGAATTTGGGCAAAACTCATATCTATATCATTTTATCTTGAATCAATGAAGCTTTGATTGTTTAAATCTATTGTTACCTGAGTGTTTTGGGACTATCATATTTTAATTAAAAAACCACCAACAATGAGATGACATTTGCTAAACATCTTAATCCTAATTTTTTTCTTTAAACCAATACATAAAATTAAAAATATTATTATTTAAAATCTTATTAAAATCAATAATAAAAATGAATGACCGTTAGAACCAATATATATAAATAAATTTATAATTAAATATTTATTATCATAAACTTTTTAATAAATGAATATCTATATATATATATATATATAAAGAAGATGTTGGAAGTATGATGTGGCACTCTCTAACAGTAGGTTTTGGTTCTACAAATTTTCTTATAATTTTGATTTTTTTAATGTATTAAATAAGTTAAAGACTATTCTACCCCTAATAAAAGTTGTAAATTTTATTATAAAAAGGTTTTTTGGGTAAGTAGCCTTAACTTTAAACTATTTAACTTAGTGTATACATTAATTTACCTCCTCGTATTCCATTTATTAATTGAAAGAAAAACCTATAACAAAGTCACTTATAAATTTTTATTAAAAACTAATATGAAAATATAAAAGACGTTAGAGGCAATGTATATAAAAAAAGATTAGAATGAATGTATAATCAAATATTCATTATCATTTCAAATCTTATTACAGAAATATATAAATAGAACGACATTAGGACTAACATATGTAAATAAAATAAAAACTAATATATAGTTAAATACCCATTATTAGCCAATTCTTTAATAAATAAAATATTTATTTCAACATTTAATAACATTAAATAAAACAAATATGTAATTGAATATTCATTATTAAGTTAATAATTAAATACTTACTTTATGTATTATCCTTAACTAAATCATTATATATATATAGTTAAAACTATAATCAAAACAAGAAAATTACTAAAATCAATAAAGCAATAAGTAGCGAATGTAGAAACATACATAGTTTGATTAGAATAAATAAATATATAAAATTAAAAGAATAACTTATTACAGTTATTAATATTATTATTATTATTTCAATTTGTGGGTTCCAAATCAACCACAATGAACACTTAGATTTTATATTGTAAACTTTAAGTACAAGATCTAGAGTGATGGAGTAATGATCATGATGAAAAATATACTAAGCGTAAAAAACATCAAATGATTCATAGCTCTCAAATGATTACAAGGGAAGTGGAAAGTACAAATGAAGAATTAGGTTCCTATTTATACTAAACTAAAAGGGCCAAAAGGCCTTAGAAAGCATGGGCCTAAACACTTGGGCCAAAATATCAAAATTACAATTAAGGAACATAGTTTCAATTAATTACAAATTGACACAACTAACAAATAAATCTAACAATTTCCCCCTTTGTGTCAATTTCTTCGTCGCCGTTGATGGTTGCTCAAAGTCTTTCTCCTCGCATAAGTGGTTTTCCTTGATGATCCCTCATCTCTCCGTGGTGGTGGTGGTCTCTCCTCGAGCTTTTTGGCCGGACCCTCTATCTTTCGTAGCCCGTAGAAAGACTCAAGACATCGTAGAACATTGCGGTGTTCTAGACGATGAGCGATGATCCTGAAGGCTTTCTTAATCAACATGGTGGGATCCATCCAGTGACCAGTCTTCTGTACTTCAAGTTCACGTCTTTTCTCTTCCGTAGCCAACCCCTTATTGATAAAATGAAGAGAGTACCATCACAGTATTTGTGGACCTCATCGCACCGCATGAACTTCTTCTCACCCTTCTCATTCGGATAAACTACCCCAAGGGATGGTTTCTCAATAACGTCAAAGAGAGGGTAGCGATCGATGTTGGGGAGATCCTGATTCGGCGGAGTAAGGTTGATGGTGTTTTGATGACTCTCCAACCCAATCTGAAAGTCTGATATTTCTGAGTTCCTCCGATTTCTCACGATGAAGCGTTTTACGGCTTCAAGCCCTTCGTAGAAAGCCTGAGGTCGACTAGTAAGCGTCTTCAGATCGGTGAACAAAGTCTCAATGTCGTCAATGTGTACGTTTTCGATGTCGGCTTCGGAGAATGTATACACTCTGGTGTTCTTACGAACGACTGTGAAGACAAAGAACCATAACCCTTGGAAGCACACAGAGGAAATCTTTCTAATGAGAAAGATTGGGTTGTTGTAGAAGAATACATCTCTTTGGGGTTTCGCTTGGCTCTTCATCCAGTGGACGTGTTTGACTTGATCGGACTTTGGCATTTTAGTGATCCCAAGGTACTTCTCTATAGGCAAGTCGAGTACCTCGTCGGTGAATATAGATCTGTGAGAGTCCTCAAGGTATCGACCGCGTCTCCGTTCTCTGTCCCACCGAATTGGTGCCCGCGGTTCCACATATCTACGTCGGTTGGAAAGAGAACCCTTCTCATTAGGATAGATCACCTTGGGAGGTGATACCGATGGCTGCCTCCATTGACCATGAATCGGTCGCTGAGGGCCATGAGTCACCGGGTTGATTGGTGCACGGCATCTGACTGTGGAACGAGGAGGTGGCGACGGAGTGCCAAATGCGGAGAAGTCCGGTACAGTAGGTGATGCTCGAGGAGGTGAGACAGACGGAACAGGCGAAGGCGTGCGAGGCGGAGGTCTGTCGTGATCATGACATGTCGGCGACGGCGTGAATGGAAGAGGAGACATGTATGGTGGAGGAGAACCAAAAGATAGCGAAGAAGATGTCTAGCAACCCATCTCAACATCAACGACTGTTCTCTGACTAGGCTGGGAATGCTGTACGTCCGCACCGGTGTCCGTGCGAGTACCGAAAGGTGCGGTGCCGGAGGATGTGCCTGTCAGAGCCAAGGAGATATGCCGAGCCCTCTTCGTGATTTCCCCCTCACGGCGATCGGGGTCATCACGGTCGTCGTGTCTTCGTCTGGCTGGCTTGGCCGCGGCACGGCAGGTGGTCTGAAGGTCTCTAATCTGAGTCTGAACACCAGAGAGAGAGCCCTTGACCAAGGATATATCAAACTGGACCTCCGTCTTCATGGCATCAATCTTCCCTTCGAGCCTCTGGATAGAAGAGACTACCTCTTGAGAAAAGGAGGTAGCCGGCTCGGGATGGCTCACGGGAAGTGATGTGTCGGTGAACCGCTTCAAGTACCCCATAAGATTAACCTCATTGTCATTAAGGTCACTTCGGGAGAGTAAGGACGTCATAAGAAGGTCCCGCAACTCATCGGAGGAAGAAGCGGGAGCGGTAGATCTCGGAGGTGATGTCGGAGGGGGAGGTGGTGATGGATCTCGCACGGGTTCTACCACCTGTCCTTTGCCCTTTAACTGGGCCTCAAGTACTGCAATCCTGCCGGCAAACTCCTCTCGGACAGCCTTTAGGGCGCTGTCCACAATATCCCTGACAACAGATGCCGGGTAAGTAACACCGGGCTCACATAGAGTACCCGTTTGCACAACCGCTGAATCAACGGTGTGGCCTACGTTCACGGTTGGCGTGATGATAGCCGTGGTAGGTCTTCCCTCCGGTCCTCGTGAAACACCCGTCTGGGGCGCCACTCTCGGGGTTCCGGTCACGTCACTCAGAATCGTGAAAGATGGAGCCAAAACTGCGTCACTCAGACTGGCAGTATGTGTCCCTAAAAGTGTATCATTAGGCTCTAGACTCATGTGCTCATCAATGAAGGTTGGGGATCGGGGCAGGGACCCTCCTGTTTCAATACCACTACCCTCCAAGTGAGAGCTTGATAGCCGTTGTGCTTTATCCCCGTGGAATGAAACATCCACCTTTTGGGAGATGGATGAGTGGCTAGGTGGGGCGTGCAATTGCACCTCTGGGTGGGAGGTGTCTTCTTCAATACCCGTACTCAACACATGTGTACGGGTAGCAGATGTGGCTGCCCAGCTTCTACCTATGGATAAGGGAGGACCGGTTAAAACCTTTGGTCCTGTCTCACACTCATCAATTCTTTCACTTCCCTCGCTCAGCTCACTTTCTTCGACTGTTAGGTCTCCCTCAAACCTTATGTCGTCCTCACCCTCAGAGGGGTGGTTATCACCGGAGTCATCAGAATCATAGTCCACCAAAGGTAAAAGTGAGGGGCTTTGGTGACTGTCATGAACATGTAAGGTACAAGCTCCGGAGCGATCATCATCACCGCCTAATCTACCCCCGTCATCTCCCCCCGACTCCTCATCCTCACACCCTTGGTCATCACCCCAGATGAATGACCATGCTCGAGACCCTCACTCACTCTCCTAGAGGATACCTCCGGGTGCCAGTCTCCGGCTCTGGAGATGCTGGTAGAGGTGATAAACCTAAGTATTCTCACACAACCGGTGAATGAAGATCGACAACATCAAGTAAGGCAAGTGGTATTGCCATCGGTATATCATGAATCTTTGGGGTTTACCATAAGGAGTTTTGGGTAAGGCACAAGGAGTGATGGGTATGGCATAGGGAGTGTTGGATATGTTATGAGGAGTGTTGGTATCCAAAAGTGGTGGATGCCTTCAAACAAGGCATGGATGTCTTCAGACAGGGCCTAGATGCCTTCAGAAGGGCTTGAATACCACCAGACTCACATATTGAAGTTCCCCTTTTTTTTTTAATTATAACTTTTTTTATATGTCTGCTATGTTCTCCCGTTGTGATTGGGAGGAAGTGGGTATGTTGTCTTCGCCGTTGTACCTGAAAATGATAAACGGTTAGTATCTAGGTATAGGCATAAGTGAGTGAGGTGAGAATGAAACACACAACATTGTGATGTGCTATTGTTTACTGAATCGATGGATTCGGTAAAGAATAGTACAACACATTGAGTGTAAATTTTTCTCAAGTCTGGAGAATACAAAACTCAATAGATCTTACCAACCAAGCATATGATGGTGCTTGAAAAATACGCGGTATAATCACTAAAGATTGTACACAGCAGATGCTCCAAATGATGCGGGATTTGTGTATCTCATTCACATTCAAAAAGGATAATACTCAAGCACACACACATCAATTTCAAGGCTGGCACATGCACACAAAACCAAGTACACACACCACTCATACACACCAAATAATTCATATTTTTGGAATATGCATACGCAATTTAGAGGGTGAACCGGAGACGCACACACAATCAAACACTCATTCCGTCTTGATTTTGAGATGTACAGACGCACACACAATCAAACACTTAGATTTTATATTGTAAACTTTAAGTACAAGATCTAGAGTGATGGAGTAATGATCATGATGAAAAATATACTAAGTGTAAAAAACATCAAATGATTCATAGCTCTCAAATGATTACAAGGGAAGTGGAAAGTACAAATGAAGAATTAGGTTCCTATTTATACTAAACTAAAAGGGCCAAAAGGCCTTAGAAAGCATGGGCCTAAACACTTGGGCCAAAATATCAAAATTACAATTAAGGAACATAGTTTCAATTAATTACAAATTGACACAACTAACAAATAAATCTAACACAATTTCAATTTCTTGATTTAAATTGAAATCAAACTATACAAAAGAATAACATTAAAACCGATGTGATATCTTTCATTTTATGATTAAAACATATTTTTCAAGATTTTACAGGTTTTTATACTATGTTGCTATATCTCGAGTTACATGACGTGAAGGACTACAAGCATGTTAATTGTCATTGTTATTGTTAGAATATGTGGAACCCCAGGATTAATCTCCAAAAGAGCCCTTGAGGAGAGAAGGGGGGTTCCAACATATATAGTGAAGATTTGGTCTAAGTCTAGCCGATGTGGGACTCTAACATGCCCCCTCCAACAGAGGCTAGATAGAGAGCCTAGAAGGGTCACGAGAGGACCAGGAGAGGTGGGACTCTAACACGCCCCCTCCAACAGAGGCTAGATAGAGAGCCTAGAAAGGTCACGAGAGGACCAGGAGAGGGTCACGAGAGTGCCGGCATGTGAGTCCATAGAGTGGTAGACCTTGGCTCTGATACCATGTTAGAATATGTGGAACCCCAGGATTAATCTCCAAAAGAGCACTTGAGGAGAGAAGGGGGGTTCCAACATATATAGTGAAGATTTGGTCCAAGTGTTATTGATTCATTTAGACAATATCATTCAATTATGCCAAAAAGAACATAATTGATAGGATGATTGATGGTAGAGTATTTATAGTCCAAAATGTATATCATATAAACTAAGACGTCTTTACATAGGACAAACGAATAAAACTTATTAAATATAACTAATAAACAATATTTTATGTTATTTTCTAAATACCGCGCAACGCGCGGTGCGGGCCAGTAGTAAGAAGGAAAGAAAAAACTCTTGAAGTCATCCAATGATATGGAAAATTAATTCATTTAGGTGTTACTCGATTAACTTGATGAAACGTCAAATTTAATTGTAACACAAAAGTCGACTTGAATTTCTTATATTTAGAAAGTAAAATCAATGTTTCCTTTATAGATTAATTAAAATATATTTACTAAAATAAGTCATCAACTTTTTCTCTCTCTCTAACTCGTGAAACATGAAAAGGAAAAATATACCTATGTAACAACTTTTACTTTCTTTCCAACTCAAAATATGCAAAAACAACTTATTCCTTTTATTTTCTTTCCTTAATTTGTTTACAAAAAATGCATCATAAAATAATCAATAATATATGTTATGGGAATCAACGTTAAACATTGATGGACAACTATACCAAATTTTATAGTTTGTATTTATATTGATTGTGAAGAACTGTTGAAAATTTTGAATCGGAAAATGTTCAAATGATGGTCTTATTTAAATATATTTTGTATGTTACATTCATTACTAAAAAATGGGTATTACTAACGGATAAAATAGTTGCTAAACCGTCGAAAATAAGCTTTACTAATGGTTTTCAGACGAAAACTAGAATCGATAAAAAGCTGGCCGGTAAAAGCTAGCAACAGTTTTTCGACGACATTTACCGACTATTCAATTTACCAATGATTTTCCGACAAATTTCTAACAGTTTTCCAACGACTAAATAACAAATAAGTACAATAAAAAAGGAACATTCGGTAAACCATTGGAAAGTCGTCGGTAAATTCCGACTGCTTTTAGCAGTGGGTATTGGCAGTCGGTAATACACAGTTTTGTAGTAGTGACAGTGCCGTGCCTGGAGGGGGGCGGGCCGGGCGTACGCCCAGGGCCCATAAAAAGTAGGGGCCCAAAATTTTACATATATACATATAGTAGTAATAAAAAAATTGTAAATAAAAGTGACATAAATGTTTTAGTATCTAATATGACATTTTTTGGGGATTATCTTAAGGCCCAAAACATAATTAATTACATTGTCAACGAAAATATGTAAAAAAAAATTAATTGGTCGTTCACTTTATAGAATTCGTTATTGTTTTTCAAAGTTTTTTATTTAGGGCCAATGTCTAAAACTACTTAATTGATTATTCTTTGATATATTTAGTATTAAATTGGCATATAAGACACCTAAAATGTCTAAGCTTTGTAATAAAATACTTTATACTTTATAAGACTCAAGTTTATAGAAGCATACCAAAAACGTCTGACGTAAAAGTGTTATAATATGTTTTTAGGACATTTCTTTGGCATTTTACAAGTTTTTACATGTTTTTAAACAAATTGTCATATTAACTAATATTTATGACACTATTTGAAAATTATCATATAATCACAATTCACAAGTGTCCCATAAAATTATTAATTTTATGGGCTTCTTTCAAACGTGTCCTATAAAATAGCTAATAAAACTCTTCTACTTTAAAAATGTACTAAAAATATTGTTAAGATCCCGACATATCCTATAAACCTATTAAAATGCTATCAACTAAGAAGTTGTATAGGTTGACCGTATAAACTTGTCTTTATTCGGACACTTATATATTTTAGACATATCTTATAAATCCATCTTTTTATAGTGAGTATTTAATTACTATGAATATTTAATATTGTGACTCCAAATAACGTCAATCTATATAAAAAAAATATATCATATGATGTCTTTTATGGCGAAACTAATGGCGATGCTATATAAAAATGATATAGTAGATAATATTAATTTAAAAATAATTAATGATTGATTATATGTCTGAAAATGCTCGAATAATGGTTATATATGAACTAGTATATCTAAAATTCAAGAGTATGTTACTTTTTTATAAAAACGATATATTAAAGTTCTTTTTCGCACTTAGCAAGGATCCTTTATAACATCTCGCCCAGGGCCTATAAAATGTCAGGAACGGCACTGAGTAGTGATTGTCCTTTTAAGAATCTTTCTATTATTTTATGTTGGATTAAAATCAAACATTTATTTTAAAAACAATTAATCGATGTTTTTTGTCGTATAGCATGCCAAACGTGGGACTAATTTTTTTGTCCCATCCCGTTTCAAATAGTCTACAAACCAAACGCACTCTTAGAGTTGTAATCCTCTCTAAAGTATCTCGAACTTTCTGTAATTTAATGTCCTGTTAGGTTCGGCTCTTTCGTTAATATATTTTTTTTTCTTGCCGTCCAAAAAAATAATATATTATGCATTGACGTTGAAAGGTTGTCAAAAAAGCGCTAATTAATTAACACCATTTTAATTACACGGAGGATGAGCAAATTAAAAGGTGAAACTTTATCATAATTTAAAATAGTATTATTGATTCTATAACAATTGAACATATATTTTGATAAAAAAAAAATGGATATAAGACTTATAGGAGTGATATAAAAAGTACAATTAATAAAACAAACACAAAACACGTTGATACTTTTAGTGTACTTGAGGTCAAACCAATCTCAAGCCTCCAATATTCCTAGCTATATATATATATATATATATATACATCAATATAAGTAGCTAGCTATCGTACTTGAATGTTAAATCTCAACACATATTCATACAAATTAATCCCCTAACCAAATTAAACGATGGAGCACCAAGATGAAAGCTTCCATCTCCAACTTCGCAAAGCCGTGTATCATGACGATTGGAATTCTGTAAGCAAAATCTTTGAAGAACATCCGGAATATCGAATCAATCCAATCAATAACGAGTTAGAGACGCTGCTAATGTTGGCTGTGGGAACAAATCGATCCCATCGTTTTGTCCAAAGGCTGGTGTCCGATCTCTCTAAGGACGGCTTGATCGATCAAGCACTCGCTGCGCAGAACGACCAAGGAAACACGGTGCTCCATTACGCTATCACGGTAGGAAACGTGATTGATTTCACTTTATTGATGTCAATTTCTTCCGACCCGGCAAAGATAGCCTACTGTCCGAATAAATATGGAAGAACGCCATTGGTCTTTGCCTCGTATCAAGGAAAGAAGAACAAAATGCTTGAAGTTTTGTTTTCAAGGATAGGTGTCTTAAGCCCCCTGATATCGGGAATTCCCGAGCAGAGCTTGCGTAGTGGTGCTCTCCTCGATCTCGCCATTGAAGGCGAATTCATCGGTAAACATATATAATTAACAAATTCATATGTATATATATGTATGACTCAGGATAATATGAGACCAAGATGTTCTAATTAAACCTATGAGCTAGACCAAGTTTTTACATTTGAAACTTCACAACAAAACACTAAGAAGGTAACCTTTTCCTTCATAGTTGTTTTTGTTGTAAATATTTGAATTTTTTTCCACTTTCACAATGTTTTGTTGTGAAATTTTAAAGTGTAAAAAATTTTGGTGTCAGTGGTTCACTAAAACATATCTTACAGAGAGAAAAAATAGTTCAATGTGAACCACTTTTTTATTGTGAACATGAGACGAATCTCACCACTCATCCCGGTCAATAAGGCGGTTTTGACCGTCACTCCCCCCCCCCTCCCTCTTAATAATCTTACCCTCCATGAATCGGTTAATCCTCCATGATCACGTTCATCGTAACCGCGAGATGAGTGGTTGAGATTCGTCCTCACAGTTCACAATGAAAAAGTGGTTCACATTTAAACCCACCCCCTGTGTGTATATATATATATATAAACTTTGGAAAGTAAAAGTTGTTTCTTGTTATGCAGACATAGCACTAAAACTAGTCATGAAACACCCGGACATCATCCTATCCGGTGGTGGTCGGAACATTCAACGAGCTTTGAATAAGCTAGCTATGAATCCTAAAATCTTTCGTAGCGGAAGCGGACTTGGATTTTTTGGTCGTCTCATTTATTCATGTATACATATATATATATATATAACCTACCTATTTAATTATTTTTTTAACACGTACACTACTACTTTTTTTGTAAATAAACTGCAACGTGCATGCAATTGAAATGTTAGTCGTGGATTCTAAATTATTGTATTAATTAAATTTGATTTGCTTTGCTTGATTTCATAAGTGCTGCCTGTGCAAGAGATTAAAATCGAACTTCATGCGAAAGAGATAAAAATCGAAGCTGATGAGAAAGGGATTAAAATCGAATCAGATGAGGAGACGACAAGTCAACGATGTGCTAAAGATAAGGTATAACTCTAGATCTGATAGTATACAAATACTTAAAGATTTAAAACATATTCACAACTTCTTTAATATATATGTAGTATAATTTTCCCTTGTGCTATTTTCTTGCTAGCGTTTAGTAAATCGCCGGTTTCTGTTTTATAAACAAGAATACTATTACTAGCCACTTTTTCAAAAGGATTTCGGATAATCAAAAGCATTCGCTAGAAGCGCCGTTCTCGGAACAGGAGGTTAAAAGTGCGGTATGGAGCTGTGGTTACAACAAAGCTCCAGGCCCTGATGGTTTCACATTCGAGTTCGTTCGAAAATTTTGGGACATGGTTGGAAAAGACTTTTACGAAGCTGTAAAGTATTTTGAATCCAATCATCGGATTCACCCGGGTAGCAATTCCTCGTTTATCACCCTTGTACCCAAAGTAAGTGATCCGCTCTCACTCGACGATTATCGACCTATAAACCTCATCGGTTGCGTGAACAAGGTAATCTCGAAGGTACTTGCGGAGAGGTTGAAAGGTGTTTTGGACTCGGTAATTAGCAACTCTCAAACGGCCTTCATCAAGGGGCGTAGCATTCTTGATGGACCGTTGATGGTAAACGAGCTAATTAATTGGGCAAAAAAGAAAAAGAAGAAGCTACTTATTTTCAAAGTTGACTTCGCTAAGGCGTTTGACACGTTAAATTGGAATTACCTTGACAACGTGTTAATGCAAATGGGGTTTGGACAAAAATGGAGAGAGTGGATGAAGGGTTGCACTCGTACGGCTAAAGTCTCGGTCCTCGTCAATGGATCTCCCACAAAGGAATTTAGCCTAGGGAAAGGTGTGAGACAAGGCGATCCTCTTGCACCTTTTCTCTTTATATTAGCGGCGGAAGGATTAACCGTGGCCATGAAAGAAGCTCAACGATCTAACCTTTTCAAAGGCATTCGTATTGGTAACTCGATTGATGAGCTATCAATATTCCAATTCGCGGATGATGCCATCTTCGTGGGGGAATGGGACAAGGATAACGCGATGAACTTGATACGTATACTCAAATGTTTTGAAGTGTGCTCTGGCCTCAAAATTAACATGGGCAAGAGCCGTCTCTTGGGGGTGTCGGTTAGTAAGGAAGAAGTTACGAGTTTAGCGAGAAGGCTTAAATGCAAAGAGGATTCTATCCCGTTCCGGTATCTAGGACTTCCGGTTGGAGGCAATATGAAGTTAGCAAGAAATTGGCAGCCTCTAATTGACAAATGCAGATCCAAGCTCTCCGGATGGAAAGCCAAGACCCTATCGATAGGGGGGAGGTTGTGCTTATGCAAGTCGGTATTGGGAACTTTGGGCACTTACTTTTTCTCACTTTACAAGGCACCAAAGAAGGTCCTTAGCTCGCTTGAAAGCCTACGGTGCAGATTTTTTTGGGGCAGTACAGAGGATTGTAAGAAAATTTGTTGGACGGCGTGGGATAAAGTTATCCGGGACAAAAAGTGTGGCGGTCTAGGAATTGGGAGTCTACGGGCGCTCAACCTAGCTATGCTTGTGAAATGGAAGTGGAGGGAAAGAACGGAACCAGATGCAAAATGGAGGACGGTGGTACGCAACTGCAACTTAAATTATTCTGCTGATGGGGTTACGAGAAGTCGTTGCGGGGTCTGGAACTCGATTATTGGTACCGAAAAGGATCTTCGCGACATGGGAATTAATCTCTCTTCGTTGATGCAACATAAGGCAGACGGTGGTGGGTGGTCGTGGGAACTTGAATCTAGCAAAAACTACACGGTGAGCTCGCTTAGGAAGCTGATAGATGGTGTCTCACTACCAATAGCGGACTTGCAAACTGAGTGGATACGTTGGATTCCCAGCAAAACGAATGTACTTCTATGGAGGATTCTAACCAACAGGTTGGCAACTAAGGATAACCTTCAAAACAGGGGTGTGATAATGCCCTCGACGGAGTGCCCGTTGTGCCTTTCAAGTTCAGAATGCTTGGATCATCTGATGGCAACCTGCTCAACAACGAAATTAATCAGCGCGCACCTTACGAATTGGGTGGACTGGTGGCCGGGGGGTGAGCACACGGTGGAAGCTATATGGTCGAAGATTCGAACGATTGGAAAGAACAAAGTCCACAACGAAGTTTGCAAGGTGATTGGGGCAGCTTATTTCACGTCGATCTGGGCGCAAAGGAACGGCATGGTGTTCAAACGTGGTGTAAAAAACGAGAAAGAGATTTGTCGAGACATTCAATTTTTAGCTTTTGATTGGGTAAGATGTCGGTTTAAAGGTGGTAAGAATCTTAGTTGGGAGAATTGGTGTAGTAACCCGGTCAATGCTATGACTTCTTGTATTGATCTAGCTTCTCGCTAGCTTTTTTAAAGGTTTTCTCGTTTGCCGTCCAAAAAAAAAACTATTATAATTTCTGTTTTAATACTTTCGTAATTTCTCAGGAATCTATCTACACCACTGCAAAGAAATTTTACCACCGTAACTGTACATCTATGGCTTGGTTCAAGAGAATCCTACAATACATAGGTACTATATATGTTAACTCATTAATCTTTGCAATTATAAACTTATTTATAAAGGAAGGTTATATGGAAAACCTCAGGAAATTGAAAAACTGAGTAACACCCTGGTAGCTATATATATGTCTATCTATATGATATATATGGTGTGCATTATGAACATGTACACATTATAAACAAAAGGATACGTGTCTATGAAGTTGAATTAATGTGAGAAGTAAAATTGAAACCTTGATGACATTTAATCCTAAGCCCACTAGTGAATAACGGGATTGATCTGGTGCATCTCATCTTAATATGCATCCAATAATTAACAACCACGTACTTATCACGCTTCTCACTCTCACATTAACTCATCTTCTCATCGAACTTCAACCATATATATATATATATATATATAAAGAGAGAGAGAGAGAGGTTGATGTTCAAATGAAAACTCATTTTTTATTGAGAACGTAAGGACAACCAAAGAATGCGCCAAGTGGCATATTCAATCAGAATAATCATGTATTATTTTAAGTGAATAACACAACATTCAGTATTATTCAGAGAGAATAATACCACATTCTGTATAATTCAGTATTATTTACTCTGAATAACAATAAATGTCAATGTGATTCACTTTGAATAACACATAGGGAGACTCTCTCTCTCTCCTCTCTCTCTTTATATATATATATATATATATATATATATATACAGGGTAAGGTTCAAATGTGAACTCAATTTTGGTTGTAGCCACACATCTTCGGTTACGGTGGATGCGATCATGGAGGACTAACGCGATTCATGGGAGGTTGGAGATTATTAAAGGAGGGGACCATCTCAAAACTGCCTTTATTTACCGGAGTGGCTGAGATTCGTCCTCACGTTCTCAACGAAAAATGAGTTCACATTTGAACTTTCCTCTACACACACATATATCATCTACTAATCGTATATAATTTCTCATGTAGCTTCACCAATCATGAACATCTATGATATGAAAGTAACAAATACACAAGCGACTCAACTTGTACGTTGCCTATGTTCAAGTGTCATAAAAGCGCGCAACAATCGGTTTACTTTAGCGGTATTTAGATCAACGATGATAAATGCAGTGCACTTTGAGATTCTTGAGGTAATTGAAGAGATCATTCATGCATCTCCAAGCATAACAGGCTCTATTTTAGATGGGAACGATGCTTTCCAGGAAGCCATTAGACTCCGTCATATACGACTATACAATCATCTCTACCAAATGCCTAGGTACAGGATGTTGATAGCCAATTGCAGAGATGAGCAAACAAATGAGAATGTGTTACATATTGTTGCGAAGTCGTTCCCATCTCATCTATTAACTAATAACATGGGTGGAGCAGCTCTACATATGCAGCATGAGCTTTTATGGTTCAAGGTGAAGATATATCTTATGAATTTATGAACCCTAGCTAGCTAGCCAGGACTACTTTAATTGCATCATGAAAACAAATAGGTACTACAATAAAATTACGTCTTTATAAATATAATGATTAAAATGTCCAAGGGTTTTAAAGGAACTATTTACGAGACTTAATTTTATAGGATCAAACAATAAAAATTACATTTAAAAGCATTGCAATAACTTTATAAAAACATCTTAACAAATTCTAAAAACGTTTTAAAATAAAGCTTTATATTAAATATTTAATTAATAACACAACATTAATTTATAAAATAAAAAAGTGTCTTATAAATTAACATGTTTATACGAAACTTCCTAAGCTAATATAACCTTTTATTATAAAATATACCTAAAACACTTGTCAAGATGTATAAAAGTGTTACAAGCTTTTAGATATGATGTTTTGATGTTTGGTCCTATAAACTTAACACATACAAAATGATCTATTAGACATTGTTGTCGTTCTATAAACCCAATTATGATGTACGTAGTCACGATGTATTTCAAACATTTAATTATTTAGTTCAATTTTCATGCAATTTGACCTTGTATTAAACAATTTTTCAATCTTTTTGTCCCTGCTTTTTCAACTCCCATCTGCATATTAATGTGATCATGTTTATTTAATTTGCTCTTAACAAATATCACGGTACATCTTAATTTGTGCAGGAAATTGAAACTAATCTTATAGACCCCGCCCTTAAAGAACTAGAAAACGCATACAGTAAAACTGCTAGACAGGTTTTCACTGAGGTGCATGAAGATTTGGTCAAAGAAGGCGAGAAATGGATGAAAGACACATCATCTTCATTTACTCTAGTAGTAGCACTCATAGTGACAGTGGCATTTGCAGCCGCCTTCACGGTCCCAGGTGGAAACAAAAGTGAAGGAAAACCAGTGTATCTAGATAACGGAGTCTTTATGCTTTTTATCATATCAGATGCCATTGCGTTATTTTCTTCAGTTACATCATTGTTGATGTTCTTAGGGATAATGACTTCACGATATGCAGAAGAGGACTTCCTTTACACGTTGCCAAAGAGATTGACGATTGGACTTATCTCTTTGTTCATATCATTAGCATCTATGATCGTAGCATTCAGTGCAACTCTTTCAGTTGTGCTTCAAGATAAAGTCAAGTGGATTGCAGCTCCTCTTCTTACAATCGCATGTATTCCTGTGGGTACGTTTGTGAGGCTACAATTTCCTTTGCTGACGAAGCTAATCCAGTCCACATATTTTCCAAGCCTCTTTCACAAGCAGAACAATAGAATGTTTCATTAATTAGGTGTACGACAATATATTATATATATATATAGGGGTGGGTTCAAATGTGAACCACTTTTTGATTGTGAACGTGAGGACAACCGAGAGCACGACACGTGGCGGATGACTAAGCGCCACGTCATGTCCACGGCGGATGACTTGGCGCGATTCATGGGGAGGGCATTGAATTAAAGGAGGGGACCACACTCAAAGCCGACGTGGCGCCTAGTCATTCGCCACGTGTCGCGCTCTCGGTTGTCCTCACGTTCACAATCAAAAAGTGGTTCACATTTGAACTTTCCTCTATATATATATATATATATATTATGTGTGTCTGTGTGTTTTGTAGGCAAAGATAGATGTTGGAATGCGAATAATGCTTTTAAGTTTGTAATTTATGCCTAACGTCAATATTTGTGGTATTCAAAATATATTTTGCAGACAAAATTTGAAAGTTGTATTACATACACTGTTTTGCTGCCTCTACTATATATGTTTCTGTTAGATTCATGGATGTTAGGTCCATATTTTAGTATTCAAGATTATTACTACAAAGGTAAAATTGTAATTTTACTTTTTCTTTTGAACAGTTACAAATTTATTCAGCACCCGGTCTAGCAAGAAGCTAGAAACAAAGAGTTTAACAACAGAAAAAGAAACAGCGAGAACAAAGCTACACAAGAAAAGCAACAATCAACAACCAACGTATTTTCAAAAAAATATTTTCCGAAGAATTTTAAATATTCGCATATCAACCTTTGTTAGGACCAAATGGTCCTAATTAGAGAAATTTTATAAAGTAAGCTTTGAGAAGAATTATTGTGTAACTAGCCCTATACCCGTCCGTAGGCCGGGTATACTTGAGTTTAATCAAGTGATCATATATGTGATTCATTATTTTTAAGTTTATCAAAGTGATCATGTGTGTGTGTGTGAGAGTCTTTGCTTTCTAGTAAAGAGAACAATGCTATGTTAATGTCATAACAAAATAACCATGTTCACCAACAAATAAAATATAAAAACTTAAAAAGTATTTTAGAAAATTCAATGCATCCTAGTGTTATATCCGTCCGTAGACGGGTATACGACATGTTTTAATTTAAATTCAAGTATTTGATATTCTTAACATATTAAATTGAAAAATCTTCATGAATACCAAACTCCAAAAACTAAAAACATGCCTCCTGAATTAGTTATGTTCTGCCATTGAATTTCAACATATCCTAAGATAGTAGTTATTAACGTGAGAAAGTAGATGATGATGTTAGGCATAGGAGATCTATATCATAATTAATAAGATAATCATTTCATTTAAATGATTTATTTGTTCGACATTTTCTCTATTAAAAAATGCATTTTCTTGTCTATTAGTGTGTGGAGTGGATAAGGCTTGAGTGGTTCATAATGTCTAACCCGAGTTCAAATCCCTCCATGCACAACCTGTGGACATTTACAAAGAAGCATGCTTTAGCCCTGATCTTGCCGGGGATTAGTCGGGCCATAGGCTCGGACACACTTCTTAAAAGAATATGCACTTTCTTAATTAACTTTTGTATTAACATAAATATTTTATAAACTGATATTCTATTAAACCAAATATCCCAACATGTTATGGTCCAAATATCCCAAATAAAAGTCTCATAAATACATCATCAAACTCTTATTTTTCTAAGAATATAAGATTGACAAAAAAAAAAAGCTAAACTACATAGGTTTTAGAAACTCCATCATGAAAAGAAAAAAAAACCCTATTTTAGATACTCATAATTTCATATGCTTGTTTAAAACAATAGAGGCAACCTTCTAAAAAATATGCTTTTTAGTAAGACCTCTCGATATTGGTAACCAACAAACTTCTTTATACAAGAGCTATCTTCTAGTTGTGTTGCTAAACTTCCGATTCTCTCTTCTTCTACTAAAACACCCATCTAGAATGGTTCACTTGGTTGGATGGTGGCGATAAGATCATCGAGTAAAAGTCCGAGTGATAGACGAAGTGTCGTGTATGGAGGGGCTGTTTATACAGGGGATGCAGATCGTTACCAACTTACCAGAATGCAGCAGCAAAAGCGGCCCCTGCCTACCGTTCTTGAGTGGGCTGTTTAGGCATATCGCGAACAACAACTGGGATTTCTCGGTTTTTTTCGTTCAAACTCGTGGTAGTTATATGGAGCTATCCATGTCGGGGCAAGAGATGGAAGCAATAGTGATTCGGAGGCTAGAAAAGCTTGCAACAGCTGCGTATAATGATGCATAAAACAAAGTAAAATAGAAAATTTGTATAGAGAAAAGAAAATAGTGAACACTAAGTGTGTTACCTTCTTGCAAAATGAGTAAATAGTTCGCCGATTTCTGCCTCCATTTCTTTCTTCTTCAAAAAAGACAAAGGTAAAATGTATAAAAGCCAATGGAATAACATTAAACCAAAAGGATTTCACATTAATGAATAGCATGCCTCAACAACGACATTCTTAACACTTCTGAAAAGGAAAAAGAGGAAGTGAGTATCTCCGCCAGCAACTTCCACTTGTCTTCCTTCATAGATAATTATAATAACAAATAAGCAAAATCCACAATATATAGCATGCATAAACCTAAATTATAAGCAACATATTTACCAGATTATATAGAAAGGCATGTTTCGATGCAATTTAGAGACTTGAGATGATAACTACAAATGTAATTGAAAAGACATGCATTAAGTAGAATACAAAGACCATGTAATTTGAAAAGAATCTGCAACATCTTTTATATGGTTTATGAATCCAGCACACTAAAAGGAGATATCCTAGACCTTTGTTATAGTTTATAATGAAATGCATAAATAAATTAAATTATTTTACTGATAAAATCTAAAAGTTAACACCATATTCAAATACACTTGAAGCAGCCATACCATTATTTTGGTTTAAAATCTATATCTAAACACAAAACTAATTGTGTTTATGTCATACCAATTCCATGATGACCTTCAGTCAAATCACAAAAACTGTTACAACAGTAGAGGATCACTTCACACAATCAGGTTGAAGATTCTACATTCTCAAATTCATATAGACCAATAGGTGTAGTAAAAAACCTATCTGGTGATGAGGAATTATGTAGAAATTACCTGTCTTTAGAGGTTGTGGTTTTTCGTACATACCATCAATCATATACACCAATAGGGAGGTCTCCTTAGAAAACACTTTAGCTATGTCCTACAACCTCAACCATCAATCTCTTAGCATTATCTAATAATAACTAACTGAATAAGAAAAAAATTAGCTTCAAGTTGCAATTAATAACCATCATTGAACACTCTCACACCGATTTCTTTATCAACTCGGCACTACCACGTATAGTAAATCGAACATCTCATTGAACACACACAAGATACACCGTAGAATTCTAAGTTTCGAGCCAATACGCTGATCCAGATGTTATGACATCAATTATGAAATAGATTTTTATAATAAAAGGAAATTTGAATTATGTCAATGATCGACTTTCAAAACTTACAGGAAGTTTAGAGAACAATGCTAGAAGAGCTTCTGAGAGCCCCATATACTATCTGTTTGCTGTGAAGGTTATTCCTCCAGAGTTTCATGTCACTGTCCAATCCATGTCTAATATATACATACATATATATATATGTGTGTGTGTGAAAGAGAAATAGCTCATTACAAAAAAAATAAAAAGGTAAAACTTTGTCTATAACTTCAGCTCATTTTGTGATCCTATATGGAAAAATCCTTTACATGAAACCACAAATTAAAATCAAAGTAAAAATGAATTGACAATACCAAATCAATATTCTTGATCATTTTGCATAAGCTCCACATCAACATTGCCTTTTTGTGTCTTGAAATCTACTATTGCAAAAAAAATAAAAATGAGGTAACTGATAAAAATGATATGTAACCCACAGGTAAACTATATAAAAGGAATTATACCAACCTGGTCTTGAATGCCTTCTGAATTCTTGCTTTTTGGATGATTTGTATTCTTAGAGTATGATGAATCTCTTCCTAGACATGAAAAAGAAAAGGTAAAAAGATGAGGGTGTAGAACTCACATTGATTTACATTATAGTCACTGATTTTCTTAAGAAGATGGAAATGGAAGCATGCCCAAATGGTAAATTGATGAGACGAAAAGCCTATTTTGTGTTTGTTTGGATGAAATCAGATTGTAACAGTTGGATATAACACAAATTAAAGAACCCCAATTCATTAATAACAGAAGCAAAAGGTTGGAAATCTTTGAAATATATGTCCATTGATAATCGATTACCATGTAAAAACAACATCATATTGATCATTAGCACCAATAGGGGACAGATCGACCTAAAATTCATATAGAGACATTCAATCTATACATTTAAATAAATAAGTTATAAATTGTGATTTTAAGCAAATGAGTGAAGAATTGCCTGTTTCTGTTGCGGTGCAAATCATGTTGTCCAATGCCCAAATTGTGCAAATCATATGGAAGAATCTCCAGAAGACCTAGAAGTTGTTGAGCTGAGAGTTTGAAGCAAGAATGAAGACGGGTTTGTAGCAGAACACTGATTCCATCAAGCAAATCCTTGATAATTTGATAATCAACTTCTATATATAGTACTACAGAATGAAATAGAGAGGGAGAAAAATTAGGGAGTGGTGAGAGATTTTAGGTTAGATCGTAGGAGACGATGGGCGTTGGGGATACGATCGTGGGGGAGTTGGAAGATGATCGTGGGGGAGATGGAGAAGCCATCGAGCAATGGGAACCGAGGGGAGTGGGAAGGGAAGATACATGGAGGGAGTGGGGTGAAAGGTAGAGTGGAGGAGTGGACAGAAAAAATTGGAATCGTGGGAGAGAGGGCTGGTTCCTTTAAGGTGGGAGAGTGGGCCGTAGTGGTTGAAAAAGCCCAATACCTGTAAATAGATGATTTTAAACGGTCGAGATTGAAAGTTAATTTGATCCGATGGCTAATATCCAAAGAGCGGTTTTTTCACTCACCGGGAACAATAGATATATAATTAGCTAGTAATTAATTGTAGCTAATGGGCTTGGGCTTGATGTATATGGGCCCTATATATAATGGGTTTAGGGTTTGGGAAGAGATGGCGAGGAATTATTTTCAATGAGAGTCATCTAGTAAGGGTTGGTGAAGTGTGCTTCTTGTTCTTTGAGAGCTCTCATAATAAAGTCAAGAACTTTCATTTTTTGTCTATTGATTTCTTTTCTTAATCCTCTTATTGATACAGATCCGTTTCGAGCTGTATCGGAGATTTTTAACTATTTCTGGAAACCGGGAAAAGGGACTCAAATAAAGAAGAAATTCAAGTACCGTGACATAGCCGACCTCGCGGCGCGAAGCTATGGCTCGCGGCGCGAGTCCGTCGCTGATTGTTTTTGGCGGCGGAATATTCCGGAAGATATTGCCATGATCTGTTTATTCGGTTATTTTATTACTTAATTAGAATAACAATGTTACCATTTATTAGTTTTCTTAATTATCAAGTTAGGATTTAAATTTAGTAGTTATTTTATTTAGTTTCCTAGTTAAAATAGATTTCAGTTTTTACATTCCATATTTATCTCGTAGCTAGATTATAAATAGGATGCTTAGGCTACTATTGTAATCAGATTATTCAGTTTTATTCAATATAATTTCTCGTTTGAGAGTTTAAAGAGTTTTATTTCTTTGTTTTCTTGGCGTTTCACGCTTGTGAACGTCGTATCTTTTCCGGGTTTCCGTTCCGCGTTTTCCCCACTGCGTCACTTATTGTTTGATTGTTTGGGACCAACAAGTGGTATCAGAGCCAAACAAATCATCAGATTTGTTTGTTCCTATGAAATCATTCAATTAGAGGTATTTTCTATTTTTTGGATTTTGAGCATTGTTCTTGAAGAAAAGTTTGAATCTTGGTTTTATGGTTTGGGTTTGGATGAAGAAGATTGATGTTTAGGTTGAGATTTGAAGCAACTTTAAGCTTGATTTTGTGTATCTTACAAGTTGTTTCATTGACTTTTTGGAGCTGGAAAGGATTTTGGGTTTGAAAAATTGTCTTCCAACTTTTCAGATCTGATTTTCTTTTTGTTTCCCGACCTTATAGTTTTTCCCCACTTGGGAATTGGGTTTGGTTTCCCGAATTAGAAATTTGGATCTGAGAAATTAATTCAGAAAAATGGAAAAGAATTCGACGCTATTGCAACCGGGATTTGGGGTCGGAGTTTGACCTTTGGAAGTCAGAATCTGTAAACTCAAATTGAAGTCCGAGTCAAGTGATATCCATGAAAAAGGATTGAAAGTTTCAAGACATTGGCAGATTTGGCCCCTGCAATTTGAATTAGTTTATTGTTTGAAGTGTAAAGTTTGGAATCTTGACACTGCCAGTCCCTGGGCATTTAAATGAGAGATTTCAGGTTTTGTCACTTCTGGTCCCTTCAAATTTTTATCAAGATTAAGTTTGACAAAGTGACAGATTTGATCCCTGTAGTTTTATTAGAATTATATTCAGTTGCGCTTTCAAGTTTTTCAAGATTATACGATCAATCGAGCTTTCAAGTTTTATTCATTTTGGGACTTGCATTCGTATTGGGCTTTGAAGATTAATCTGGCACAAATGATTGGTCACTTTCAATTGCGCTCCAGATCCACCCAGATTCAGATATATTTGATGTTTCAAAATCCATGCACTTAATTAGCTACCTTTCTTTCCCAATTGATTTGTAAAGATCACATCAACCTGATTTTAGCCCAATTCAATTTTTAACCATGAAAATTGAATTTCTATTGTTTCCCGAGTAGTTCCAGATTATTTGAAGACATGTCTGATTTGCAACGATTTCAGAACAACGGTGATCGAATTCTGCATTTGGTTAGATTACTCAGAAGGCTGACTCTCTATAACCATTATTCTAGAGTTTTTCTTCGGTGGAATTATTCTTCTTGACAGGTGGAGTCGAATTTTTCCTTTGGATACCAGCTTCGGTGAATGGTACTATTGTTATGTGCTCAATTCCTAACCATTTCACCGTTGTGGAGATTCAGTTGTGATTTAGAATTTGAGTGACGTGAAGGGATTATGTGCAAGACAGTAATTAGGATCACCATGTCCAATGTTATAAGACACTAGTGGGTCACACTGCTACACACCCAACCCGAGACCTATTGGATTTATTGTGTGGAAATAATTAAGTTTAATTATTTAAAAGAGAGAAAAGAATAAATAATAAATTGTTTATTTATTATTTATTAGATAAATATGATTACTTAATTGATAAGCTTAATTAATTAAGGTAGATATTATGAAGAGTTATTTATGGATTGGGATTCTAAATAAGATTAACATAATTACCTATATAAATATAGGGTTAGGGTAATAGAATAATTAATCTGATAAGTCTGATTTCATAGTTACTTTCACGCCAAGAATCCCAACCCATTCTCTCTCTCTCTGTTTTTCTCTCCTACGCCGCCGGCGACTTACACACACACACCAGGAGGTTTTTCCGATCAATCCTAGGCTGTCTAGCAGCCAGTCTCACGGTGGTGTAGTAGCGGTGTATCCCTCACTAGCTTCTGGAGTATTTTTGTATCGTTAAAGGTAAACGCGAGAAAACACCCTTATAATTGTATCTGATAAATTACGGATGGATCTATGTTCGGGTTATTTTTATCCGCTGCGTTTATATATTTTTATATGTTTATTCGTTACAATAACCCAACAGTGGTATCAGAGCCACTTCCGTATATTTTTCAGATCTGTATTGGTTTTTGATAAAAGTTGGTTTTTGGCAAAAATCTAAATTTTATAGTTTTTCGTTAAAGTTTTGATTTTTGTAGTAATCCCAAAACTCGTGGCAATCGGCGGTGGAACGACGGTGATTAACCGACCGAACCGCCGGGCCGATCGCCGGACGAGTCCCGGTCTGTCAAACCACCGGGAACCACCGAACCACCACATGGTGGTGGTGGTTGTTTTTCGTCGCAAACCACGGACCACCACCGAAGCCCGATTGGCGACGGTGGTGGTGGCCGATTCAACCCAAAACCACAAACCACCCACCACCGAATTGGTGGTGGTGGTCGATCACAATCCCGACACCACCAACCACCAAAGCCGCGATCGACGATGGTGGTGGTCGTCCGAACGCTGCAAGGCCGCACCATCGGTTGGCTAGGGCAGCCGCGGTGGTGGCGGCGGTTTATTGTGAAATCAGCGGCGGCGGTGGCGGTTTCGACGCCACTGCCGTCGTTCATGGTCGCCGGTGAAGATGGCGGTGCTTCGGTGCCGTCGTCGATCACCGGTTAGGCGGCGATGGTGATTTGGTTGTTCAATTGGGCAGCGGCGGTGGCGATTGTGTCATCGTCGCTCGCCGGCGACGATTGGAGCGGCGGTGGTGGAGCTTTTGCGTCATCGCCGTTCGCAGCGATGGAATTACGGGGCGGCGGCGGTGGCGTTCGTTTGGCGTCGCCGTCGTGCGCCGGTTTCGGGGTGATCGACAGCCGGCCACACCACGGCAGTGGCGGCCGACTGCTGCTGCTGTTGTGGTGGTGGCGGGTGTCGACGGCGGCGATGAATGGTGGCGATTCACGATCTCAACCGCGGGGGAAGCCGCGGTGGTAGTTGTTTTGTCTTGACCTCCGGTAAACCGTGGTGGTCAAGATCGGTAATCACCAATGTTTATCGAATCGATAATTGATCGGGATTGAGATAATCATTATCGATTAATTGAGTTCGGGATATTCACAAATTCGAATTGGGATATTTTTTCTCTTTTGAATTAAGATAAGTTTTAATTAATATTTTAAATTATTAAAACTTTAATATAATCCAGTTTGGATTATTACAAAAACCAGTCTTATCAAAAACAGTTTTGTTTTAGTTTAATTATTTAAACTGCTTAGTTGTCATAGCCGAGCCCATTGACCTATGGTTGTGTTATTATTGCTTTATTTTATTGTTTTATTATATTTATGGTAGGGGAGGCCTGCGTGCCATTTACAACCCTATAATGTAATAGTTAGAAATAGTTCCTATAAGAATAAAGCTGAAGACGGAGCTTCACGGAGACACGACCAAAGATGTTGGAGCCAGTGGGAGCACCAAAATTTCATGCCTTGTGTTTGTTTAGTCACATAGGATTTTGGACCGTCAGTTCTCGTGTTGGCTCACGAGACTGATATTAGATATGGGCTAAAGCTATGACACCGTTTTTGTTTTTATCTGCGTGGTTGATAGTAATTATTTATTTTTAGATAAAAACAAAATTTTATGAAATCAGATAAAAGAGTTCGATTACAGTGTGTTTTTCGAACCAGTCTTTTTTAAAATTTAAAACTGGCTAAAAACCTTAGGAAAATCTTAGATCAGTTAGTGTGATCCATTTGTGGACACCTTTGGCGTAAGGTACGTTGGGGCTCGAAGAAAATCTTGGGCACCCACGTTCAAACCCCAAACTGAAGGGGGTGAAAAGACTCTGCGAAACCGGGCGGGTACCGGCCAGAGTACATCCAGTTCTAAATGGTGCGATCTATTTTGGTAGTTGTTACAATTCACCAGGTGGTACCGGGCCAAAACACACTAGAGGGACTAAATATGCACGGATTTATGTATCTGATGTCCCGACGATCTAGAAGTTGTGTCTTCGATTAAAGATGCGATTGGTACAAGTCGATACCTACCAGAAATAGCATGGGTTGACTTGTGTGATCAAACCGCTTGTCAATTCATGTGAAATATGGATTCTAGTCTAATAAATTTATTGTTCAAGGTAATAATTTATTAGAAATACAATCAGATAACTAAATCGGAATTTTATATTTTTCTGTAGATGTCTGCTATTATCTTTTATTCACCTGAGGAATCTCTCCACCTGATAATGGGAAATGGAAGCTTACAGGCCAAAATTTTCCAGTCTGGAAAATGCACCTTGACAACGTCTTGGATGCACAGGGTAAGCGGTACGTGATAGAGAAACCCATTTCACGACCTGGCTGCAATGCTCCTGAAAAGGACTTTGCTGAATACTTCAAATTCATGGCTGACGAATCTGATGTGATGTCGATTCCATCCTTCTCTACCTCACCCGAGTTTACTGCTGATTTGAGGGTTAGGTACTGCCATGAGGTCGTGAAGAATATAGAGAACCAGGTAGGTTTCTATAAGAAGAGTGGGAAGTATCTGATCATGAAAGAGATATATTCTCTGAAACTGGAAAAGGGTCAATCAGTTAAAAAGCATCTCCTAGAAATGAGGAAACTCTTTAAAAGTTTGTCACGGATGGGATACAAAGTTGTTCAGGAGGAATTAGTGCATCTCATGTGGTTCTCTCTCACGGACGAGATACGTAACACAGTTAGTGCATACATTGGAGAACCAAAGAGGGACGTGGCAAAGCTTCATGAGGATATTTTGGCTAGTTTGGAGCCAAAACCCGCAGCACCTGCTGAGCTCATGGAGACAGTTTGGATTGACGAGCTGGGAGATCTGAGTTGCCCAGAATGCGGTAGCAAGGATATTTGTGCTCACTCGATGGACATCGACCAGCTAGACATCGGTTTACCCGATGCTCCAGGTATCTTTATGATAGACTGTTTGATCACTTCTTATGAATCATGGGTACTTGATACAGGCAGTGGTAACCACATTTGTAATCATTTACAGGGATTCAAAAGAAGGGAGACACCGAGGAAGGACCGTTCGAACCTAAGAGTCGGTGAAGGCACGATGCTTGTAGCTGAGGCTGTAGGATCTTATAGTCTTAGTTTACCCTCGGGTCTAGTACTGGAACTTGAGAATTGTTATTATGTTCCAAAGATGATCAAAAACGTTATTTCTTTCGATTTACTTGTAGACCAAGGTTTTTATTATAGATATGATTATAAACTTATTTCTTGCTTTAAAAATGATATCTTTTATTTCAAAGCAACTCCTTCAAATGGTCTATATGTGTTAAATCTACAAGAAAATAAGGAAGTCTATCATATAAGTAAGCGATCCAAGGATATTGAGGATCAGACTTACCTCTGGCACTGTCGTCTAGGCCACATAAACAAGAAACGCATAGAAAAACTCCAGAAATGGGGATTTCTTGGGTCTTTCGATTTTAGACCTTTTGACAATTGTGAATCTTGTTTATCTGGCAAGATGACAAAGCAGCCCTTCAATAAAGACAATGAAAGGGCAAGTGAATTGTTAGGAATAATACACACAGATGTGTGTGGTCCTTTCAGTCATGAAGCTAGGGGAGGATACCGGTACTTCATCACTTTTACTGACGATTTCAGTAGATATGGTTATGTCTACCTGATAAGACATAAATCTGAAGCATTTGAAAGATTTAAGGAATTTCAGAATGAAGTACAGAATCAACTTGACAGGAAGATCAAGTTTCTGCGGTCAGATCGAGGTGGGGAATATCTGAGCCAGGAATTCGACAATCATTTGATGGAATGTGGGATTGTTTCACAACTCACACCTCTGTATACACCTCAGATGAATGGTGTGTCAGAAAGGAGAAACCGTACCTTACTGGATATGGTACGATCAATGATGTGTCGTTCCTCGCTACCAGTGTCATTTTGGGGACATGCGCTCGAAACAGTGGCCCACATACTGAACAAAGTGCCGACTAAATCGGTAGAAAAGACACCATATGAAATCTGGACAGGCAAGAAGCCAAAATTGTCTTTTCTAAAGATTTGGGGTTGTGAGGTATATGTCAAGAGACCAGCCTCTGAAAAACTCAAGCCCAAATCAGATAAGTGCTTCTTCGTAGGATATCCCAAGACAACTGTGGGATACTACTTCTACAATCCTACCGAGAACAAAGTCTTTGTAGCTCGGGGTGGAGATTTTCTGGAGGATAAGTTCCTCGGTACTGAGGATACCAGAAATGCTGTAGATCTACAGTTAGTAGAGGAAGATGACACTTTACCTATAGTTGAGCCAGTTACTCAACAAGAACATGTTGAGACTCAACCGGAAACAGTTGAGGAAATGCAAACACAGGACCTTCCCAGATCCAATAGGGTAAGGCAAGAACCAGATAGGTATCTTGGGTTCTTAGTCTCTCCTGATGGTGGAGACTTGAACGAACCGACCTCCTATGGAGAAGCTGTATCAGGCAGTGAGTCTGAACAATGGCAGGAGGCCATGAAGGCTGAGATGCAATCCATGTACGACAACCAGGTATGGGAGTTGACAGATTTACCCCAACACTGTAGGGCTGTTGGATGTAAATGGGTTTTCATGAAGAAAACTGACATGGACGGAAATGTGCACACCTTTAAAGCTAGACTGGTTGCAAAAGGTTTCACGCAAACTCATGGTATCGACTATGATGAAACTTTTTCACCAGTAGCAATGTTAAAGTCTATTAGGATTTTGATGGCCATTTCAGCGTACTTCAATTACGAGATTTGGCAGATGGATGTTAAGACGACCTTCCTGAACGGGAAGCTAACAGAGGACATCTATATGGAACAGCCGGAAGGTTTCATAGATCCAAAGAATCCTAATAAAGTGTGCAAATTGTTAAAATCCATATACGGATTAAAACAGGCATCTAGAAGTTGGAACTTACACTTTGACGAGCGAATCAAGGAATTTGGTTTTGCTAAGAGTGAGTTTGAGCCATGTGTTTACATAAAGTTCAGTGGGAGCGTAGTAACCTTCTTGGTCTTATATGTAGATGATATTCTACTCATTGGAAATGACATACCAACTTTACAGAGTGTAAAGGCTTGGTTAAGCAAGTGTTTCCAAATGAAAGACCTTGGAGAAGCCGCCTATATACTTGGTATAAAGATCTATAGAAATAGATCTAGACGGCTTATCGGGCTTAGTCAAAGTACATACATTGACAAAATCCTGAAACGATTCAGGATGGATGAATCCAAGAAGGGATTTATTCAATGCAGCATGGCATAGTGCTAAGTAAAGCACAGTGTCCTGTTTCTAGTGAAGATCAGGACAAGATGAAATCGATTCCATATGCTTCAGCAATAGGATCAATTATGTATGCCATGTTATGTACAAGGCCTGATGTTGCTTACTCGATAAGTGTTACGAGCAGATACCAGCAGAACCCAGGTGAAGCCCATTGGGTGGCTGTCAAGAACATTTTCAAGTACATGAGACGGACTAAAGAAATGTTCTTGGTCTTTGGAGGATCTGAAGACGAGATTGGTGTCACAGGCTATACTGATGCTAGTTTTCAGACCGACAAAGATGATATTAAATCACAGTCAGGATATGTATTTACCCTAAATGGAGGCGCGATCTCGTGGAAGAGCTCGAAGCAAGACACCATAGTGGATTCCACTACAGAGGCAGAGTACATTGCAGCATCAGATGCAGCAAAGGAAGCTGTCTGGCTCAGAAATTTTATCACGAATCTAAGAGTCGTAGCCAGTATCTCTAGACCCATTGATATTTATTGTGATAACTCTGGAGCAGTAGCACAAGCAAAGGAACCCAGAGAACATCACAAGTCGAGACATGTACTCAGGAAATATCACCTCATCCGAGATATCATTGGAAGAGGAGATGTGGGAATATGCAAAATTCTGATGGACGAGAACGTTGCAGATCCGCTAACGAAGCCTTTAGCTAGAGCAAAGCATGAGGGCCATGCTAGTTCCATAGGAATGCAGTACCTGGATACTAGTAGTTAGTTTATGTTATCGATTATTAATGTAATATTTTGAAGCATTATAAATTGTTTATTTCACAGTGTGCTTGAAATAAAGAGATGTTATTTGTGAAATGTTTCAGAAATTACTTTTTGCATATTTAAGGTTATCCATGATTTTTCACAAGTTTGTAAAAATCTAAATTCCATAGCTACTTATTGAGGTGGGAACCTTAGTAGGGTTGTAACGCTATTATGAATGTTTTATATACAGTGGGTATGATTAAACATTCATAAGTACTTATCAGAGTGAATAGGTATTGGAGGTGACCAGTTTCAAGTCTGCTTCATGGAGCCCTTGTCATAAGCATTGACTTGATGATAGGTTGTCCTTAGACCTGAGATATCTGGTCTGTAGACATGAGGACTGTTGTACTCTTAGCATGCTCTAACGCCGCACCGTAACTGGGTGGCCATAAGGGGTATGACTAGATGCAGCGGAAGCCGTGGTTACAGATGCAGGTAGTCAAGATGGGATTTACACCTCCTTCATGGGAGAGATATTTCCGGGCCCCCTGACGATTAAGATTGGCAGAAATGCGTGGGCACGCTCGGATAGAATAACAGTGGTTATTTGGGAAGTTTCGTAACTGCAGGCAGTCGAGATCAGTGTCAGGAAATACTTGAGTTTATGATTGAACAATCTCAGCTCCATGTCTAAAACTCATTTTAGAAATGTCGTGTGTAAAAGGAATGAACCTGTGTACAATTCAAATATGAATCGTATCTCTGGCTGTAAGTATTCTTATAACCTGGTTAACCTAAGTGTCTGGCTAGGGACCTCCTTAGGCTAATGGTGACAGTTAAGTTACTTGTCTGGCACAAGTGGGAGTCTGAAGGGATTATGTGCAAGACAGTAATTAGGATCACCATGTCCAATGTTATAAGACACTAGTGGGTCACACTGCTACACACCCAACCCGAGACCTATTGGATTTATTGTGTGGAAATAATTAAGTTTAATTATTTAAAAGAGAGAAAAGAATAAATAATAAATTGTTTATTTATTATTTATCAGATAAATATGATTACTTAATTGATAAGCTTAATTAATTAAGGTAATTATTATGAAGAGTTAATTGTGGATTGGGATTCTAAATAAGATTACCATAATTACCTATATAAATATAGGGTTAGGGTAATAGAATAATTAATCTGATAAGTCTGATTTTATAGTTACTTTCACGCCAAGAATCCCAACCCATTCTCTCTCTCTTTTTCTCTCCTACGCCGCCGGCGACTCACACACACTCACCAGGAGGTTTTTCCGATCAATCCTAGGCGGTCTAGCAGCCAGTCTCACGGTGGTGCAGTAGCGGTGTATCCCTCACTAACTTCCGGAGTATTTTTGTATCGTTAAAGGTAAACGCGAGAAAACACCCTTATAATTGTATCTGATAAATTACGGATGGATCTATGTTCGGGTTATTTTTATCCGCTGCGTTTATATATGTTTTATATGTTTATTCGTTACAATAACCCAACATGACGGTCGTAATCCATCTGACTAAGAAGACTAGATCTGGATTTGATTACTTGACATTTTGGAAGATTTCAGGAAATCGACTATTTGTTGAGCAGAAGAGAGATCAAAGCTGAGTATCTCGTTTAACATCTACTCCCACTTTTTCATTCCATACGGTGTTTCCGTGATCCAAGCTTCAATGTTTCCCTATTTTGAAACTAAAGACAAAGAGCTGCAATCGAGGGGGAGCTTGGAGATCAAAATGTAGTCAAACGCCACTAAAGTTTTCTGAAGAAAACAAGGGGAGAAGATCAGAGATGTTTCCTTTATAAAACTTTAGGGGGAGATAGTAAAGACCAAATTGTCCTAATTAGAGAAAGTTTAATAAAGTAAGCTTTGAAAAGAATTATTGTGTAATTAGCTAGTAATTGTAGCTAATAGGCATGGGCTTGGGCTTGATGTATATGGGCCCTATATATAAAGGTTTAGGGTTTGGGAAGAGAGAGAAGAGAAGCATTATTCACATGAGAGTCATTTGAGTGTGTGAAGAGTGTGTGTGTTCTTGTAGGTGTTCTTGAGAGCTCTCATCAATAAACAAGAACTTCATCTTTTCATCTTCTTGATTTCTCTCCTAAATCCTCGATCTTATTGTTTTATTGTTTGGGACCAACAACCTTCAAAGATATTCAACTTTCTTATTAAAATAAAACGTGATAATTACAAAGTTATCGATTAATATTATTTGATTATTTTATAAAGAAGGTAATGAAAATCGAAAAATAAAATTCAAAGTTGGTTTAAGGCCTAAGACCATCCAGAACAGATTCTTGAAAATAGAGATTTTGAAGATTTTTGCTTCGATGGATTTTCTAAACCATTTCCGTTTGAAATCATGAGAAATAATGAAAATCTCTAAGTTTGAAGATTTCTCCAAAAATTATTGCTTACGACGGAAAAATGAATTTTTTTTGTATCTATCAATGAAATCACTTGAAATTAAATGTTTAAAAGAGGTAAATAATACTTTCTGAATTGCATTGAATATTTTAACATTATAAATATTTATGTAATTTCCAAGATTAAGAAAATCTTTTAAAAATGAAGGTAAATTTTTAGAGATTTTGACTTCTTACTTCTTCATCTTGGAGAATTTGTTGGAGATTAATGCCAATCAAAACTTTTATTTTACAAGCTAGCAAGAGAGAGAGAGAGAGAGAGAGAGAGAGAGAGAGAGAGAGAGAGAGAGAGATCAAACGTTTTTGAAACGATCTAGGGTTGGAGCCTCCACATAATCGGGTCTGTGACACTCCTTTAAACCTGTTGAAATCTAGGTAAACAATTTTAGTGTTATTTATTTGGTCTCACAGATAACAATCTGGTCTCGAATAATTCCAAGTCTGATTCATCCACATTAACAACATTTTATAAACCCTCTAAACTTGATAAATAATTATTGAGTTTATATAAAATTAACATGTCGATTTTCAAAATATAATCATTAAAGGAAAAAACGTATAAATTTAAAATTCGGTATATAAATTCAACATTATTCAATATTATTTATAAAATAAAAAGGAGGAAATTATAAATCTCTATCTATGTGGTTTCATGTTCGTTATGAAGGTCCCTAAACCTTAAAATTCATGGCTAGGATTCTTTAAGGTTTCATTTTCACTATGGATTCGGTCCTTTGCCTAATTAACTTTTGGTAAATTTGCTACCCAAGTGCCTTTCACATAAACATAAATAAGAAATTCTAATCTTGACCATATACCTATTATAGATCAATGGTAGGAAGGTGGGTTGCATGGTTTGTATTCTAAAGATGGTATGCAAATGAAATCACGTTGGCTAAAAACTATCTTTCATTGTAAATGTGGGAACAATCGAAAGTACTATGTCATATTAAATCTAAATAATACAAGATTATTAAGACTAGATGTTCATACTTCATTCATAATAAATAATATAACATTCTTATGTGATAATGAAATGATAAATTGAAAACCTATTATTATTTTCCAATTTCCACTATCTTACCAACACCTTATCATTCCTTACTATTTCATCCTCAATGGTTTTGACTTTCATGCCATAAACATTTTATTTTATATTTTTAAATACTAAAATATATAATTAAAACAATATCTTTTTAATACTATTAAACTTCTTAGTTAATAATATATTAAAACTAAAAAACTTACATTAAGAAGGAAAAGAAATTACGTTAAAATTAAAAATATTTTTTTCTAAAAAAAAACCTAGCTCCTCGAGAGGATCTCATCCGTATTTTTGGCGTAGCTCCTCCTTCGATCGCAACACCGCCGTCAAAGCTCCTTCTGTAAGATGATCGTGCGGTTTGTTTCGAGTTTTAAATTTATACCGCAAGCGTACGGGTGTGTAGCATACGGGTCGATCACAGGGAGGCAATGGAGTAAGCATAGATTTACTCACGGCGTTAGCTAGTTGCGCGAAATCATTTTTTCAAGGATTGGATTAACTAAGAAATTCTAACAAGACTAGCTAATTAACTACACTAAACATAATAAAGGCTAGAAATTAAACAAAACTAATAAGAGACAACTAAAACTAAGAAACGAACAAGACTCGACCAAATACTAAAATGAAAATCAAACAAAAGATCTAATTAATACTAATAACATAAACGAACCAAAAATGCTAATATCTACACTAATTAACCTAAGGTGGTGAAAATCGGTTTAGGCCTTCAAAGTGAGTATTGTCCAAATCAATTTGCTACTTTTGTCCCTCTTCCAAGGCAACAAAGTCTTTCTTACTTGAAAACCGATTATTTCCATATCGATCAACCCAACAAGAAGCATTAAGCAAGACAATAAATACCCAATTACTCTAAACATCTATTTCCATGATGTAGTGAAAATCACCAATTGGTTAACCCAAGTCAAAATCAAACTTCCATTTAGATCTCAACAACAAATTCAACAATTACCGATTGATAATCAATTAACGACCCCTAACTTCCGTTAGTCGGACAATCAAACGACTATTTTACCGAAAACCATTTTTTTATGAAAACCAACCAATTGATACAAATCAAGTCTTCACCAAGATTCACCCTATACTATGAGCTAGATTAACATAAAACAAATAAACATGAAGTTACTATAAATCAACCCAATACTAATTGGGGGAAACAAAACCTAACCTAAAACATGAACAAACAATAACCATCTATGAAGGAAGCAACTAAAGTAAGAAACATGAAATTAATTGAAGGAATCAAAATCTACAAAGTAATTAATTGCATAAAATCAAAACTAACTATCAACAACTCAATAAGCTAAGCTATAAACAAAAATTAAGAAATAAAATAAACATAAAGGGGATGAGAAGATACAAATTACTCTTCAATGGATTGATCCTTGCCCAAGATGAACTCCCACCATTTCCATGGATGTTTGTAGCTCCAAAATCCCAAAAAGAAAAATATCTAATCTAATCTAGAGAGGAAACCCTAAAAATAAACTAACAAAAATGGCTTCCTCCCCCAAAAAGTGGGGAGCAAAAAGGCTTAAATACTTGGGCCCAAAAGGCCAAAAGGCCAAAAAGCCCAATAGAAGAAAAGTAATTTTAGGCCCAAGTTCCAACTTCCAAATCTTCATTCTTCAATCTTCATCTTTTCCGCACATCGCTCGTCTCTTTCCTTCCGTTTCTTCTCGAATCCACGCACACCTACACATTGGAAATAGAACTCGCCAAAAACACGAAAATACTTGCCAAAAGCATATATATACCGACAACAAAGTAATAAGCATCGAAAGGAGAAAAACTATACAAAAAGGTAAGAAAAATGCATGAGACACTTTCGAAAAGAAACGAAAAAGATGCAAAATAAAGTATAAAAATAATAATAAAAACGTGCAAAACACGGTTGAATGTAGAAGGCGAGGTCGATACTCTTTTGCCTCGCGGCCTGCACCTCCGCATTCTGCCTCATTGTCTCGATATACGTATGGTTCGACGCGTTGTACGTGTTTAATTGTTCCAACAACGCCGTCACGCTTTCTTGCTACACGGTCGAGGCCGACGTAGAGGAAGAGGCTGCACGTCTCGCCGCGTTTCTACCCTTGGGTCGTGGCTGCTCGGTCTCTTCTTCGGCTTCTTCGTCGTTGTCGACGTTAAAGTAAATGGAAAAAAAAGGAAAAAAGAATTAAAAACTAGCCGTTTCATAGCCGTTGGGTGGGGGGTGAAGGCAACGGCATGGGGGTGCCGTGCCGGCTACCCTGCCGGTCACCCTCGGCGGTGTTGCCGGGCGTACCGGTCGGTACCGGCAGCCCCCTTGATGGCCGGCTAAGGATGATCTTAGAATCCATATATACATTTAAATGGTCAAATATGGGGCCTTGGGTTGAAAACTCGAGATCCTAACCCGTTGTCGTGTTGTGCACGCACGCACGAACAATTTTTTTACAAAAGTATCTCATCTATTCACGACAAATCTCTATCAATTTCTTTCTCAAAACACCATCGATCTGTTGTCTACGATGTGATCATCCCTGACAAATGACTATCCATTAAGTAAGGATAAAGGACAAAAAGCAAAAATTGCAACAAGTTAAACCACATGGGTGAAAACATAATATACATACTCTTTCTTATATAATCAGAAACCTAACAATGTTTTTTAGTAAGCCCAGAGTGTCATACAAATGCTTCAGCCTAATCTTAGTATTTTTTTTTCTCAAGGCATGCATTATTTTTAAGTCAAATATATTAGAATTATTTGTTTTAATATTATTTTAAATGCTTATGTGATGGGGTTAAAAGTCTAAAAAACCAAAGCACTACGCAAAGGTAATTGATATCAAATCCATAAAAGATTAGTAGTGTTCATGAAGTGATTAAATTAAAAATCAAGCAGATAATAGCAAAAGTAGATGCTTGTACTAATGTTGATGTGATGTATGGATGGTTTTTATGTTTTTTTCCCTTAGGTTTAGCAAACTAAGTAAGATAGTTGTTAAAGTAGTTGTTAACTGATAAGCTAATTAATTTTTTTGAAAAGCAGCAAAATTTATTACCAAGCAAGCCAAGAGGCTAAAGAAACCAAGTACAAAAGCAACGAGCCACAACAACACTAACCGGCAAGAAACAACGAGCAAAAACAAAACAAGAGAAAAAAGAGAACTGAAACAAGGGACCGAAACCTGGAAAAAAAAAACTACGAACAGCTGGGCGAACCGACAACTCAAACACGAGAGAATCCAAACAGACGACAGTTTACCAGGGGTGAACTAACCGTCGTTGGGACCAGAAACACCGTCTAAAACAGTCTACTTGAGATCTAACCAGCAACATCTACCCGAGTAAATGTAACTGAGTACATAAAAAGCCGGCACCTACACCCTTCGACTCCCGCTTAACCCGTTGAGACAACCGAGAGTATATCACTTTTTCTTGGAAATACATATCGAGTCTGGGTCCATTTTCCACTGCAGCCAATCCAACTTCTCGTCCTTGCTTCTCGACTTGATCCAACGAAAACATCTCCATTGGGCTTCCGAAAATAACTCCATGACCGGGAGACACTTTTTTCCGAATATCTTGTTGTTCCTGTACCACCAGATCTGATACAAAAAAGCCCTGACCGACGCAACCTAGATCTCTTTTTTTTTTCTTTACTCCAATGATTCAAACCTCTAAAATCCAAAAGTTGATGAGTGTCGATAAACCTCATGTCCTGAAAGCCCCACCAAGAGAAGAATTTCAGCCAGACTTCTTGATAGGACACTCGACATCTAACTAGAACGTGGTCCAAATTTTCCACCTCTTCTTCGCATAGAGGACAAAGAAGAGATGGAATGTCTATACCTCGTCGATCCAACAAAGTGCGCACCAGAATTCTTTCTTTTGCCGTTTCGTAGCTAGGTGATTAACCTATCATATTTAATAAAACTAGTTGATAAGATAATTAAATTTTGTAAAAAGTTCTATAAAATATGTTAAAATATATTAGTCAATTACAACTTGTTATACCACAACTACAATTTATAATCATATAATTATATACAAACAGTTCATAAAACATAACATAGGGAACCGCTTAGATTTCATTATTGAGTTATCCCATTTTTTTAAATAAAATTCAATAAAGCAATATTTAATTCATATAAAAAATTACTTTATTTGAAATAAATATAACTACCTAAGATTTAATCATCAAAAATGAATAATATAACTTTATTTAGCCTTATTATTTACCAACACAAAATAAACTATAAATATAACTAATGTTCCTCCATGTGTTACTCAACTTGATGAAACGTCGAAGTTAATTTGTAACACAAAAATCTAATGCTTGTATATAAGGACTTGAATTTGTGACATTTAGTAAGTAAAATCAATGGTTTTATCAACTAGGCTACCTTAATAGATTAATTAAAATATATATTTACTAAAATAAACTATCAACATTTTCTCTCTCTCTAACTCGTGAAACATGAAAAGGAAAAATATACCTATGTAACATCTTTTACTTTCTTTCCAACTCAAAATATGCAAAAACACTTATTCCAATTTATTTTGTTTTCTTAACTTGTTTACAAAAAAATGCATATAAAAGAATTAATAATATATGTTATGCGAATCAACGTTAAACATTGATGGACAACTATACCAAAATTTATAATTTGTATTTACATTGATTGTGAAGAACTTGTTGAAACATTTGAATCGAAAAATGTTCGAATGATGGTTTTATTTAAATATATTTTGTATGTTACATTCATTACTAAAAAAGGGTATTATTGACGGACGAAATAGTCGGTAAACCGTCGAAAATAGGCTTTACTAATGGTTCTCAGACGAAAACTAGCATTGATAAAAAAACTGGTCAGTAAAAGCTAGCGACGGTTTTTCGACGACATTTACCGACTATTCAATTTACCAATGATTTTCCGACAAATTTCCAACAGTTTTCCGACGACTAAGTAACAAATAAGTACAATAAATAAGGAACATTTAGTAAACCATTGGAAAGCTGTCAGTAAATTCCGACTGCTTTTAGCAGTTGGTATTAGCAATCGGTAATACACAGTTTTATAGTAGTGATTGTCCTTTCAAGAATCTTTCTACTATTTTATGTTGGATTAAAATCAAACATCTAATTAAAAACAATTAGTCGATGTTAAGATCGAAGAGTTTAACCAGTAAGACAAAAAGAATCTCTGGTGTCCCAGGTGTCACCCTTAATCTTTATAGACCAAGTCCTCATCTTATACCTCTTTTAGTATAATACCCTTAAACATACGGCTAATGTTGGGACTCGGACCCCATAAATACGGACCCAACATCCCCCCCCCCCTCTCCCATCATAAGCCATTAGTTTATACCTATTTCAGTATAATACGTGTGCCTAGTGCATGAAGGGGATTCAAACTCGAGAAATTGCTCTGACACCAAATTTTAGGATCAAAGGTGTAACCACCGGGACCAAAAGAATCTCGGGTGCCCAAGGTGTCACCCTTAATTAATCTTTATAGACTAAGTCCTTAGCCTATACATCTTTCAGTATTGTACCCTTAATTAAGCATACAGCTAATGTTGGAACTCAGACCCCATAAATCTGGACCCAATAATCAATACCAAGACTTTGATCCTAAGCGGTGAGTATCTAATAAAGCGATTACTAAAGTGGAACCAAGAAATAATTTAATTTATTAAATCTCAATTAAAAAGTAAAGAGGGTGGAACACAACTAAATAGCACGATAACTACACTAGACACAACCTATGAACGTAAAGAATAAAGATGCATAAGAATAGATAATAATGAAGTAAAGGATGAAAAGTACATAAAAATTAAAGCTTGATAATAACCAACAAGAATAAAAAAGGATTCAAAGAAGAAAAAATAAATATAAAATGATTCATTAAGTAATAATATTCGAACAAAATGAAATTAACCAAATAAACTAAGAGAGATGTCCCCAGGGGAACAAAACGGAAATTAACCAAATAAACTAAGAGAGATGTCCCCCAGGGCTTAGTTGGTTTGACTAGAAATCCTGATTACGTCGAGTAGGGGGCCTAATAAGTGTTTAACGCACCACGTCCATCCTTATGGAATCCATCTGGGATGGGGAAGAAGATAATCAAATATGTGTGGATCCCAAAACAACCAAGGATCATGTGATAATCATAGAGAACAAGTAGCAATCATGGTTGAAACAGTTTTTTAAATTTTATGCATCCAACTAAAATAAACAAAGTTAGGTGCATAAATGCACTTAACATATACAAAGTTTTAGGACTACATATAGAGACTTAATCATTTTATAACTTCAAATTTTATTAACCTTATGAATTAATAAGATAATTAATGTTATTAAAAAAATTGAATAATCCATTATTTTAGGAAATTCAAATTCCATATATATATATATATGTTAATAAAGAGGATATAAATATCATGTAGCATACATAAACACACATGCACAACTAAATGTGCATACACACTGAACACATTGTGGATGAAAGATAAATATCCTTAAAAAATTATCATCATATTCACAACATATTCACAGGATTTATATGGTGTTCACAAGTATTAGATTTAGTTTCTTTTAGTTAATATTCATAAATATGCCCACCAACTATATCAAATCTTGCAGATTTAAAATATGTACATAATACATTTACAAACTATAATAGCTTCCTATAATGATGTGTTCATGCACATTCAAATTTGTGTGTACATGTAAAGGCAAAGGAGCGAACTGAGGAAAAAGAAAGTTAAAATTATATTAGATTTTACTTTCAGTTATTTCTTATCTAAATTAAATATTACGGATCTCACAAGCAATAACTTAGTTCTCGAAATATAAACCCTCGACGCTATCTATTTTTTTTTTCTCAAGAAGAACAAAATTTAAAGAAACATATATAGGATCTTTTATTTCTTTCCAACTAAACAACATTGTTAAACACAATTGTTCTCCTTTATTTGCTTTTCTTAACTTCCACCTTTAAGAAACACAACTTAAAAGAATTAATTATATAGTATGAGTTAATGTTGAAACCTTATAAAAAAACCCTAATTAATTAATAGCATGTTAAGTATATAATAATAAGTAAAGATGGTCGTTTAAAGAGTGGGCACTTTATGATAATTTAAAATCAATATTTACATTGATTTTATAATAATTGACCATATATAAAAAAATGGATCTCAAGTGATGGACAAACGAAACGAAACCGAACCGAACCGAACCGACAGGTCAACCCGAACCCGACCCGGTATCAAACCGGTTTTCAGCCCGGCCTGGTCCAGCCCGGTTTACAGCCCGAAAGTTGGGCCTGGTTTGAGTTTTCTAGGAATTCTCCGGCCCGAACCGGTTCAAGAACCGGTCCCAACTCGGGTTGAGCCCGACCCGATCACAATTTCAAATTTTCAAAAGATATAGCCGTTGGATAGAGCCATTTATAACCATTTTTTTGTTTCTTGATCATCTTCCAATGTATATAAATACTAGTGGGGTGTTATGAATCAAACCACCCCTTCCCAAAAACGCAAAAAACGCTTAACTTTCTCATTTCTCGGCTCTCGTATATATGTTTCTCGCAATATTTGTTTCTATAGTTCTCGTATTCCCTACTCTCAAGTTCCCTTATTAGAATGATTGTATTATAAAAAAAATGTTATGAAAATGATTAGAACCGAACCCAACCCAGTTTTGGGCCCGGCCCGAACCGGTTTGGCTAACTCGGCTTTAAACCAACCTCCTAGCCCGGCCCGAACCCGAACCCGAACCGGTTTAGCTCCAACCCGGTTTAGCCAAACACTGTAGCAACCCGGTTTAAAGGCCGGCCCAGCCCGAACCCGAAATATGGCCATCAGACCTAGCTAGCTTCATGAAAATGATATAAAAATACAATTAATAAAACACATATCAAAACACGTTGATCCTTTAAGTGTATTTGAGGTCAAACCAATCTCAAGCCTCCAATATTTGCTACCTATAAATACAGATTATATAAGCAGCTAGCTATCGTATTCGAATGTTCAATTAATCTCAACATATATAAATACAAATTAATCATCTTACCAAATTAGATGATATGAAGCAGCAGGAGAGCTTAGATGAAAGCTTGCAGAAGCCCTTAGATGAAAGATTCAATCTCCTACTTCACAAAGCTGTGTTTGATGACGATTGGAATTCTCTAAGTGAAATCTTTGAAGAACATCCGGCACGTCGAACCGATCCGGTCAATGACCAGAAGGAGACGCCGCTAATGTTCGCGGTGGGAACAAATCGTTCCCATCGTTTTGTCAAAAGCCTGGTGTCGGATCTCTCTAGGGATGGCTTGATCAATCAAGCACTGGCTGAGCGTAACTACCAAGGAGACACGGCGCTCCATTACGCAGCTACGGTAGGTAACGTCACTGATTTCACTTTATTGGTGTCAAGTTCTTCCAAACCGGTAGAGTTAGCCTTCAATTATAAAAATAACTATGGAAGAACGCCTTTGTTCGTTGCTGCGTATCAAGGAAAGAGGAACAAAATGCTTGAATTCTTGTTTTCAAGGTTACGTGTTTTAAACCCCCCGATATCGGGGATTCCCGACCGAAGCTTGTGCGGTGGTGATCTTCTTGGTCCTGCCATTGAAGGCGAATTCATCGGTACACATATAATTTACAAATTCTAAGTATACATATGTGTGTGTGTGTATATATATATATAGGGAGAGAAGAAGTCCAAACAAAAACAATAACTAAATAAGAGAATAAGAACAAGGCAAAATCAAGTTTTACAGTAACAGTTAGCAAAGGTGTGCACACGACATGGGCGGCGACCTAAAGTCTCGGCCAAAGTTGTGTGAACGAATGTTTTCTTATTCTTATATCTAGTTGTAGTTTTCGTATAAACATCACTATATATATATATAAACGTTTAAGTGGAAACTCAAATCTAATTTTGAAAGTGAGGAAAGCCAAGAGCACACCACATAGCATATTTACTCTGAATTAATGCATGATTATTCAGAGAGAATATGCCGCCGTGTGGTGCTCTCTCTGTTGTCATCACGTTTGCAAACCTAACCCTATATATATAGGTCATGTTCAAGAAAATCTCAAATAAACAGAAAACCGACGAACACCCTCGTAGCCCTCCATCTTGACCATATGCACTTGTCCATATGGGTAATTTTGTAATGCATAATTGCATAATGCACTTGTGCATAAAACCCAAAAAGAACTCAAACTACCCGTATGCAGTTCAGATTGAGGACTACGACGGTGTTGCTCGGTTTTCTGTTTTTAGGTATTCCCTTGAACCTCCCCCTCTCTCTCTCTCTATGTATATATATATATACATCACGATATATAACTTGGAAAGTAAAAGTTGTTTCTGGTTATGTAGACATAGCACTAAAACTAGTCAAGGAACACTCAGAGATCATTCTATCCAAAGGTTGGAACATTCAACGAGCTTTGGATAAGCTAGCTAGAAATCCTAAATTCTTTCGTAGCGGAAGCGGACTTGGATTTTTTGGTCATCTCATTTATTCATGTATGCATATACATATCTCTACCTCTTTAGTTATGTTTTTTTATACCACCAACACTACTTCTTTTTAGTAAATAAATTGCAACGTACAATTGAAATGTTAGTTAGTCGTGGCATTTAAATCATTTTATTATTTTGTTTTGCTTAATTGATTCCTCAAGTGCTGCCTGTGCATGAGAGTAAAATCGTAGCAAATGAGAAGACCACAACTCAACGATTTCCTAAAGATGAGGTATATATATATAACTAGAGGAAGGTTCATGCGAGAAGCATATTCATTTAAAAGAAGTAAGGAGCAATCTTAGTCACTCATCTTCGGTTATGGTGGACGTGATCACGGAGGATTAACGCGATTCATGTGAGGGTAGAGATTATTAAAGGAAGGGGGACCGGTCAAAGCCGACTTTATTAACCGGATGAGTGGCTGAGATTGCTTCTCACGTTCTCTTAAAAAGTTATGTTTCTCATTTGAATCCTTCTCTATATAACTATAGATCTAATAGTATACAAACAGTAGTATAATTTTTATTTATTCCTTTCGGAATTTCTCAGGAATCTATCTACACTACCGCAAAGGAATTTTACCACCGTAAATGTACATCTGAAGCATGGTTCAAGAGAATCCTACGTTACATAGGTACTATATATGTTAACTATGTTGGAAACAAACAAAACACACAATCTTTTAGAAATCATATTACAATCAAAATACAAGAAATGATTAGAAAAAACCTTTTAATGACCGGGAAAATTCCAATATCAGGAGCACACCCAAGACTTCTAATTACATAGCAAAAAAAACACCTATTTTCTCTCTTTTATGCAATCACCAACTAACCACACTTGGTTTTCCTGTATATTATCAAAAGCAAAACCAAGAAAAAAGGGAGAAAAAGATATGTATTTTTTTTACTTTGTTCTTAAAAAAAATGATGGAAAGAAAAGCAAAGGAAAAGAAAAGAAAGAAAAAAGAAAGAAGGGAAAGAAAGAAATGGAAAATAAATTTTTTTATTTACGTTCTTGAAAATGGGAGGAATGAGAAAGAAAAGAAATGAAAGAAAGAGAAATGAAGGAAAGGAAAGGAACAAATGCCTTTCTTTCCTTAGCTTTCGGTCCAAATGTGGGGGGGAAAGTTTTGGAAGGAAACGATCAATATTTTCCTTCCTAATCTTTTCTTTTCTTTCGTAAAAAGGTTTCGAGAACACGACTCTTTTTTTTTTTTTACTTTCCTTCTCCTTCATTCCCTTTGTTTTCCTTTCCCTCCTAAAGTTTTTTCGAGAACACAAGTTTTTTAACTTTCCTCTCATTTCCCTTACTTTCCTTCTTTATAACTAATTATTATCTATCATTTGAAATTAATTAATTTAGTCTAATAATTATCTCTAATAATTATTAGACTTTTAGATATTACCTAATATCAAGTTTGGACTAATTACTAGTTACTCCTTCTAGTAATTCCAAATTAATTAAAACGTTTTTAATTAATTATTCCTCACTATTATATGACTGAATTTTGGGTGCAACCCAATAGGTCGTGCATTTTAATAAATTCATCAATATTTATCTTTGCAATTAAATTGTTTATAAAGGAAGGTTCTACGAGAAACCTTACGAAATTGAAAAACTGAGTAACACTCTGTATGGCATGTACATACAAGTAATTAAGTTGTTTTTATACAACTGTGCATTATGAACATGTGCACATTACAAACGAAGGATTTTGTGAAAACTTGAATTAAAATGAGAAGTGGTTTGGAACCCTTGATGACTTCTAATCTCAAGCACACTGGCAATCATGCTTAATACATGGATTGATCTGGTGCAACTCATCCTAGCTAGTATGCATCAACAATTGACAACCACTTCTCACGTTAACTCAACAATACACACATACATATATATCATTTCTAATTATGCATATATATAATTTGTCATGTAGCTTCACCAATCATGAACATATACGATATGAAAGTAACACATACACAAGCCAATCAACTTGTACAATGCCTATGCGAAAATGCCGTAAAAAGGTGCACCAAAGAGTTTGTTTTTGTGATATTTGGATCAACGATGTCTAATGCAGTGCGCTTTGAGACTCTTGAGGTAATTGAGGAGATCATTCGTGCATCTCCAAGCATAATAGACTCTATTTTAGATGTGAACAATGCTTTTGATGAAGCCATTAAACGACGTCAATATCGAACGTACAATCTTCTCTACCAAATAACTAGCTACAGGATGTTGATAGCAAGTCGCCTTGACGATGACACAAATGAGAATATGTTACAAATTGTTGCAAAGACGCTCCCATCTCGTAAATTCACTAATCATATGGGTGGAGCAGCTCTACAGATGCAACATGAGCTTCAATGGTTCAAGGTGATGATTATAGTGAAGTTATGAACCCTAGCTAACTAGGGGTAAATTGCATGGAAACGGATACTACTTTTTGTTTTGATTCTTATTTTGGATATTACGCCTGCACTACAACAAAATTACGTTTTCATACGATGAAAAAATGTTTAATGGTTTCAATAAAATACTTTACAGAACTTAAGTTTATAATAATCAAATGATAAAATGTCATATCTAAAAGCTTCATAATAAGTTTATAAAAATGTCTTAACAAACGTTTTAGAATATTTTAAAACAAAGTGTCATATGTATGTATATATATATATATGATACTTAATAGGGCACTATTTTTTTAATAATATCTTGTAAATTCACATGTTTATAGGAAATTTCCTATAAAATAGCTGATATCATATTTTTTTTTAAAAAGATGTCCTAAATCCTTGTTAAGACACCAAAGAGTGTCCAATAAACACATTACAACATTTTTAAATAAGACTTTTTTGGTCCTATAAACTTAAGACACAAAAGCTATCTATTAGGATACTTAGACGTTGTTGTCGTTCACCCAATTTTGTTGTTGTGATGACGTTTTTCAAACATTTAATTATATATTTCCCATTTTCATGTAGTTTGACCTTGCTTTAAACAATTTCTCAATCTTTTTGGACTATACTCTTTCAACTCACATCTACATATTGTAATCTAGTTGCTTCATATGCGTGTTTAATTTGCTATTACTCAACAAATATCACGCATCTTAATTTGTGCAGGAAATTGAATCTAATCTTGTAGAACCCTCCTATAAAGAAGAATTAAACCGCCAAGGGAAAACTCCTAGAATGGTTTTCAGTGAGGTGCATGAAAGTCTGCTTACAGAAGGTCGAGATTGGATGAAAGCTGCAGCAGATTCAAGTAGTACTGTAGCTGCATTGATAGTGACAGTGGCATTTGCAGCTGCCTTCACGGTCCCAGGTGGAAACAAAAGTGAAGGAAAACCTGTGTATTTAGATAATGGATCATTTATGCTTTTTATCATATCAGATGCCGTTGCGTTATTTTCTTCAGTTACATCAGTGTTGATGTTCCTAGGGATACTGACTTCACGATATGCAGAAGAGGACTTCCTTTACACGTTGCCAACGAAAATGACAATTGGACTTATCTCTTTGTTCTTATCATTAGCAGCTATGATCGTAGCATTCAGTGCAACTCTTTCAGTTGTGCTCCAAGATAAAGTCAGGTGGATTGCAGCTCCTCTTCTGGCGATCGCATGTATCCCTGTGGGTGTGTTTGGCGTGCTACAATTTCCTTTGCTCGTGAGGCTAATCAATTCCACATTTGGACCAAGCATTTTTCACAAGCAAAACAGGAGAATGCTTCATTAGGTGTAAGACAATATATATATATATATATATATATATATATTATGTTTGTGTGTTTTGTAGGCAAAGATGGATGTTGGAATGCTAATAACATTTTTAAGATTGTAATTTAATAATTGTGATACTCAAAATAATTTTGCTGAAAAAGGTTGAAAGTTGTATTAATAAACTATGTTGCTGCAACTACTATATAAGTATATAGAAGAAGTATCAAATACAAACCCAGTAGTTTGTACAAATCCTACAAACCTAATCTTAACCATTGATTTTGTTTATATCCTATATTTTAAGGTGGTTTTCAAATGTGGTTGAGAAAGATTTAGGAACTAAATTAATCCACACCATTGATCATCTACATGTACGGTCGAGATTGGTTTGTATAGTTTGTACAAACTATCTGGTTTGTCACGGATACGACCCCTAAGTATAAAATATATATTTCTATTGATTCATGAGGATGGGTTCGCGTGAGGGCAAACATTTCCGCAAGACACAAATACACGAAACTTCGCGAAAGACATTGAATTATTACAAGTATCGAATATTCACTACTAAGAACATTGTGATGTCAATCTGTATTGTTTTATGAAAGCACAACTGGAATTCTAATTATTATACGTACTAAGAAGATGTGAGAATGAGAGAGAAGAGAGAGATGGAGACTGATGATAGTATTAGAGGAGAGAGAGAGAGAGAGAGAGAGAGAGAGAGAGAGAAGAGGAGAGAGAGAGAGAGAGAGAGAGAGAGAGAGAGAGAGAGAGAGAGAGAGAGAGAGAGAGAGAGAGAGAGAGAGGAGAGAGAGGAGAGAGAGAGAGAGAGAGAGAGAGAGAGAGGAGAGAGAGAGAGAGAGGAGAGAGAGAGAGAGAGAGAGAGAGAGGAGAGAGAGAGAGAGAGAGAGAGAGAGAGAGGAGAGAGAGAGGAGAGAGAGAGGAGAGAAGAGAGAGAGAGAGAGAGAGAGGAGGGAGAGAGAGGAGAGAGAGAGGAGAGAGAGAGAGAGAGAGAGAGAGAGAGAGAGAGAGAGAGAGAGAGAGGAGAGAGAGGGAGAGGAGAGAGAGAGAGAGAGAAGAGAGAGGAGAGAGAGAGAGAGAGAGAGAGAGGAGAGAGAGAAGAGAGGAGAGAGAGAGAGAGAGAGAGATGCATTATATGTTTTTGAAACAATCTAGGGTTGGAGCCTCCACATAATCAAATCTTTAACACTCCCTTTACACCTAGCCGAAATCAACAATTTCCGTGTTATTTATTTTGTCTCACCAAAAATATTCTAACCATGAGAAATAAATCAATAATTGGTGAGTTTATATAAAATGAACATGTCCATTTTCAAAACAGGAAAAAAAGTATACATTTAAAATTTGGTATATAAATTCAACATAATAAGCGACTCAAACTCTTTATCTTTGTCAAGCCTTCGCAATTTCCTTTACTAACGGAGCTAGCTAGCCTACACATATGGGCCAAACATTTTGTTTACCAACAAAACAATCATATGATTTATTAGCTATCGTTTTGTACATTTGCAAATGGGTGCATAACTAGACGATCGATCACATTTTCGGATTTATGTATATGATTAACTAAAATGGGATTTTATTGACAATATTCAAGCCTCGATGTTATTGTGGGTCTGTTGCAATAGGTCTCTTGAAAAGGAGGTTTAGTTGGGCCTTTTGGATTTGTAATTTCCTAAACTTGCCCGTCTAACATCTTGCTAGCATTTTTATGACATTAAGCTTTAAAGAAAATAGCCATTAATGTGAGTGAAAATGGAATAATCAAATAAAATTAGGTAAGAATTATCATTATTCCATCTTTTCTTCCTATTAATTAATCTAAGATGGCTTTCAACTTAAACTATATTAATTCCATAAAATATTATTAAACTACAAATCTTTTCGCCAACTTTTATCATATTAATTGATTACATTTATTATTAGTTTGTCGTACATAAAAATATTTTTTATAGAGAAAATGTGTTAATATTAACTATTTTATAAAATCTACAATAAGATCTAATATACACTTATTAACAAATTAAGATCAAATAATTAAGTGATCATTTAGATATTACCTCTAATTTCTACCTCTAAATAGATAGAGTTACCCAAATGAAACAAAAGCGTAGATGCCAAAATTGTCTCTCTTTCTCTATTTTGCTTTAAGAAAACCACAAATATTTAAATGATGGCCAAATTCGACTATTAAAAAACCAAACCAATTAATATTTTTCACAAAATCATTACTTTCTGGTTTTTTTGGCCTTGGATTCAAGTATGTTATAAAAAAGAATCAAAAACATAATAAACAGGAAATTAAAAAGTAAAACTTAAAAAAATATAAAAAATTTATTTGACACCCGCACCTTGGAGAGAAATCCAATGCAAACATCACTCTACCATAAGAAACTTGTGTCACTATTGTAATTTTAAAAAATATACAGTTCCACACCCAACAAAGTAATCAAAACAAAACCGGAGACTTTTACCTACGGATTTAAGTTGAGAAATTCGTAGGTGAACGGGCGACTCGTCTCAATACCACCACAAAAGTTAGTAGGTAATTTGTTTGTGGGAAACTCAAATCAGACAGATTATGGGATTTCAAGGATGATCCATTGGTTTTTTTCCTAAAAAATTATTGGATTCTACCAAACCATGGTATTTTTCGGTGATGCATGCAGCAATAATCGAAGACAGAAATTTCCCCGTGTCATTTTTGTATATAAAAATCATTTGTTTTGTAGTGAATACAGTAACATGAAACTTCACGACCCTAAAAGTTTTTACGCTACGACTGTAGATACGATGTCCCTAGCGTATGCACCATAGTGGGTCCACTCCTCGGTGACGAAAATGAGATTATGAAAGAGGGTAGGTAGATAAGTTTGAGGTCGGAGATTTCTTCTTCCAACCAACAGCCGGCTAGTTTGAAGAAAAAAAACAGCAAACATCCATTTCATCCCCCATTAAACAACTATCAAATCTTGACCTTTATGTTGAACTCAAATCAACCAATCACAAGCCTCCTATTGCAAATCCAAAACCTGACTTGGATCCAATGTTAATATATAAATGCATGCATGCCAACACCCTCGATCAATAGACATTAATTTCAAACAAAATTTAGCAAAGAAGATGAGTTCTACCAGCCATTTAATTGATGGTCTCTCGATTCAGCAAGCTGCGTTAACCAACGATTGGGATTCCGTAGAACCAATCTTCGAACAAGATACAAAGTCGATGACCAGACGGATCACTTGCAAAGGGGAAACGCCGCTAATGATTGCGGTGGGAACGAATCGCTCCCATGATTTCGTGAAACGGTTGGTGGACCGTGTCGTTGAAGTTGACGATGCGGATAAGCTGTTTGACACTTGTGACGTCGGTGACAACCCGCTCCATCGTGCTGCTAGGATCGGGCACACGACCGATGCTAGGGTTTTGGTGGGGGTGAACGCGGGTATGACTCTGGTTCCGAATAAGGATGGTTATCGACAGTTGAACTTGGCTGCGGCACATGGAAACAAGCACACTGTAAATCCCAAACAATAGAGAATGAAAGATGGAGAGAAAATTAGTAGAAAAGATAAAACAATGATAATCACTACTAATGAGAATGGTAGAATGTAGATGAAATACAAAGAGAATGTTGGTGTTCTTGGGAATGTTTCTCATCCATAAAAGTAGGCTACCAATCTACACAAAACCCTAGGCTATAGCATTCTATTTATAGCACTAGGTATTTAGAGAGTTACAAGATAAGCCCTTAGAGTCTATGACTCTTTACAAAAGAGGGCAACAAAAAGCTAAAGCTAATATAAGAAATAGGAAATAACAAGATAGACCCTTGACTTCTTCACAACCCTCAAAGTAGGGTCTAACAATCTCCCCCTGGGAAGAAGTCAGAAGGGTGGTGGAAGCTCCAACGCCGGCTCCCACTTCGACATCTGCAGGAATTCATCCCATTCTCCAATGATCCTCGCTCTCATCTGCATCGCCGCTTCAACACGTCTGTACATCAGCCTCTCCTTGAGCTTTCTCTCGATCAAGTTCATGCCCTCCAGTATCTTTCCCTTTCCGTCAATGAACTTCCGCTCTGGTATCTGATCAGCCAAAAGTCTACTCTGCATCCCGTTGTAGACGTAGAGAAGGGTCCCGTCGCAGAACTTGGCAAGCTCGCCAAATCTCATAAACCTGCGCTCCCTCTTCTTCCTCGTCACATAGAGAACCCCGTGCTCCGGTATCCTGGTTGGCATGTACGGAAGATAAGCATCAATACCAGGTACGAGCAGGTTCGGTCTGAGCAGGTTGACCTTCGGCTGGCGGCTCTCGATCGCAAGCTGGTAGTCCGTCACCCGCGCAAGAGTGATCGCGTGGCGAACGTACTTCTTCAGAATCTCAGTGCCGTCTCTGTAGTGTTCAGGTCGGAGAATTGGACCCTGGAGGTACTTGATGAGCGTGAGAAGATCTTCCAAATGCACCCGATCTAGATCTGCTTCCGTGAAGGTCCAGTCCTGCAACACTCCTCGAGGAACGCCGGTCCCATACATACGGACGTCGTACTCAAGGAACAACTGATGTCCATGTTTGTAAGGGCGCATAGCAGTTACCTTGATTAAACGACGTCTGATTCTTTGACGTCCGTGGGTGGCCCAGTTGCACATCCTCTGGTGCACATAAGCAGTCCTTCTTCTTTTCGTCTTGATGTGCGAGATCCCGAAGTAGACCTTTCGAGACCATACGTGCAGTTTCTCCTGCTGGAAGATACGGGAGAAGGACTCCTCAAGGAACGGCCGGAAGATGACTGAATGGTTCCAGTTGAGCTGGATGACTGATGGAGCGGAGGAATCTGGATCTGTCGAGTGGATGGTCCGAGGAGCTTCTGGAGTAGGAAACTCGAATGCAGATAGAAGGCTGGTGTAGTCTGAGTCCCGGACGATGTTGTCCCCCTTCTGGAAAATCCTGAGGCTCTGAGCAAGCGACCGAAGAATCTTCCGGGCTTCCTCCGGAATCTGAACATCTGATAAATCTGTCGGCGCTGCTTCCAGGGAAACGACGTCGATCTGCGCCGTATCGGTCATCTGACGAAACTGAACGGTCTCCCCTGCCGGGATCGGCTCGTAGTGCCAACTCCCCATGTCAGGAATCTCCTCCGTGTCTGAATCGACATAGGGAGCGTCGGCGGCAGCAGAATCTGATGGAGCACTCGAGGGGGCGGCCGATGAAGCTGGAGCTGATGAAGGCGCGGAACCCGAGGCTTGAGCGAGGCCGATGCGAAGTCTCTTGGCTCCTTGCATCTCCCCCTCATGAGGACCTGCGCCCGGGTCAGTGTCATCATGTCCCCGTTTTGAGGACTGAGATTAAGGCCGCACGCTTCCTCGAGTTCGCGTATACGGCGGTTGGCGACTTCCAACTGTGCCTCTCGATCTGCCAACTGTGCATCCCTGACGGCTAGCAGTTCCTCCGCTCGCTTGAGTTTCGCCGTGAGCTTGTCGTTCTGAGTGGTGAGCGAGGAGACTGCCATGTTGAATTCGGCTTCGAGAACGTAGCCCGGAATGGCACCTTCAGCAGTAGGTTGTGGAGGTTGCAGGCGGAGAAGTGGCTCGGTACGACGAGGAGGAGCCACGGATTGATGTACTTGAAGCTCTGTAGACTTGCCTTTTGCTTGTCGTCGTAGCTCTAGCAGTTCTTCTTCGCGTTCGGCATCGCGAGACTTCAAAGTCTCGATCTTTCCCTTTTGCTCGTTGAGAGCACTCTCGAAAGCCTCAAGTTTGGCGTTCCGGGAGGCCTCGGCGCGATCGAGCTCCGCGAATCTGGTTTGGACGACTTTTAGGATGTCGTCCGAATCCGTCAGGCCTAAGAGCCTCGGTGGTGCGTGAGCGTCTTTAAAGACTTCGCTCGAGTCTGTCGGACCCGGTCCCGATAGTACAACACCCGGTGCCACTTGGGCTCCAGTTGTCGAGAAGAGTCCTACTGAGGTGCTCTCTCGGCCTGACGTCACCGCTGGTATGATGTTGACGGTGTCAGGGCTTCCGGTGGATCCTCGAAGGGCGTCATCAGACGCACCGACTCTCCCCGTTCCGGCTAGGCCACTCGGGCGGGCGAATGATGCTCCAACCTGTGTCCTACCCAAATGAATGACGTGATACGTCTCGGGAAGTGGATCTAATACACTTGGTGCACGGAAAGAAGTCGAGAGGTGGGGCAGTTCCTCTCTTATCTCAACATTGACCGACTCCGAGTGAGTGGTCAATGGAAGTTGTGCTAAATCCCCGTGTGAAGATGAAACGACCATCTGTTGAGAGATGGCCGAGTGGGTGGCTTAGGTGTGCAAATGCACTGGTTGGCTGCCAGCGTCTTGACCCGACGTCATCAAGTGACCGGTCTGAGTGTGGGTTGCCTCTTTGGGGGAATGACTCGGGGTAGACGGGAGTCCTAGGGTGTCTAACCTAGTGGGTTCTTCATCTCCTCCCTATTCTTCTATCCTAAGCCACTCTTCGTCTAAGTGGACCTCTTCATCTTCGGTCTATTTTCTTAGACCCTCACCAGCACCCTCAAGGTCTTCATCACCTTGTTTCTCCACTGCCGATCCCACTTCATCTTCATCACCGCCAAGGCCGTCAGTACGGCCATCTAAAACAGCCTCATCAGGTTTGAGGATGTCCACGGAGTCGTCTCCGTTGAAAGACGACGTGACCTCATCTTCATCTCTTTGAGCTTTACCGCTCTTGAGGTTGTCCACCTCCTCGGAAGAATCATCACCGAAGTCCACTTGTTCGGACTCGGTGGCCTCAACATCTTCACCATGTCGGTCGGATGGAGTGCGCTCGGAGGTGGATGCGTCTTTGCCTTCACCGTGGTCAGAATCACTATCTGAATCGTCTCCAGAAGGTTCACCGTGGGGATCACCTTGTGGTCCGGGAGCAGCGTCAGTCTGTGGAGGCGAAAGAGCGTGTGCTTGTTCTTGTGGAGAAGCTTCCACGTCTTCGCCTTGCCTCTCGAGAGACTCTACTGGAGACGGCTCCCGTTCGTCATCATGGAAGGGCGACGGTGGCGAGTACCTCTGAGTACCGGTGTACTGCTTGGTTCTGGATCTGATGTAGTACTCTGCCGAGTGTTCTTCCTCATCAACTAATCGTCGTTGAGTACGGCGACCCTTGCTTGTCGGACTTGTTGGTAGAGAGCGCTCGGATGGACTTGCGGCACGTGTGGAACCGCGGATGTGCTGACTATTCTACCCAGCTCCCCCCTCACGTCCACTCTCATAACCCCTGAACCGGAGGCTCCCCCAGTGGAACCCCGGGGCTCGGAACCTAGGGCCCGAGCCGAATGAGGGACGGCTTGCACATTCTGGGCAGGGCTCCTCGGCCCTGAGGAGTCCGTGGATGTGTCGTCTAAACCTATGGACGCCCTATATAGTCCTACGCTCGTTGCTTCCCTATCGGCGGTATCCAACACGTGGCGAGGTATCGGCATCTCCACTTGCCCTGGCTTGAGCGTTCGATACTTGGATCTGGAGAGTTCCTTGCTCTTGAAGGTTGGGTGACGAGATCGGCGATCGACTTCTGGATGACGGTCCATGTGATCCCAGATCATCAGGGCAAAGAAGCGCATCCACGGGATGGACGAGTGTTTGGTGCGCTGGTCGTTCGGGTCCACATCCCGTGTGATATCAATCCATAGCTGAGCCGCTACGTCAATCCTACGTCCGTAGATCACGGAATGGATGACCTGCCACAGTTGTGTCGAGGCCTTGTCAATGCCCTTGACTTTGGCAGATAGGCTTCGGTTCATGATACTGAATAATGTCGCCCAGAGAGGTGGCAGCATGCTGTTGGTGACCTGCGAAATCCCGTTCAGTCGTTGGCCGGGGTTGTTCATGACGCCAATGGCCAGGATATCACTGAAAAGTAGTGGAACGTCAAGCACGGGCTCAAAGGGGGCCTCAGCAGAGTCGGCCGGAAGGTGCAGAATGCGTCTAAAATCAGCAAGAGTGATGGTGAGATCGGTCTGGTCTACACGGCCTACGAGGACTCTGGCTCCATCGCGGTTGATGATCCTGGAGGTGTGCCAGAATTGTTGCAGATATATCATGGGCACAGAGGTGGTTGCCTGTAAGGAGTAGGCAATCGGATGCACCTTCAGTATCTCCAAGATCACAGGTTCCTGAGCCGGGAAGCTGTTCAGATCCACATACTCGTTGTTTTGAGTTATGGGCTTGAGATCTTCCACGGAAATCAGTGCGCGGTCGGCAGCAGCATTGATTGGTTGAGCCATTTCTGTTCAATGATAAGAATTTAACAAGTTAGCACAGATGAAGAACTACTAAGTGTTGAAAAAGAGGTGGAGAGGGAAAGTGCCACACCCGATTCGGGTTTTGGCAAAACCCGACTCGGGATTGTTACAAACCCGAATCGGGTAAAAGACTTACCCGAGTCCATCATCTTTTAAACACTTGTAAAAAATTTGCCATGACCTCGACTCAACGCGAGTAGAGAAACACGATTACTCGAATCGGGTTACTCAGTTTCCCGAGTCGGGAATTGAGGTCACAAATGAAATACATTTCCTCTAGAAACCCGATTCGGGTTTTGGGTATACCCGAATCGGTAAAGATGATACAACACTTAGAAATTAATTTTTGGATTTCCTACAGAAACCCGATTCGGGTTTTGGGTATACCCGAATCGGTAAAGAGGGTAAAAACACTTAGAGAAATTTTGAAAACTAGTGCAAAAAGTCCACCCTAACGCTGGATGCGGGAAACTCGGATACCCGAATCGGGTTATCCATGTTCCCCGGATCGGGTTTTTGTAAAAACAAGATCAAGGGTTCATGATGGATCGATGCGGGAAACCCGAATACCCGAATCGGGTTATTAGGTTTCCCGAATCGCGACTTAAGAACATTGCGAAGAACATTCATCTTACCCGAATCGGGACTTATGAATAAGCCCGATTCGGGGTTTATGAAAACCGACGACTCTTCGGTTTCAAACTCACCAAATCGATCAAAAGACTTGATTTTAACTATGTAAACTAGTACATTATGCTCCTAAACAGTTCTAAACAAGTTTGTAATCACAAAACGACCGATCGAACGTCCCAAAAACCCACTCCAAAGAGTTTGGGTTTCGGGTTTATTCAAGAAGCTTTAGGCTTCGATTCGGCTAAGAAAACGAAACAGATACGTGTTAATACTTATATCATCGTGTCCGAAATCTTACCGTGATCGTCTGGATGTAGTCGGATCGAAGAACGGAGGTCGGAATCGCCGGAAGCGGGACGGTGGCGGTTTGCGTTCGTCGGAGTTGAGAGAGAATTCGGGATTTTTAAAAACTGACTTTGAAATGTGGTTTGGAAAAAGACAAACCTCCTTTTTATATTTTTTGGAGTCAACTTATCAGTTTAAGGATAAGTGTACCTTCTTTTCACTCTCAACTTTCGAAAATTACACAAACACCCCCTGGACTACAAGTTTCACACTTTTTGCAAAACGAGTCCCTGAACTTGAGTTTAGAAATTTTACAAAAACAGCCCCTTAACTTGAGATTCAGAAGAAGACATATTTAGTCCCCGAACTTGAAAGTTCAGAAACTTGTCACTACCACCCCGTGAACTTGCAAGTTTGCAAAAATGCACAAGTTCAGCCCCTTGACCTCTACGTAACGACTAACCTGGATAGTTTTCTTCGGGTATTAACAGTGTAACCCCGGTATCGTATTCTGTGCGAGTCCTGATCTGATATAATCAGAAGTCATAGCGATTGTCCACACCTACAAAATAAAGTCCAGGATGGTATCCATTGTAGTGTGGATCCGAGAACATTAGCACATACAAACATATGATTAGATAGACACTCCCCCTCGAAAGATGCTATACATCCAAGTCTCCCCCTACACACATGCATCTTAACAGATCCCCAACTCCCCTAGACTTTAGGCGGGAGGTCTAACATTCCTAGCTTGCTTAGAAGGAAGAAATGGCGTTTCTCATCAAAGGCCTTAGTGAACAAATCAGCAAGCTGAAGATCACTTTCCACAAAATACAGTTCAATATTACCTTTTTCGACATGATCCTTGATGAAGTGGTATCGGATGTCGATATGTTTTGTTTTGGAGTGCTGAACTGGATTCGCGGTGATCTGAATGGCACTTTGAGAGTCGCAGTAGATTGGAATCTGGTTCATGATGTATCCGAAATCCGCTAGTTGGGTTTTCATCCATAGAACTTGTGAGCAACAACACGCGGCAGCAATGTATTCAGCTTCGGCCGTGGAAAGTGACACACAGTTCTGTTTACGTGATGACCAACTCACCAACTTGTTCCTAAGGAACTGACAGGCTCCGGAAGTGCTCTTCCTGTCCAACTTGCAACTTGCATGATCAGAATCTGTGTAGCCAATTAGCTCAAAACTAGAACCCTTTGGGTACCAAAGGCCAAAGTCTGGTGTGCCCTTCAGGTACCTAAGGATTCTCTTCACAGCCTTAAGGTGTGAATCACGCGGGTCGCACTGATAACGAGCACAGACACCCGTGGAGAATACAATGTCCGGTCTACTAGCCGTGAGGTATAGCAAAGAATCAATCATCGCCCGATATTTCTTTAGATCTACCGGCTTGCCAGACAAGTCGGCGTCCATTTGAAATGATCTGGACATTGGTGTAGCAGCGGAGTTTGAGCCAACCACATCAAAACATTTTAATAAATCGTGAACATATTTTGATTGGTTTATGAAAATCCCTTCAGGGCATTGACGGACTTGAAGTCCCAAAAAGAATGTCAATTCACCCATCATACTCATTTGAAATTGTGATTTCATAGTGTGCTCAAACTCTTTGCACAACTCAGGCTTTGTAGAGGCAAATATGATGTCATCAACGTATATCTGTACAATAATTAAATCATCACCTGATTTACGAAGGAATAAGGTGGGGTCGATTGTACCTTTCTTGTAGCCAGCTCCTAGCAAATAGATAGTAAGAGTTTCATACCATGCTCGTGGAGCTTGCTTGAGACCGTAAAGTGCCTTGTCTAACGCATAGACATGGTCGGGAAACCTCGGATCTACAAACCCTTCTGGTTGTTCAACATACACCTCCTCATGAAGGACACCATTCAGGAACGCACACTTGACGTCCATCTGGTAAACCATCATATTCTTGTGAGCGGCGTATGCGAGAAAAATCCGTATGGCTTCTATCCTTGCAACCGGCGCAAACGTCTCGTCGTAATCGATACCCTCTTGTTGGCGAAACCCCTTGGCGACCAAACGAGCCTTGTTGCGAATAACAAGGTTGTTTTCATCCTTTTTGTTCCGGAAGATCCATTTTAAGCCGATGATGGACTTCCCCATGGTCGTTTCACCAGGCGCCAAACCTTGTTCCTTTCAAACTCTGCCAATTCATCTTGCATGGATCTTACCCAGTCCGGGTCAGACAGAGCTTGATTGATTTCCGACGGCTCAAATTCGCTTAGGAAGCATGTGAAGAGACCTAAGTTGCCGGATTTCTTTGATGATCGAGTCTGGACATTCCGAGATGGACTCCCGATGATCTGAGATGGAGGATGACTTCTTGACCACTTCCTTGAATGGGGAAGAGTGACGTAGAACTCTTGGTTGTTTGTCGTGTCGTTCTCGTCTTGCACGACGAAGTTCCTTGACTGGATTCCTCCGGAAGGACCACCTGTAGCCCTTCCCAGTGGCTCAATATTCAGAACAACTTCCAGTCTGGGTCCCGAACCACTTGAGCATACGATCTTTGAGAGGTGCTCGGAGATGGTAGTGGGGTGGCTTCAGTGACCGGAGCACGAACAGGAGTTGAATTCTGTGCTACAACGGGTTCTGATGAAGCTCCTGAAGGTTGTTCGTTTGATGAATTCTGAGGTGGTGAGACCACTGGTTCTGTAGTCGTATTCTGAGCGGAAGTAGTAGCCTCAGAGGTGCTTTCCGTCACGAAAGCATCGGACGATACAGACGTCGTTGAGTTTCCAGGTGCAGCAGGTACGATGATCGGACCAGTTAAGATCGGCAAATCATAGTCTGAAGGATCTATAAAATCTGAATCAAAGGTGTTAGGTCTAAATCTGTGCTCGGTGGTGCATTAGGCAAGTCAGGCAGAATAGCATCAGGATTACTAGAGCTAGCATCAGAGTGAGTTTCGGTTTCAGAGAAATCTACATTGGTACTTTCCAGGATGGTTTGGGATCGTTTGTTGTACACCCGATAGGCTTTTGAGTGAGGTGAGTATCCGATGAAGATAGACTCATCAGCCTTGGGATCAAACTTTCCAAAGTCGTCCCGGTCATTCAGAATATAACACTTACAACCAAATACCCGTAGATGCTTGATGTCAGGCTTACGCTTCTCGATCATCTCATAAGCGGTCTTTCCGGTTCGCTTTATGATGAGAGTGCGATTTTGTGTGTAGCATGCCGTTGCAACTGCTTCAGCCCAGAATGATTTAGGTACGCCTGAGTGAGCCATCATGGATCTCGCTGCCTCGACCAACGTCCGGTTCTTCCTTTCTACTACCCCGTTTTGTTGGGGAGTACGAACTGCAGAGAAGTTGTGAGAAATTCCCACATCTTCAAGAAAGGATTGTAATTTCGTATTACGAAATTCGGTGCCGTTGTCACTTCTCAACTTCTTCACCTTGAGATTCAATGAAACTTGAATCCGTTTGATGAAGGCAATGATTCTGTTAGCAGCATCAGATTTGGCCCGAAGAAATTCAAGCCAAGTGAACCGAGAGAATTCGTCTACAAGGACTAGCATGTACTTCTTTCTGGCTAGACTTTCAATCCTCATCGGTCCACAGAGATCCATGTGAATCATGTCGAGTGGACTTCGACAATTAGTTTCCAACTTTGGAGGATGGGAACTTCTCTTCATTTTTCCTAACTCGCATGCAGAACAAAGTGTGTCCTTGGAGAGTCGTGTCTCGGGAAGTCCACTGACCAAGCCTCTGGAAACCAGCTTGTTCATGTCTTTGAAGTTTTGATGACATAGCCTTTGATGCCATAACCAACTGTCTGCCTTGGTAGCTTTCGCGAGCAAACAGATCTTGTTATCTGGATGTGATAGATCTTCAAACTGAGGATGTGTTTGGGGAATGCACTTGAAGACGGTCGTGTACAGATTTCCAGTTCTTCGTGCAGTTAGAACAGGCGTTTCATCTTCAGTGTTCACAGTAGCTCCGTACATGAATTGTTTGCACCAGAAGCGATTATCACAAAACTGGCTGGAGCTGAACATGTTGTACGCCAAACCCCTCACAAACCTCACCTGCTTGATAACATACTTCCCATCTGTGATGCTTCCATACCCCTCTATCCTTTTAGGTCTTGAATTAGCCATCTTGACGTTTCCCTCAAACTTTTCAACGAAGTCAAAAAGGAAGGACCGATGACCAGTCATGTGTCGATGGGCTCCTGAATCGATGTACCACACATGACTGACCTGCAAAAGGATTAAGCTTGTTTAGGGACCCATTGCCCAATGGGTTCCTTAGGGTTAGATGAAGCAGGTAAAACACTCGGTGCAGTCTCCTTTTCGGATTTCTCCTTAGGCATAGGGGACTGTACTGAGGAGGAGGTTTTAGAGTTTCCTCTTCGCCTCCTTCGTCTCTTATGAGACTTGGCATTCAAATTATGAGCATTTAAAGAACTAGCCACACCAAAGCGCAAGAGATTGTCAAACATAGTACACATGTCATTCCTAAAAGTAGCAAAAACAGTGTTCAAATTCCCATTACGGGTTACAGACAAGTTTGAATCAAATCCTACACTAGGTGGGGCATGGCCTAGGTCCGCATGAACAGGACCACGCCTCTTAGGGAAAGCAGAAAAGGGGTTGTTCCTTCCTTGATCCTTTCTTGGTGGCTTCACATTCTGTCCACCATCTTCTTTCCTTGCAACTGCATTAGAAGCAATGTGTGAGTTAGATGACGGTTTGTATGAAATGGATTTACCACCTTTTCCATATGACGGTTTTTGAAAATTAGGTTTTGTGGAATTGAAAGGTTGTTTTTGATTAGGTTTGGCCCGAGAGTTCTCCTCCACTTCAAAGGAGCTTGAATTGAGCTCAAGACTTTTTATGGGTTTGGCTGAAACACAAGCATCAGCAGATTTGGAATTCTTGTTCTGGAGTCCCTTGGGTGCGTGAGGCTTAACTGACTTCCCTCTGTCAGTACCAACACATTTTTCACCCTCAGGTTTGTTTATCTCAGAACCGGATGCAAGTGTCACAGTAGACTCATCGGGTTTAGAAGGAACGCTTACCTTTTTCTTGGGAACGAATCCGGAAGGATCATTCCCCTCATCCAAGAATATCTTTAGATTACATTCAACAGAGGGATCTTGGGCGGTCTTGGGTTCACTGATCCTATGGTGTGAGCTAAGGATTGTGTCATCATCATCTGACTCTATAGAGCAAAGGTTTTCAAAATCAAGGACTTTCTTTTTCAAAAGGGAATTGGACACCAGTTGGTTGTTTAAAGATTGGCGATACTTTATCCTCTCATCATGAAAAAGTTCTTTTGTTATTTCAAGGCGAATGTCTGTGAGGATGTACCGAGTTTGAAGATCTGCAACCTTCGTTTTGAAGATAGTAAAAGAGGAGGTTGCAGTTTCACATTCAGAAGAGAGCCTAATTCTCTTGGCGTTAGCCTCAAGAAGGTTCTTTTCAAGTGTGAGAACCAAAGTGTCCTTTTCCGAGACAATCGCTCTTTGACAGGATCTAATAAACAATATCAAGATCAGAATACTTAATCAAAGAAGTTTGCGGAATAACACTTTGATTATAAAATAGAACAATGAATTTTGAACAGACTGTGTCTATTGATATCAATAGCTTAATGATTACAACTACAAGCCCCAATCTGTTTGAACAGGCTCAAACAGACGTGCAACACTTCTCTATTGCAGGGATTTCAAGAATAATCTTGAGGCTCTTAATTCTAACACCAAAGCTATCAAAAATTCGTATTTTTAACAATAATCAACCTATCAGTTATATATACTACATAACAGATTACAATAAGGAAACCAGATTACAAGATAATCTCTAAAAATTCTCCAAGTAAATCGTATCTTGTCTATATCTTCAAATCATCACAATCCTTTCCTTATCGTCTTCTGATAGCAGTGGTAAAAACATAAGCAGAGTTAACTTTGCACCAACAGTGTTAACTTCAGAACTAGCAATGGTAATCTTCAAGAGCAGTAGTAATCTGGTACAGCAGTGGTAACCTTGATCTTCATCCATTCATCACATACTGGCAGTGGTAACCTCTAATCTTCAGTAGCAGTAGTAACACTCCAAAGCCAGCAGTGGTAATCAGCAGTATTAACCTTTAGTTGCAGCAGTGGTAAAGTATCAGACTCAACAATCTCCCCCTAAACTTAACTTCTCAGCATGAGGAGCTAAGTTTGTGAGTCTGATCTTCAAATAAGTATGCATCTTCTTTACCAGCAACCTTGCAGCTCTTGTAGGTTCACCTTTTGTACTCAGACTTACCTTCATCATACACTGCAGCCTTTGAATATCCAGTGCATCAGTTTCACACTCTTCAAAATAATACTCCATTTCTTCATCATTGATGCTCAAACTGTAAACTCTGCATTTTTCATACCATCTCCATACCTTCACCTCTTCACATGTTGAGTTCTTTACACCTAGAAGTCTGAATGGTTCAAATAACCAAAACAAACACTCTAGTGCAAACTTCCTCTTCTTGGCTTGATCAGGATCATCTCTGTCATTTACAGCTACCTTGATCACAGTGCATCTTTGCTCATACATCTCCTTTAAATTCTCCATTGTGCACTCATCCAAGATATTTTCCCATTCAGCATCACAAAAGTCTGATCCATCATCAAACTGTATAACATATCTCAGATCTTGATCAACTCCCCAACCAATAACTTTCTTCTGCTTTAGCTCAATCACTTCTTCATCAAAATAATGAGCATTCAACTCCAGCAACTGTTCTCTCAACCTTCCAATCAACTCTTTATCAAACTCAGACAAATTCTCTGATTTCTTCTTTACCTCCAGCATACTTCCCATCATGATTGGTTCAAAATCATACCTTTTATCCATTAGAAAGAAACTCATTCTTCCCTTTTCAAAATTCACTGAAAACACCCTATTTTCATAGGTGTTCTAGGAAATTACTTTTCCTTCTCCTATGCTGTCATCCTGATCTCTTTTTCCCTTTTACTTGAGTTCTGCTTTTGTTTTTGAGAAAGCAAACATAATCTTCAAGTCTTCTACAAGCATCCTTGCTTCCTCAAAGTCTTCAATTTCTTTAGTGCAAGCTATCTCATACATCTTCTTCAGATCACCTTTAGACAATTTTCTGAATATCCCAAGATGATTGGCAAACACCTCATTTGTTCCATCACTCCTGAATATCTTGAAATAATCAATTTGATTATTTTCAAAGTATATCCACATTGATATATTTGAAGGTTCCTCCACTTCTTTACTCATCTTAGGCTTTTTAGCAACTGATTTCTTTCTTATTGCCTTTGATGGTTGTGCCTCTATCACCTTTGGCACTTCAACTTCCTTCTCAACAGTTTTCTCAGCAACCTCATCTTTCTTTACTGGTTCTTCCTTCTTCTCAATCACTTGGACACTTTGCTGCTCAGAATTAGTCACAAGTTCCTTATCCTGTTCAGGCTTACCTTCAGTAGTAACCTGTTCTTCAATCTGATTTCTCTTCCTTTTCCTTTGAACCAGTGCCACCTCTTCAGTTTCAACCTGTTGTTCCTCCATTGCTTCCAAATGCATGGCTTCTCTGGTGACATTGTACTTGTTCTCAATCTCTTCCAGAGTCCACCTAGAAAAGAATTGAAATGGCTTTCCAAGAGCAGTAGATAAATATCTCACCATTGTCCTCCTCTTTTCTGTTTCAGCTTTGGAAATTGACTTCTTCTGAAGCTTTTTCACAGGCTTCTTCTTATCAACCTTCCTTTTTCTCTCTTCCACCTCCTTGTTAACTCTTTCTTGTTCCTCCAGGCTTAACTTTCTAGCCAGAGCCTTTGAAGCCTCATACTCCCTAATCTTCCTCTTTGCCTCATCAATTTCAGAGTCAGAATCAGACTCTGCTTCTTCAATCACCTTCTCTTTTCCTTTGCTTGTAGAATCAACAAGAAGATCAACCTGTTTCATAACCTCTGGTTCTTTAAAGACTACACCCTTTGTAGGTTTTACTACTTCAGGCATCTTCACTAGCAGCTCAGCAATAGTTAGATCATCTTCATTGATCTCTGGCTCAACTACAGGTTCATTTGCAACCTGAGTGTCTTCATTCACTTCCAAAACAGTCTCAGCCCCTGTACCAGTCTCTTTCTGTTCCTCCCCTTGGCTTCAGTTTCCATCTCAACACCTTGTTCATTCACAACTTCTTTTTCATGCACAGACTCCCCCTTGAATCCAGATCTCTCCCCCTTTGTGAATTGAACCAAAGTGTTATACCTCCTCCTTAGAGCTCGAATAGTACCCTTCATTGATGCAATGGAAGCACCCTGAGACTGAATAATCTTTGCTTGTTTCACAAGTCTTGCATCCAGCACTTTAAGCAGATCCTGCTGAGCAGTGGCCAACTCTTCCAAAGTGTCTAATCTGTCCTCATGAGAATCATGTCTCTCATCATGGGCAAAGAAATTGTTCTCAAACGCCTTCAAGTCCTTGGCAATGGTACGAAAGTTTTCCATCAATTCCTTTTGTGAAAATCTGCTCTCACCAGGTTTAGAAGTGTTAACCTCCATTACTGGATCTTTGAGCTTTTTGACTTTAGTCTTCAGCCTTGCTGAAGCACTAGAAGCCCCTTGGTTTCTTGGCACCTGGGTCCTCCCTGTGATTTCTCACTAGGAGTTACCATGGTGGGGGTCTTACTTATGTTCAAACTGTCCTGATGCACACCTTGTGCAACATCAGTAGTTTGAGCCTCACCAACCACATGCCCATCCTTCTCCTTAGAGGGCACCTTCTTTACACATGACTGGGGCTGCACTCCATGGGTTTCCCTTTGGATAGAATCAGAAGGAGAGTGCTCCAACTGTTGGCTTATAGGCTTTTGGGGTTTAGAACCAGAGGAGGAAGGAGCTCCTCTGTTCTTTCTTTGATATTTTTGCAGTGTGGGGTGGGGGTTTTCTCAAGGGACAGAGGGATAGTATCAGTGATAGGTGTGGGTAGGTCATCAGAGGGAATGCTTGGTTGTGTAGGCTGCAAGCCTGATGCCTCACCTTGGGGGTGGTTCACTCTCATCATTGTAGAGAACAATGGAGTGAATTGGTCATTAGAGCCTTCTGCAGGTCTCTTCATATTGGAAAACAACTTATGACCAAGAGCAGAGCTCTTATAGATGTTTCCATGAGTTGGTACATCCGTCAATTCTTTGGTTATCACTTCTTGGACAAATCTTGGGAACATGAAAAATGTTTTAACTTTAGAGTTTGGAATGTTCTCAAGATTGTACACAAGATCATCAAAAATCATCTGTGAGAAATTAAACACCTGTTTTGTGGCTAAACAGACCAAGGCAGAAGCCATAGTGCTGCTAAACTCACCAAAACTAGTGGTTTTCTTTGAAAAACAGTGCAACAAAGTATGCACAAAGAATCTCCATTGAGGGCAAAACTGACTCTTAAGATATTTCAAAGAAGTTTGAGAGCCAGTATACCCCATTTTTAAAAGATTTTCCATGATGGTTCGAGTAGAGAGCATAGAGATACCTCCTTCATCATTGAGTTGTAGATGATGTCTGATCATTGCAGGGGTAAGTGTGAAAGATAGACCACAGATAGTGGTTTGGATGCTTTTAACCCCTTCTACTTCCTGTACAACTCCATTCGACCAGAAGTCTTGCATATGTTGAATGTAGACCGTAGGCTTGATGGTCGCAGAATACGCAATGTAGGATGAAGCCAAGAAATCGACAATATCCTCAAAACCTTCAGAGTCCCCAGCTTTGGAAAGGTATCCAATCTTGTTATGATCTTTGACAAATATCAAGGAATCCATTGTCAATCGATGAAGAAAACCTAAACAGATGATGAAATCAGTTCGAACGCAAGAACACTGGGAGAGAATCAATCGAAGAATAGCAAACGTTTTTGAGAGCAAAAGTGTAGAATAGCCGTTAATGAAAAAGGCGGTCAAGTTAGGGCTTATATACTACACTTTAGAGCAGGGGTAACTACCATTAGCAGTGTTAACGAACACAAAGTAGGCTAGGTCAAATAAGCAGTGGTAATGAACACTAGCAGTGGTATTCGTCAAACTAAATTAAAAGCAGTGGTAAAAGATACCTGCAGTGGTAATGACACGCGTTGGATTGAAAACAGTGGTAAACACATGGACTAGTCAAAAGCAGTGGTAATTACATCCATTTAATTAAAAGCAGTGGTAAAACCTTAGGCATTGCTCAGAGTAACTAGCAGTGTTAACTAGCGTATGTGTGAGCAGTGGTAAAGCACGAATGCATAAGCAGTGGTAAAATACAAATGTGAGAGCAGTGGTAGTGTGCGATTGTGCTAGCAGGGGTAACAGGCGAAAGATAAGCAGTGTTAACAGGAAAAAGTGCTAGCAGTGTTAATGGGCGAATGACTAGCAGTGTTAACAGGCGAAAGTGCTAGCAGTGTTAATGGGCGAATGACTAGCAGTGTTAGCAGGCGAAAGTGCTAGCAGTGTTAAACACTTGGTAACAATAATCATTGTACTTCAGAGACTGCTGCACAGAGATCGATATATCTGCAAAGAAATCTCCATCTGTCACAAGAGCAAACTAATCAACAATTACAAAAGAAAAAGAAAGATATACAGAGAAAGTACAAGACAAATTGTAGCAAGAAGAAGGGTTATTCAGAGATCATCATTCCAACACTTGTGATCAAGAATATGAACCTGCCTACATCAAAGGCTTTTGTGAAAAGGTCTGCATATTGATCATCAGTGTGGACTTTCAGAACCTGAATTAGCTTCTTTTCATTACAATCTCTGATAAGATGGTACTTAATCTCTATATGTTTGGTCTTGGAATGTTTGACCGGATTATTCACAATGCTGATAGCACTGTTGTTGTCAATATATATAGGTGTCTGCAAGAAAGAAAGACCATAGTCCTGCATCTGATTCTGAATCCATAAGACTTGAGAGCAGCATTGAGAAGCAGCTATGTATTCAGCCTCAGTTGTTGATTGTGAAACTGTGGTCTGTTTCTTGCATTGCCAAGAGACCAATCTTCCTCCTAAAAACTGACATCCTCCTGATGTGGATTTCCTGTCCAGGTTTGCTCCTCCATAATCACTATCTGTGTAGGCCACCAAGTCAAAAGAATTGTCATATGGATACCAAAGTCCCAATTTAGGTTGACCCTTGAGATATTTGAAGATCCTTTTGACAGCATGTAAATGTGACTCCTTTGGCCTAACCTGAAACCTAGCACATACACACACAGCAAACATAATATCAGGTCTAGAAGCTGTAAGATACATCAATGATCCAATCATGGATCTATACTGATGAACATCAACTTCCTCCCCCTCAATATCAGCAGTGAGGTGTTTGTGAGTCTCCATTGGTGTGCTTGCTGGTTTTGCATCATTCATTCCAAACTTTTGAAGCATAGTGGCAACATATTTGGATTGATTGATGAATATACCATCTTTCTTCTGCTTGACCTGTAAACCAAGAAAGAAAGTTAGTTCTCCCATAGAGCTCATCTTAAACTTCTTGTGCATTAGTTCTTCAAACTCCTTGCACATGTCTCCCTTTGTAGAACCAAAGATGATATCATCTACATAGATCTGTACTAACAGCATATCAGTCTTTGTTCTTTTGATGAATAGAGTCTTATCAATGACACCCCTCTCAAATTTGTTTTCCAACAAATAGGAGGACAAGGTATCATACCAAGCCCTAGGTGCTTGATGAAGACCATACAGTGCCTTCCTCAACTTACAAACCATGTCAGGATATTTAGGGTCTTCAAACCCTGGTAGTTGACAGACATAGACCTCCTCATCAATAGTGCCATACAAAAATGCACTTTTCACATCCATCTGATAGACTTTGAATCCTTTGTAAGATGCAAAAGCTAAGAATAACCGGATGGCTTCAATTCTAGCTACAGGTGCAAATACATCATCATAGTCTATTCCTTCTTCCTGAGTGTACCCCTGTGCCACTAGTCTGGCCTTGTTCTTTATCACAATTCTTCTCTCATCTGTCTTGTTTCTGAAGATCCACTTAGTGCCAATTACTCTGTGTCCTTTTGGGAGATCCACCAAATCCCAAACATGTTGTAGGACAAACTGTAGTAATTCTTCTTGCATAGCTTCTATCCAGCTTGGATCCTTCATGGCATCTGACACTTTCTTTGGTTCATTCTGGGAAAGAAAGCATGACAACATCCCAGTCTGAGCATTCACATATCCTGCTTCTCTGCTTTGCTTCCTTGTAATCATAGGAGAGGCCACATCTCCAATCACTAGGGAAGCAGGGTGATTCTTTTGAGTTCTTGTCAGATGTAGGGGCTCTTCAGATAAGATCTCCCCTAAATTTGAATCATCTGGATCAGATTCTAAGGAAACTGGTTGAGTGATTTCATTTGTATCTCCAGACTCATTTTCCACATTGCTTTCAAGCTGTGGAGTCTCTTCAATCTCCTTGTCTCCTTCTTGGTGCTCTGAAGCATCCTCTTGTACTTCAGACTCTGATTCTTTCTCTTCTGAACTGATGGTGGATGGAGGAAATAGAACAAAAGTTGTGTCTGTCTCCTTCTCTTTGATAGTAGGACCTATGTCAACTACATTGCTCATGTTCAAAGACTTAGTAAGTGAATCAATGTCAAATAGCCAGTCTGGACCAGTCCCAAGCACATTGGGAGTGTGTTCATCGAATTTGACATTGTCACTTTCCTCAATTGTTCTAGAAACAGTATTAAAGACTCTAACTGCTTTGCTTTGTACTGAGTATCCCACAAAGAAACCATCATCAGCTTTGCTGTCAAACTTCCCTAGGTGAGTTTTAGTATTTAAGATAGAACAAGGACACCCAAAAGGTACAAAGAATCCTATAAAAGGCTTTTTGCTTTTGAAAAGTTCATAAGGTGTTTTTCCCTTGGACTTGACTACATGAACTCTGTTTTGCACATAGCAGGCAGTGTTAACTGCTTCTGCCCAAAAAGTGATTGGTAGTTTAGAATCTGCCAACATGGTTCTTGCAGCCTCAATCAGTGTCCTATTTCTCCTCTCAGCTACTCCATTCTGTTGAGGAGTTCTAGGAGCACTGAATTGTCTTTCAATACCTTTTTCCTCACAAAAGGAATTCAAATCAGCATTTTTGAACTCAGTTCCATTGTCTGATCTAATGACTTTTACTCTAAGGTTCACCTGATTCTCAACTCTCTTCACAAAGGGTTTGATCAGTCCACTTGTCTCATCCTTTGTTCTTAGAAAGAAAACCCAAGTAAACCTAGAATAATCATCTATTATCACAAGACAGTATGATTTCTTGCCTATACTCATTACATTGGTAGGTCCAAATAAATCCATATGCAACAGTTGAAGAGGAGCAGAGATAGTGTTTATTGTCTTTGATTTATGAGAAGTCTTGTGTTGCTTACCTTTAAGGCAGGCTATACAATTATCATCAAGTGTGAACTCGTTTTGGGGAAGACCTCTAACCAATTGATTTTTGACAAGTAAGTTCATGGTCTTGATGTTCATATGACCCATCCTCCTATGCCAGAGAGAGGATTCAGTCATTGAAGCTTTTGAAAACAGACAGTTCACAATTTCTGATGGCATACCATTTAAGTCCAGACAATAAACATTATCTTTTCTAGGTGTTCTCAGTAAAATAAAGCTCTCATCAACTACAAATTTTGGAGAAAGAATCATGCACTCTGTATCACTGAACAGAGTGAAAAACTTTTTATCACACACCTGAGACACACTCATCAGGTTGTATCTGAGTTGATCCACATAGTATACATCCTCTAAGGTTAACTTACCTCCTGTAACCTTACCTTTCCCTGAAACCTTACCTCCTCTTGGATTATCTCCAAAGGCAACATATCCTCCATTGAAGGTAGTGAAATCTTCAAGAAAGGATTTATTGCCAGTCATGTGCCTAGAGCAACCACTGTCCACATGCCATAAGTTCTCATTACTGTCTGGGTTTCCCTGCACATAAAGGAAATAGGTTAGTGTCTTGAGGGAACCCAAGCCAATATGGTCTTGGGTTCTCCCTTTTCATTAACATAATTGACCTCTGTCAATCTGTTAAGTTTCAAAAGATAGTCCTTTTTTGGGATCTCATGACTTGAATATTTAGTTACAATGGGTTGTCTCAGATTAGAACTTGTAGTGGAAACAGTATTTGAGATACCACTGCTGCTATTGTTAGCAACAGTGTTAACCCCTATATCCTTTTGATTGTTACCACTGCTTTCAGAAGCAACACTTTCATTACCACTGCTTGTGGAAGCAGTAGTATTGCTTAGTGAGGCTTTTGGTACCCATTTTGTAACTATCTTCACAGTCTTCTTTTCAACCTTTTTCTTTTGAGTACTGATTTTCTTTTTAGGTTGATTTTTTCTTTTCTGAACCAGTTGTCTGTTAACAATAGGTTTTGGAACAGACCATCTGCTATTATACTCTGTCCGTCTAGTTTGGAACTGCTTTTGATTATGAAAATTAACCCTTTGTTTTTGAAAAGTCATTCTTTGATTAAAAGGGTTATAATAGCAGTCCTTAGCTAGATGGTTGAGATTACATCATATGAAACATGGTTTTGGTTTGTTAATCTTATTCAGATCAACACCATGAGTTTGAGCCCACTGGTTGTTCCAATTCCTTTTGTTTCCTCTTGGTTTGGTACTTGTTTGAGGCTGTTTAGAAGTACCAGGATCACTTTCATTCTTATGAGTGGGTTTTCCACCTTTCAGAGGTTGTGAGGTTGCAGGTTCCTGGTCAACTATCTTCTCCTTCCCTTTCCTAGAAGTTGTAGCATTCTTACTGGGCACATAGGGCATGCCTCCCTTCTCATTGGTGAGGATTTGATTTTCCTCAGGGACAGTCTCTTGGGATTTGTTTTCAGTCTTTCTCTTTTGTTCTTCCTCATCATCACTACTTGAGGGATCTACATCACACACTCCTTCTTTCAGTTCCTCTCTGTTCAGTCTATCTAGGATATCTGTGGTGGGAGGAATGTAGGTATGATTGCGGGGTGGAGGAGTATTGTGATATCCTATCCCTCTTTTGAGTTCATCATGAACTTGAGCCTTAAGAATTTCTTCCAAGGCTTTAGAGGACTTAGAGAATTTATCAAGATCTTCCTTAGCCTTTTCTAATTCCTTCTTGACAGATTCTAATTCCTCACCAGACTTTACAAGTTTCTTCTCAAACTCCTTTTTCTCCCACTTCCAGTAATTGTAGTCATACTCAAACTGGAGTTCATTCTCTTTATAGGACTTGATTTGGTCCTCCGGATTCTCAATGACTATTCTATACTCTCTTCTATCAACTTCCATGGTTTTGATGGTATCACTCATAGTCTGATTGTGATCCCTATACTTCTTAACAGTTTCAACACAAGAATCAGAACATAATTTAGAGGATACCTCTGCTGGAAGTTCAGGTTCAGTGATTTTGGCCATCAAAGCATGATTCTGGATGGCTTCTTCAGCTTGATCACTCCAGTCAAATCCCAAGCCTTCTTGTGATACCAAGGCTTGGGAGGAGTTGGAATTGTTGGAATTGTTGCCTCTGTTGGGTCTTGGAGCATATGCTTGTCCTCCATTGTTGGCTTGTTGATGAGTGCCACTTCCTTTGCATTCTCTGGCAAAGTGGCCAGGCTCATTGCACTTGTAGCATCTTACTTTTGATTTATCAAAGCCAACAAGGTCTCCTCTCTTGGCATCAAAATTGTTCCTGCCAGTCCTCCTTATAAACCTTTTCATCCTCATGGTTAGCATGGCCATCTGCCACTTGATATCCATCTCCTCCAAATCATCAGCATTGATTTGTTCAAGATCATCATTGATTAGTGGAGATCTTACATGATTGGCTAGGAATGCTTCCAAGACTGCATCTCCACTAGCATCTTGTGACAAAGAAGGTTTATCATTAGTATAATCATGATTATTACTAGCAAGGTTAATATTAGCAGTACTAGCAGTATTAATATTTGAAGAAGGATTTTCAGAAGAATAGAGAGCAATAGTATGTGAATATCCAGTTGGTCTTCTTTTGGCCTCCACTCAGCTTCAAAAATCCTGAGATCATTGTACAGATCTTCAAGCTCCTTGTCTTCCAAGTCATCTCCTTGTCTGAATGACACAGTATACATAGTCCATTCCTCACTCAGAGATCTGAGGAATTTTCTATTGACTTCATCCTTCTCCATCTTCACATCTACATTGGCAAGTTCTCCAATCAGTTTGTTGAACCTGTCAAAAGTTTGAGTCATTGACTCATTCTTTGTAGAAGTAAAGTTTTCATATTGCTGCTTCAGTAAGGCCTTTTGATTTCTCTTGGAACTTTTGGTTCCAGAAAATCTCTTTTCCAGGGCATTCCACAGTGATTTAGCATCTGGATAGGTACAAAATGGTGTTGGTATTCATTGGGAATAGCCAACAGCAGGGTGCTTAGGGCTTTCATCTCAGTCTGCTTTCTCTTTTTGTCTGCATCAGACTTTGGGGGTGCTCCAGCAACAGCAGGTTCAGGGACACTAGGTCCATGTTCAACTACCTCCCATAATGCATAATCAGAAAGAAGCATGTATTGCTTAATTCTGATTTTCCACATCTCAAACTCATTTGGTTTGAGCATGGGGACTTTGGACACAAGAACAGAATCCTGGGAATCCATTGATCAAAGAGTATTCTGAACACACGCTCTGATACCACTTGACAGGATCTAATAAACAATATCAAGATCAGAATACTTAATCAAAGAAGTTTGCGGAATAACACTTTGATTATAAAATAGAACAATGAATTTTGAACAGACTGTGTATATTGATATCAATAGCTTAATGATTACAACTACAAGCCCCAATCTATTTGAACAGGCTCAAACAGACGTGCAACACTTCTCTATTGCAGGGATTTCAAGAATAATCTTGAGGCTCTTAATTCTAACACCAAAGCTATCAAAAATTCGTATTTTTAACAATAATCAACCTATCAGTTATATATACTACATAACAGATTACAATAAGGAAACTAGATTACAAGATAATCTCTAAAAATTCTCCAAGTAAATCGTATCTTGTCTATATCTTCAAATCATCACAATCCTTTCCTTATCGTCTTCTGATAGCAGTGGTAAAAACATAAGCAGAGTTAACTTTGCACCAACAGTGTTAACTTCAGAACTAGCAATGGTAATCTTCAAGAGCAGTAGTAATCTGGTACAGCAGTGGTAACCTTGATCTTCATCCATTCATCACATACTGGCAGTGGTAACCTCTAATCTTCAGTAGCAGTAGTAACACTCCAAAGCCAGCAGTGGTAATCAGCAGTATTAACCTTTAGTTGCAGCAGTGGTAAAGTATCAGACTCAACACTCTTAGATTCAGAATTTGATGTTGACAAGCATCTAAGTCCATGGCCTTCAACCTAAGTTCAAAAATCTTCTTCTCCAGCTTGACTAGGTCAGGACTCTTAGTTGCAGAAACATCCTTTGGGGGGATAACTAAGACATCCTCAGATAATTCCATCTCCCTAGAGTCATAGCTTGAGTTCAGGTTGGAATAGTCTATGGGAGGCATTGCTACCTTAGGAGTTCTGGCTTTGATGCTTTCCCAATCTGAGTTGGTATTCCTAGGATCCTTGGGTGGAGTAAAGATAGGTCCTATGGGAGTGGGAGTGGTGGGAGAAATACTGGAGGTGTTATCGGACAGACTGGTGGTCCTAGTTATGACTTCTCCGTTAATTACTTCACTAAAGGTCACTGACTGTCTAACAAATTCCTTAGTGGAGAGTCCTCCTACAAAAGCAGGTTTGGGCTTGGATGCGGACATGTTCTCAAAGGTATACAGATGGGACGGTGCTTTATCTAGGATGTTCTTGTCTGAGTGTCCTAGTCCAGGTTTAGCATGATAGAAAGGATTATTATTGGCATGAGCAGTAAGAATATGCAGAGTCTGTTCAGATTGACCTCTCTTGAGATTGTTGTCTTCAAGCTCTCTGATTTTTTAAAACAGTTTAGTTCTTTCTTCCGAAAGCAATTTAAATTTGAGCTCGAGTTCTCCATGACAACTTTTCAGTTCGTCATGAGAGGTATTAAGGGACAACAGTTTGTTCACAAGATTGGTTTCTCTAATGCTAGACTCGAGAGTTTCACGATTATAACTAATCAACAAGTCCTCGTAGGAGCTCTTATACACAGCACTGTCAGTTCTAAATTTCGTGACGAGAATTCTCTCCGTTTGGAGATCTTTCTCAAGTGCACAAATTTTAGATTCCAACATAGATGTGCAATCAGATATATCGGGAGTAGAGGATATCTCGAAGGCGTCGTTGTTGTACTGCAGGCCAGCTTCAGCATCAAAGTCGACCACTTCGGTGTTGCTATTGTCCGGCGCCTCGAAGTCAGCCATTAAACATGGTCCACCGACCATATGATCCTCCTCATCTGAGCTCTCCTCCTCATAAAACCATTTCTCTTCATCAACCAGCAAGGCCACGCCCTTCTCTTTCTTTCTCATAAGAGCGGCCTTCTTCTCAAAGTAAGCGGCATCCTTGTATACCGCTTTGCAGTCTTTTGCATAATGGCCAGGCGTTCCGCACTTGAAGCAGGTGGGCCCGTGGCCATTTGTCTTTCCTTGAGATGATGACATGGGTTGAGGATTCTGGACTTGAGTACTGCTTGTTCCCAACTGCTGTTCGCTGATCTGAACACCCTTGCCATGTGGAGGTTGCTTGGGGTGACTTCCGCCATTGAAGTTTCCACCATGATTGTTCTGATCTGCTCTACCAATCCTTCCTTGATCATAGCTTCCTGAATGATGGTTGAATCTTCCATCATCATATCCAACACCGTTCTTTCCTTCATAGCCTTGCCCAGAGAAGTGTTGTCCATATCTACTGCCTTGATTGTTGTAAGAAGAACCATGCTGATTGTAACCAGATCCTTGAAAGTTCCCTTGATAGTTGTGTCCATTTCTCGAGCTTCCTTGGTAATCCAAGAATGTGTTGTCATGCCTGAAGTTGTTCCCAAATCTTCCACGACCACCTCTTCCACGATCAGATGACTGATATCTACCTCCATGTGAGTAAGGACCTCTCCCTTGATCAAATGACTGATATCCGCCTCTTCCCGGACCAAACCTGTTTCCGCCATGAGAGCCTGGACGGTTGAATCCCGATTAGCAGTCAGACGCTGCATTTTATGTGTGATCAATGCAAGGGAGTCATTCATGTTGTGTAGTTCCTCATCAGTAACAGTGATGATCGTCGGATCATTAAAGTTGTCACTGTGCTGGTAGTAGTCTTGGCTCACATCATAGTGGAAGTCTTGGTAGAAGTCTTCCGGGTAAGGATTCACCGACAGATTTGATCCTCCATGGTGCACGGCAGCTAGTGCAAGAGGGTCAACAGCTTTCTTTGGTTTGTTGCCGGTGATGAATTCTTCATGCTGGACCATCATACTGAATAGGTCGTGAAGTCCCGTTTGACCAAGGTTCCTACTCAACTGAATGTTAATGGCCAAGTTTCGCCATTCTGGGTTTAAGTTCTTCAAGAACTTCACGTTCACCTCGTAACGCGACTTCTCAACCTTCAGTCGTCGAAGATCGTTGACTAGGGAGTTCAAGCGTTGGTAAGAGTCGAGCAACAGTTCACCTTCTTTAGCATGAAACCCTTTGTTTATGTAAAAAATTACACAACTCGATGTCGAATGAAACTTGTGTGAGGCTTAACCGTCGAGAGAAAGAAATTACAATCAATGATAAGTGCGAGAAAGTAAAATAAGACAAATAATTTGATGACGCAGGAAAAACCTCACGACGGAGGAAAAAACCTGCGGTCGACCTAAAAGGTAAGTCGACAGAGCACTATGATCACCAATCAGGGGTGATGTCCTTCAAGTATACAGCTTTGATCGTACGTTTACAAATGAGAAAACTATGAAATCGAATGTAAATTACAGATGATTGTCAAGAATAATGATTTTAGCACTTGTGAACTTCGGATAGACTTCGTGTCTTGAAATGCTGGCTTGATTCTTCTTATATAGTGGCTTGATAATAACGGTCCAACGGTATTGTGGCTCATTAATGATTGAATCGTAACCGTCCAACGTTATTGTCTTCAATTAATGCTTGGAAAGTAACTGTTCAACGGTATTGTTGAGAGTTAATGTCCAGATTGTAACTGCTGCGAGAATCTTGCTTGCAACGGTCGATCTTGTTGTTGTCGAACGATACATAACTTACGATTTGTTCGTTGTAATGGTGAACTCCAACGAGCATAGCATAGTACTCGATTTCCGATTTCCTCAAAGGTGGACAATTGTTAGATATGATAATCAGCTTACCTGCATCAAACATATAAACTTTGCATATTTATTCGTTAGTATTGTCGTACGATATGGTGGATGTCGTTCGACTTATTCGATGTATATGTTCGATGTCTAATGGTCTTTGTTCGATAGTTCTTTTAGGTTTTGTCTCAGGACCTTATCTTAATACAGGATCAATGTTCTAACATTTGTCTTATGATTATATTTGGTCGTCGTGCGATTGTAGATTTTTACCCTAACAATTTGCCCCCAAGATTTAGAGAATAATTCTAATTTTATCTAAATCTTTAATTCGCTGGACAAAGAGTAAAAATACGTTGGTAAACGGTCGAATTAACGTTGATAAACTAGCCGTTATCTAGCCGTTACTCTGGACGCGTGTTCTCTAACGGTTAAGTGTTGACGCGTGGCACGATTATCTCTAATGACTCATATGATTTAGTTGCTATAAATGAGGCGTCCAATTGTGAGAAAAGATTTTACGAATCTTTCTAATTTCATAACCAATTGCTTGAGATCGTAATCCGACTATTTTTGGCAAAGATTTTCGTGCGACTAGGCTTTAAAAGGTACCTCCTTCTTCCCTGTTTCATGCGTTTGAAGTCAATAGCAAATAAGAGTAATAGAGGTTTAGATAATCTTAGGTTTACCCGTTTAAGAAATAGTTTAAATCGACTAGAGTTCATTATGTCGAGCGAGGTTAGGAGTTTAATTACGGAAAGCCTAGAAGTAGGAGAGTTGAGGGAGTTAGCAGGGTTACCAGAGGGTGCTCAAATAAGAGTGGCCGGAGAGATCCGGCCGGCGGATACCCCGACGGGGTTTTTTGCCCTGTTCGAATATCCGTTTAAGATCGGATTTCGATGGCCTTACTCTCCTTTGGCGAGGGCGTTTATGACTCGCTTTAGTTTGTCTCCGGGACAGTTGATGCCCCAGTTCTGGCGCGTCATCCTGGTAATCGAACGGGTGACCAAGGATTGGGGTCGTCGTGCCTTCTCTGTAGACGACCTTCTCTCTGCCTACAACGTGACGAAACTGCCCTACAACCGTTATGGGTTGTTTCCTAAGGGTAGGAATGACACCATGCTTGTTCATCGCACGCAAGTGAATGATCGAGGATGGAAGTCTCGTTACGTCTTCGTCCAGACGTCTTCGGTCGCTGATGAGTCTTGGATCGTTCCTGAATGGAATTCCAATGGTAATTTGGACGTTTGTTACTTATTATTGTGCTTTTATTTATTTTTCAATACTAATCGTATGTTTTTCTTTTTGCAGCTGTCAGCTTTACGTTCGAGACTACCGAAGAGTCGACCGAGTTGATCTCGCACTTCCTCAGCTATAGTGTGACGGATCGCACGTATAGGACATCGAAGGGCGGTGAGGAGAGCGACGTTGAGCCTGAAGTACAAATAATCGAGGAAACAAATATGGAAGGTAAATATCGTACGTCAATTTTCTTATTTATGTTAGTTTTGTTTGATTCTGACTTTTTCTTTCTGTATATAGGCTCAGCTTCTAAGAAGGCGTTGACGATGGAAGCAGCTGCTCGTGCTGCTAAAAGGAAGGCTGCCGCTCAGGAAGGTTTGGTGGCTAAACGTACGAGGTCGTCGTACGTTTCTGTGGACACCCCACCTAAGGATACCGCACGCAAGGTTGAAGGTGGGATAGAGGCTATCCCTCTTAGCTTCGCCCCTCCTGCAAAGGGAGAAGGTGCGTCCAGCCGGCCTGTGTCGAAGGTTGACAAGGGCAAGGAGAAAGAAGGGTCTGGTCTTACGACCATGACGATCCAGATCCCTTCTGACTTCATGGTGGACGACGTGATCAGGACGGCGGCCACTTTCCCTGTCTTGGAGCAGTTTCACGTCCCTGCTCAGAAGGCTCGTATGGAGGAGGCCGACATCGAAGACCTTGATGCCTCCATCGCGGGTATCTCCTTCTTGGTAAGTTTCTGTCGTACGATTTTACTTTTATTTTTCTTGTACAGCTTCTAACTTTCTCTTTTTTCTTCTTGTAGGCTCTCCAAACCAGTCTTAGCCTCCATACTCGGATGGCTAAGATCAAGGAAGAAATGGCGTCGAGCCAGAATGATGCCAAGGTGGCCAGGAAAGAGGCTGACAAGGCCAAAAAGAAGCTGGTCCAATTGTCCGACGAGGTTAATGCCAAATCGGTTCAAATTGGGGATTTGGAATCCAAGCTGGAGCTCAGCGAGCAATTCCAAGTTCAACAGCGGGAACGGCTGAAGTTGGCCTTGGACCACACCAAGGAGTTGGAGAAAGAGCTGCTGGTCGTTCGACGAGAGAAAGCTGAGAGGGAAGAAGCTCTATCGTCCAAGATCCAAGAACTGGAAGAGGACGCTGCCTTGGTTCGCGTGGTCGCACGTACTGCGGTCATGCGACGAATAGCCGCTGGGACTGTCACCTCTCAGATGGCAAAGGACGAAGTGGCCTCTTTCGTTCAGGTGATGGGCTCTGAAGACCTTCTTGACGAGGAGGATCTAAAAGGCCTGGACGAAGAAAAGCCTGCGGATGTCGAGGATGCAGGTGTCGAGGAGGAGGTTCCTGGAACCTCTGGATCCGTTCCTGCGCATCCTCTGGAGACTGAAGAGGCTCCTGCTGCAGATCCACCTTCCACCGACGCTCCTTTAGAATAGTTTTCTTTTTGTAATCGTAAAAAATTTTTTTGTACTCTGCCGTTTTTAGGCAAGAAATGTTTAATGAATGAAATTTTGTTTAAATAACGTGTGTTTTAACTTATCACTTGATGTGTTATTATAACTTTTGTCATGCGTTTTAGCTCGTGTCGTGCGTTTTAGCTTGTATCGTGCGTTTTAGCTTTTATCGTGCGTTTTAGCTTTTATTTTTGCATGCATTTGTTTTAAAGTCCTTAGACTTGATTTAGAAACGTTTCTTTTGTACTCATGAGAGTATTCGTGCGACTGGCGAGTTGACTTGCGCTCTTGCGACATAATCGTGCGTTATAGCGGTTTTCTTGCGATTCATGCGATTTTTGTCGTGCGATTCCTACGATAAGCATGCATTTAAGTCGTGCGATACTTGCGTTAATCGTGCGATCCATGCGATTTATCGTGCGATACCTGCGAAAAAGGATGACTAAGGGGTGGCCGTTGGCTTAGCCAACGGCGCTCCGATGCTTAAGTCAGTAATGGATAAGGAATAAATCGTATGTAAATAGGTTTAGAAATAATACCTTTTGAGGTGATGGGCGTTCCAGCTTCGTGGGATTTCCATACCTTCCATAGTCGTAAGTCTGTATGCTCCATTTCCGATAACTTTGGAAATTATGTAGGGTCCTTCCCATTTGATGGAAAGTTTTCCAGCATTTGGCTCTTGTGTGTTTTGAAAAACATGTCGTAAGACATAATCTCCAGCTTGAAAAATTTTTGCCTTTACCTTTTTGTTGAAGTGTCTTTCGACAATTCCTTTTTGTGCAGCCATCGTTCGTAATGCTTTTTCTCGGATTCCTTCTAAGGCGTCAAGATCGTAAGATAGATTTATTGCATTTTGATCATATGTGCGACTTCTGGCAGTTGGTATTTGAGCTTCGATTGGCAAGACTGCTTCGCATCCATATACCAGAGAATACGGAGTTTGTCCGGTTGATGCTCTAGGTGTCGTACGATTTGCCCATAAGACAGATGGCAATTCTTCTACCCATTTTCCTTTTGCTCCTTTCAACCTCTTTCGGATTGAATTGATGATGACTTTATTGCTCGACTCTGCTAACCCGTTAGATTGTGGATATCTCGGAGTTGAAGTGATTAATTTGATTCCTCGCTTTTCACAGAACGTACGAGTCTTATCACTTATAAATTGTGAGCCGTTGTCGCACATGATTTCAGCTGGTACCCCGAATCTGTAAATGATGTTTTTCTGAATGAAAGATATGACTTCTTTATCTCGGACCTGTGAGAAAGCATCAGCTTCTATCCATTTTGAGAAGTAATCGGTGAGCACGAGTAAATAGACTTTCTGTCCAGGGGCTGGAGGTAATTTTCCCACGATGTCCATTCCCCATCGCATGAAGGGCCATGGAACTAGAACAGAATGTAAAGGTTCAGATGGTCGATGGACCATACTCGAATGTCTTTGACATGCGTCGCATCGTTGGACGTACGTTATGGCATCTTCTCGTAGAGTAGGCCAATAGTAACCTTGTCGTGAAATTCGACTAGCAAGACTTCTGCCCCCTGCGTGATTTCCACATTCTCCGTCGTGCATCTCTTGGAGAATTCGATTGATTTGTACCTTATTTGTGACGCATCGTAGAAGAAGTCCTGTCGTGGATCTTCGATAAAGTTGATCTTCAAAAATCGTATATCTTGAAGCTTTCGACCTTGTCTTTCGAGCTTCCATTTTATCTTCGGGTAGTTGGTCGTGCTTGAGGTAGTTCCATATGTCGAGCGACCAATTGTAAATTTCTTCGTTCATCTGTACTTCATCGTTTGCCGCAATTGTTGGTGTTGTGAGATGAAGTATTGGGATATTTTCCATGAACGGATCATGAAATGCAGATCCCAGATTGGCCAGTGCGTCCGCTTGCATATTTAAATCTCTTGGTATTTGTTCGATCAGGAACTGTTCAAATCGTGCGATTCGATCTTTAACGGCTTTGAGATAACTCATCATTTTTGAGTCTTTTGCTTGAAAATCTCCATTTACTTGGTTTACGACCAGTAAAGAATCGCTTCGCACGTGCAACTGTTTTGCCCCCAGTCTAAGAGCAATATCTAGTCCTGCGATCAAAGCTTCATATTCTGCTTCATTGTTTGTGGCTTTGAATTCGCATCGTACGGAGTATACTATATTTCCCCCTTGTGATGATTTTAAGACAATACCTAATCCACATCCTCGTACGTTCGAGGAACCATCAACGTAGAGTATCCAAGGCTGGTTGTCTGAAATCGTCACAACTTCGTCGCACGTTGTGGGTTCCAATCCTGGGGAAAACTCTGCCACAAAATCTGCTAGGACTTGTGATTTGATAGCCGTCTTGGGTTTAAATTCAATGTCGAACCCACTGAGATAAATGCTCCATTTGGCTAGTTGTCCTGTCAATTCTGGTTTTCGAAGCACCGTCTTGAGTGGATAATTGGTCACAACAATGATATGATGTGACTCGAAGTAATGCCTCAGCTTCTTTGCTGCCGTCATAAGACCTAGTAGCAATTTTTCCATTGATGTGTACCTGGTTTCTGCGTCGAGGAAAGACTTGCTAACATAATAGATTGGTCGTTGTCGTTGATCTTCTTCTCGCACAAGTACTGCACTTGTCGCATTTTTGCTCACTGCCAAGTACAACTGTAGACTTTCTCCTTCGACTGGTTTTGTCAGCAGTGGAGGTGATGTCATATATTGCTTCAGTTCTTGCAAAGCTTTCTCATGTTCGTCTGTCCATAAGAAGCCTTGATTCTTTCGTAGGACATTATAGAACAAATGGCATTTATCCGATGACCGTGAAATGAATCGGGTTAAAGCTGCCACTCGTCCTGTTAACTTCTGGACTTCTTTGACATTCCTTGGAGATTGTATCTCGACGATAGCTTTGACTTGTTCCGGACTTGCTTCGATTCCGCGTTGCGTGACCAAGTACCCCAAGAATTTTCCTGCTCGTACTCCGAAGGAACATTTTGTTGGATTGAGCTTCATTTTGTATTGTCGTAGGATATCGAAGGATTGCTTTAAATGTGCAACGTGATCGATCGAACGTTCTGATTTCACAAGCATGTCGTCGATATAAACCTCCATCGTTCGACCAAGATGTTCCTTGAACATCATGTTAACCAATCTTTGATATGTTGATCCTGCATTCTTGAGACCAAATGGCATAACTTTGTAACAGTATATGCCTTTGTCTGTCATGAATGCAGTCTTCTCCTGGTCGTCCGTGTGCATCAATATTTGGTTGTATCCTGAATATGCGTCCATGAATGTCAACAATTCATGTCCTGCTGTCGCGTCAACCATGGCGTCGATATGAGGTAAAGGAAAAGGATCTTTTGGACAAGCTTTGTTTAGATCCGTGAAATCAATGCAAACTCGCCATTTTCCGTTCTTCTTTTGTACGACGACTACGTTAGCCAGCCATTCTGGATATTTGACTTCTCGGATCTTCCCAGTTTTAAGCAGATTGTCAACTTCATCGTTGATCACTTTATTTCTTTCAGGTGCGAAGTTGCGACGTTTCTGCTTAATGGGTTTGAACGTAGGATCCACGTTCAATTTATGCGATATAATGCTCGGATCTATTCCGACCATATCTTCATGCGACCATGCAAAACAATCTGAATGTTCCTGCAAAAAAGATATAATCGTGTTTTTTATGTCAGGGGGGAGCGAGGCTCCTACGAAGACTTTTCGATCAGGATGTTCAGGATCAAGGACGACTTCTTCTAGCCGGAGGTCGTCGTTCGATTTCCTCTCATCCTGGCTCTGTAATTGCTAGATGTCCTGCGACTTTGTCTTCATCGTAATCTTGTAACATTCTCGTGCGATTTTGTTCTCACTAGCAATCTCTTGAATTCCCCATGGAGAAGGAAATTTAATCTTCTGGTGGTATGTCGAAGGAATTGCTTTCATCTCGTGGATCCAGGGTCTTCCAAGAATAACATTGTAAGCTGATTGGCAGTCCACAACATTGAACTTTGTTTGCTTGTTGATGCCTTTGGCGTAGACAGGCAAGATGATTTCTCCGAGAGTATTCATCGGGTCTCCATTGAATCCAATCAGAGTAGTACTTCGTCGTACGATTTCTGACCGTTCGATTCCCATGACTTTTAGAGTATCTGCAAAAATAACGTTAGCCGAACTACCTCCATCAATCAATATTCTCTTAGTCGAACAGTTTCCGATTGTCAACTGTATGACTAGAGCGTCATGATGTTTATGATGGACCCCCTGTGTATCGTCTTGGTCGAACGTGATTGTCATTGCATCGAGCTCTCTTTCTGTCTTTGATTTGGCTTCTCCGGGGATAGGATGTTCGCTTGGACCATCTCGTGCATGTCGCTTTGCAGCTGAATATGTAAGTCCACAAACTTCTGATCCTCCAGTGATGCAGTTTATGACTTTTGTATGAACTGGTGACGCTGGTCGTCCTTGTTCTTCTGGGATGAGGCCTTTCAGATGCCCCTTAGATTTCAAATATGAAATTTCCTTCTTTAAACTGATGCATTCATCTGTCGTATGACCATGATCGTCGTGAAAGTCGCACCATCTGTTCTGATCTTTGTCCTTGCTTGGTTTATCAGATTTCTTTGGCCATCGTACGTTTGCATCAATCTTTCGTAGTGAATCCACCAAATCTTTTGATGTACCTGCAAAATTGTAAGTAGATAACTCTGGATATCGTATTTTAACAGTACCTTTGCTTGGTCGAGTTTTCGATTCGTATCGAGGATTTCCAATCTTGTTTACTCTTTTATGCTTAAAGTCATGTTTTTGAGCACCAAGAGGTTTCTTTTCTGCAGAATGCTTTCGTCGGAAGAGAGCATCATCTTCTATTCTCATGAAAGCTAGTGTTCTAGCTCGTACGTCGTCGAAATTTTCTGGTGGATATTTTGTTAATTCCAGATATAATCCAGAGGAATCTTCTAATCCACGCTTGTACGCCTCGATTGCTGTTTTCACGTCGCAATTCTTTATTTCAATCATTGCTGCATTGAATCTGTTGAAGTAGTCGCGAATTGTTTCTCCAGATTTCTGTACGATATAGTACAGGTCGCTGGTCTGCTTTTCCATCTTACGACTGCTAGCAAATTGTCGAGTGAATTGGTTCACTAATTCTGCAAATGATCCAATACTTTTTGGCTTTAAATTAATAAGCCATTGTAATGCTGCTCCTGTTAAAGTTGATCCAAAGCTTTTGCACATGCAGACTTCTTGATATTGCGCCGGTATAGGAACTGTCCACATAAGTTGCTTGTACTGTGCTATATGTTCGACCGGATCTGTGATTCCAGAATATTTTGTTGCGAAAGCTGGTATAGTATATTTCTTAGGAACGTCAACAAGAGCTAATTCATCAACGAACGGTGAAGCCTGAAATCCAGTTTTAGGTTCGACTTCGACGGGTACTGCTGCTCCGGGTAGCTTCGTGAGTAACGCGAACAATTTTTGATTTTGTTCTTCCAGGGATTTCAGTCGCACGTTCAGAGGGTCTTCAACGTTTATTGGGATCGTTGGAATACAACTAGAAGGGATTCCGGTACTGGGTGGTATTGTTGTATGAATGGTGGAGCTAGCAACTGTGGGTATATGACCAGGAATAGGAATTTGTTGGGAGAAAGGCTCGAACGTGAACATGGGTGCTCCTTGAGGCATAGAAGGTGGACCTCGAGGCATAGGTGGCGGGCCATGAGGAATTGGTGGTGGAACTTGGGGTAAAGATGGTCGTACGTTGTTGTATTGTTGGTTCACAGTTGAAAATGGCATTGAGGCATTGAACTGTGGTCGAGGCGGTGGTCTTAGATGTTGAGGAGGATATGGAGGAGGGATAGACATTGGGATAGTCATCGATGGTCCTGGTAAAGCTCGAAGACGTTGAATTTCGTTGTTAGCCTCCTGCAATTGTTGTTGGAGTGACGCTATGAATCCGTTATCCATTATCCTGCGCAAATAGCTCAAAGAGAACTCAAAGAAAAGGTTAGTACTAAGGCGCACTTTTCACCGAATGAAATTTTTCTCAAAACGGAGCCCCACGGTGGGCGCCAAACTGTTTATGTAAAAAATTACACAACTCGATGTCGAATGAAACTTGTGTGAGGCTTAACCGTCGAGAGAAAGAAATTACAATCAATGATAAGTGCGAGAAAGTAAAATAAGACAAATAATTTGATGACGCAGGAAAAACCTCACGACGGAGGAAAAAACCTGCGGTCGACCTAAAAGGTAAGTCGACAGAGCACTATGATCACCAATCAGGGGTGATGTCCTTCAAGTATACAGCTTTGATCGTACGTTTACAAATGAGAAAACTATGAAATCGAATGTAAATTACAGATGATTGTCAAGAATAATGATTTTAGCACTTGTGAACTTCGGATAGACTTCGTGTCTTGAAATGCTGGCTTGATTCTTCTTATATAGTGGCTTGATAATAACGGTCCAACGGTATTGTGGCTCATTAATGATTGAATCGTAACCGTCCAACGTTATTGTCTTCAATTAATGCTTGGAAAGTAACTGTTCAACGGTATTGTTGAGAGTTAATGTCCAGATTGTAACTGCTGCGAGAATCTTGCTTGCAACGGTCGATCTTGTTGTTGTCGAACGATACATAACTTACGATTTGTTCGTTGTAATGGTGAACTCCAACGAGCATAGCATAGTACTCGATTTCCGATTTCCTCAAAGGTGGACAATTGTTAGATATGATAATCAGCTTACCTGCATCAAACATATAAACTTTGCATATTTATTCGTTAGTATTGTCGTACGATATGGTGGATGTCGTTCGACTTATTCGATGTATATGTTCGATGTCTAATGGTCTTTGTTCGATAGTTCTTTTAGGTTTTGTCTCAGGACCTTATCTTAATACAGGATCAATGTTCTAACATTTGTCTTATGATTATATTTGGTCGTCGTGCGATTGTAGATTTTTACCCTAACACCCTTCGTAGGCATTCATGGCAAATTCCTTTTGGAATTCTGAAGCGGTGTCTCCCCCTTGCATTTGCTGTTCTATTTCATTCCAGATATCCCTAGCATTGTCGAAGCTGTCGACGCGGGAATACATGTCATTTGGGAGAGACATTATGAGAAGGGACATTGCACGCTTGTCGATTTCATGACGTTCGCGTTGTTCTTGGTTGTACAGGTGATAAGGTTTCTCCACCGTGTATGAGGGCAGGAGTGGACAGGTGTCGGTTTCTGGCACTTCGGCAATGGTGACAGTAGGTCTTACTGGACCTTCTCTGATGGATTTCGTCAGATTTCGATCAAGCTGATCTAGGAAATGGATCATTCTCAGTTTCCATTGGGCATACTCTCCCATAACGAGCACTGGGGGACGAGACACAGACCCCATGCTAACGATTTCTCTCGACATCATATCTTCTAAGAAAAGATCCCCTTCGAGTGGATAACTAGGGTTTTGGAAAAAGCTTTTGAAAAAGACTGTTCTGGCGAGCACTCGTGACACAAATAGCCTTGAGATTTTGAAATTTTGAAAAAAGGCTAAGTATCGGATTTGAAACAAAAATTGAAAATTTCCGGGTCAAGGAGTGCTAGACCCGATTCGGGATCGTGAGATTCCCGATTCGGATCTGGCCGAGAAACCCGGTTCGGGTATTTGCAAAACCCGACTCGGGTGAACAGTGCAAATCCCGATTCGGGTAAGTGGTAAACCCGACTCGGAACAAATTTGAGCAACCCGGTTCGGGAAACTCGTTACTCGATTCGGGAAACCGAAGTTTTCCTGATTCGGGGAACGTGTATACCCGATTCGGGTTTTGGTACACTTGCCCGATTCGGGTTTTCTGAGCTGATAACTCAGTTCAAAAATCCCGATTCGGGTAAACAGACCAGAAGCTCCGAAAAACAGCTCAAAAACATCAAAAACCACTTCTTAAATCAGTGAAAAGTGACCCAAATGATGCAAAACAATTGTAAAAACCTCTAGGAATCACTTATCACTTAAAAACAATAAGAGAAGAGTAGATTTGAGGCTCAAAATGAGTAAAAGATGGTAAAACACAAGTTTTTCAAAACAAGCTTTTCAAACCATTTTGTAATGCAAAAACCTACAAGAAATCCACCAAAGGTTTTGCTCTGATACCATTTGTAAATCCCAAACAATAGAGAATGAAAGATGGAGAGAAAATTAGTAGAAAAGATAAAACAATGATAATCACTACTAATGAGAATGGTAAAATGTGGATGAAATACAAAGAGAATGTTGGTGTTCTTGGGAATGTTTCTCATCCATAAAAGTAGGCTACCAATCTACACAAAACCCTAGGCTATAGCATTCTATTTATAGCACTAGGTATTTAGAGAGTTACAAGATAAGCCCTTAGAGTCTATGACTCTTTACAAAAGAGGGCAACAAAAAGCTAAAGCTAATATAAGAAATAGGAAATAACAAGATAGACCCTTGACTTCTTCACAACCCTCAAAGTAGGGTCTAACACGCACGCTTCGATACTTGTTGTCGGTGACTACAGACGTAGTCACCGAGGAGGACGGGAGTAGTCCGTACACGGGGGTTGCTGGTGGCGATCTCATTACCGTCATGATTCAGGCCGGATTCCTTGGTACATCTAGCTTTTTCTTAACGATTTAATTATGTGATTGTACTTCAAATAAGAAGGTTAAATATCGTGAGAAGATAAGAAAAGAAGGTTTATACGTGAATCACTGAAAAAATGATCGAGCCCATATGAATAATATGTAACCTGGATGAATATCAAAACATTAGTAGCCTAGCGGTCGGTAACATCCTTGGGATGAACAGTGGATGACATCCCTGTCTACCTGGGTTCGATTCATGGGGTGAACATGTGGCAATACCCTGACCATGGGTCGGTCCATTAAAAAAAATCATATACATATTTTCAAAAAAATATTTTTTCGAAGATGTTAAAAGATTCGCATATGAATCTTAAAAGATACTATTTGACTTTCTTATTAAATAAAAACGTGACAATTACAAAATTATCGATTAATATTATTTGATTATTGTATAATGAAGGTAATGAAAATCGAAAAATAAAATTCAAAGTTGGTTTAAGGCCCAAGACCATCGGAAACAAATTCTTAAAATAGAGATTTTGGAGATCTTTCCTTCAATGGATTCTCTAAACCATCTTCATTTGAAATTATGAGAAACAATGAAAATCTTAAGTTTAAAGATTTCTCCAAAAATTATTACTTAAGACAAAAAATGATATTTTATGCATTCTATCGATAAATTACTTGAAAATAAATATTTAAAAGAGATAAATAATACCTTTTGAAATGCATTGAATATTTTAACAATATAAATAATTATGTAATTTCGAAGATTGAGAAAATCTTAAAGAAATGAAGGCTACTTCTTCTTCTTGGAGAATTTGTTGGAGATATTTTAAGATGAAAGATTTTGCTGCCAAACGTCATACCACAACATCTTGCCCTTCGCAAACTTATCATTTCTATTGTATAACAACACCGTAATTTCTAACAAGTCAAAAGTTATTGTTGCATAGGTTGAATTTATTTTCGACCTGTTATCCTCTCTGATTGGTTTATGAATAAGCCTACTAATTATTAACTCTTGGATTTACTCCCCATCACCCATCTAGGGGTGTAAACAAGTCGAGCCGAGCTTGAGCTCGGCTCGTTTAAGTGTATAAAGCTCGAGCTTGGCTCGTTTCGAGCCTTATGTGTCAAGCTCAAGTTCGAGCTCGTCAAGAATTTAGCAAGTTCGGGATCGGCTAGAGCTCGGCTCGTTTACCTATAAATTAATATTTAATATGTATTTTTTATTTTTATTTTTAATATTTTTATTATTTAGTATTTAAATATTTAATAGTTATTGTTTAATATATATATATATATATATTAGTTAATGCTCGTTTAGGCTCGCGAGCTTAATTGTAAAAGCTCGAGCTCGAGCTCGTTTATTAAACGAGCTCGAAATAAGGCTTGAGCTCGGCTCGGGCTCGTTTAAATCGAACTCGAGTCGAGCTTTTAACGAGTCGATCCCGAGTAGCTCACGAACAGCTCGGCTCACTTACACCCTACACGCATCTACCAAAGGCTAGCTCAACATTTTTGTAACATTGAGTTTTCATGTCTTCTTTTAAATTGCTCATTGTACAGACATAGCGATAGAAATAATCGCTCGACATCCGAATATCGCGCTAGAAGAAGACAAACACAAAAGAACAGCGTTAGAAGTATTAGGTACCAAACCGGAATATTTTAGTAGCGGAAGCACGCTTGGATTATGGGGTCATCTCATTTATATATGTAAATCTCTCCGACTCTTGCTTTTCTAATGATGCTTGGATTGGTCGACATTTTAAAATGAATATTGTAATTTTAAAAGTTATATTCAAATGGTCATTTAAATATTCTTCTAAATAACATATATCAATTATTATGTTTTTGGTTGATGCAAGTTATACCTATAAACAAGAGGAGTAAACAAGTTGAACAAGTCAACTTTTCTTCGATGGCTACCAAGGTATGACACTCCCATTTTTCATTTATATATTGGAAAGTCGATAGCTAATGCGACATTTTGAATAAACGTGTCCAAAAAAGCTAGCTTATATCTAAAAGCGTCCTATAAACCTAGTGTTGTTGTAGTAATTTTATATATCAGTGATCAAGATCTAACATATTTTTCTTGATTATTAACATTCAACTCATTCGTTTCTTCGTACCCACTTTGGCCATGTAATCAATATATGTTATTCAACGGTCTTTTGGCTATTGCCTTCTTGTTTGTGTTTTTGCTCCCAGTTTTTGCGTCATTTCTTGGTCTTTTGGGTGCTGCGTTTATGTTCGTGTATGGTTGGTTTTTTGTGGTTGTACTTTATGTTCATTAATAAACTAAAATTGCTTCTTGTCGTTAAAAAAAGTATATGTTAGTTAACCGTTGATTGCATGGATATTAAGTTCTCAAGTTATATTATGCTAAAATATATCACATCAAAATTAAATGATACCACATATATATGTTAAAAAATTGTTTATTGTTACACTAAACAGGAACTTAATAAAATATGAATATAAAAAGAATAATTTGGTAACCCTTTTTGACTTTCTTCCTTAAACAGTTTATCATTGGATTTTGGAATGTTTTCCGATACATATGTGTAACACCCCAAAATTTGAAGTCAACAAAAACTTTCTTTTAAACGAAAGGCGGAATACAAAATGTAACGCCATGGCGTGAGCTCTTCCCAAAAACGGGGTATAAGTAATGTCATAATTACAACGTTTGTAATCGAATAAAGAATTACAATAACCAACTAGTCTAATTCCGTCTAGGAAGAAGACTACAAAAGGGTTATCGATCGCCATTGAATCCTACGGCCTAAAAGACCGGTTCTCCACATTCCCCGATGCTCACTCTACACCCGAGGCCTACTTGGGAACGACGTCCCTAGCACCTGAGAGACACATCGACACCAAACAAGTGTTAGGCTAAAGGAGCCTAGTGAGTTGTACAAATAATACCGTACATGAAGAATATATTAAGACATGCGAGATATACAAGATTATACTAGCAATATAAATAGCATGTTAAACCGGTTTATTATTATCTTCGGAAACAATGGGAGCGACCCATTTCCCCCAACCAATACCCCATCATTCGTTACTTTCGAACACCTCGATGCCATATCTATCATGACACCATCAGAGGCCCGCGCACCAAGGAGCAACCCGAGGGCCGACGACATAGGGGCATTCCTATTTCAGAACCTCCCAAGACTGTTTGGTGTTGAAATACTGTGTTGGTTCGTCCATGTTATTTAGTTACAAACAACCCGATGTCATATCTATCATGACACCATCTGAGGCGTTTACGTACTGTCTAAAAAGACTCATACATTTGTTTCCACCTATCGTAGGTGTAAATCGAGGGTCTTAAGCCCTTTGCTCATTTCATTCATGTCACATGCTCGGATATCATATCCTTTTCACATAATTCCATGGCATATATGACTTCACGTATTTCGCATAAGTACATTCATCCTACAATTTCATGGATTCAACACCTATCATAGTAGTATACAATAATCTGCTTCATGTATTCGACCATATAATTCAAGTCATTCATATAGGCATAATCCTTCACACATTTCATGGGAAACCCTTAACTCGGCATAATAAGTATTTCATACCGTAATCACATCTATTCACAAAATCAATCAAGGAATGTAAAATCATCAAGATGATGTGCTCTCAGTTTTACCAACATACTTTTAACAACTCACCTTAGGGTTTACACCCAAAACCCCCAAATCCTATGATTTAGGTCAAATACGAGAACGAACCTAAAATCAAGTAAATCGAACCTTAGGTTAGTTTCATAACTCCTATCACATAGATTATCCAACCTCAAATGGTTTAGATGAAGCTTAACTAGCCAAATCTTGAACACACCCTAGATGAAGAACACCTTGCAAAAATGGTGATTTGAGGTTGCGAGAGGTGGAGAAGATGAAGCCATGGAAGCCTCCACCCTCCAAACTAGTAGATCTAGCCTCCAACACTTCTCAAAACGTGAATTCCACCTAAAACAATACTAGATCTAAGCCAAGTATGGAAGAAAAGGTTTGGAGATGAAAAACCCCCAAATCGAAGCTTAAACTCGAAGGAGATGAAGAGATTACTTACACCAACGTTTTAGAACTCCCAAATGCTTGAAATCCATTGATTTATTCTTGATGAGCTCGAAAAACCGAGAAGATAGCAAAAAGAATCGGGAGAAACGGAGTTCGGATGAGAAAGATATGACCAAATGAAAAAGAAGGCCATTTTAACGCGATTTCGGTCTGACAGACACCTAGCGATCGCTAGGTGTCTCAGCTAGCGGTCGCTAGCCTTAAAAAGGCAAGCAGAAAATGGGTTTTTATCACTAGCGATCGCTAGGAGTGAGGCTAGCGATTGCTAGCACCTGTGCGATTTCGGTGCATTCTTATTTCGGCCATAACTTCTTCGTTATAGCTCCGATTTCGATTCCGAAAGAACCGTTGGATTCGTATTTCAATTTCCCAGCCAACAAGACTATAAAATCTAGGTTTTGATCAGAAGTCCTATTTTTCATAATTTTCTTAAAAGTTCTAAAGCCCGAAAATTATGGGTGTTACAATCCTCCCCACCTAAATAAAAATTTCGTCCTCGAAATTGCAAATGTTTTCCGAACCATAAAGGGTAACCTCGCTTAAATGTTTTGTGAAGCTAAGACATTACGCTTTCTCCATACCGTCGGTTAAATCACTATTGGACTTGGTTACGTTCACAATACGATCACTGATATGGTGGTCTCGTTTAAAAGTGGTTCATTAAAACACCACAAGCTACTACCTTACGTCTATCCTTCGAAACATAACGCGTTTATAAGGATAATATAACTAGAATACGCAACCTTAGGTCTTTGTATAGTTTAACCAAACCAAATCGACTAAATGCTATGGTTCAAGGTACCATACATCACTTGCCTCCTATTAAAGTCGATCACTCGGCTAAGAGTTACTTTACTACCAGGGATGTCTCCCCACACTCACTAACGGTGTCTAGCCGTCGTCATTAATTCCCAAAGAAACTCGAAAATTCTGTCTACTCGCCTACGAGTACCATAAGGAAGGTAAGTTTCTTCACTTACCAAATCGCTAATTTCCAATAACTCCATAAACTTCCACATTCGCACTATCATAGCCCTTCTAATTATCCAATCACCTACGCAATTCAAACTTTGCCTTAGGTGACTAAATCTTGAATTTCGAAGTACAAATTCTCCCTGAAATCCATCTTGATTAACAAAAATACGGGTCCACTACTTGTCTCCATCAATACTTGTCATCATATCCTAAGTTTCATGCTTAGTCTGGCGTATCACGCCATTATGTCCACTACAAATTCTACCTCACATAACTCAATTATAAGTCACGTTTCCAAAATCACGTGTATATTCACAGAAGGTTCCTCTTCCAAGGCAATATTAATACACTGACAACATACACCACTCGGTCTATGTATGAAGTCATTAGTATACATCACACGATCACCAAATGTGGTACCACTGATAACATTTTCTCGATCTCTAGACTCGTATGGAGAATATTTCCTCATCTATACCACCAGTGTACTACTAAATTCTTTATTGAATCTTAGAGTCACGATATATAAATATATACAAACTTAACTTTTGTCATCCCTTCTAAGACCTTTAGATAGAAGTAAATATCCTCTTACAGTTTGTCTCTCTCGAATCCCAAAGAGACCTCATAACGTGGTCACTTAACCCGCTCGAACAAATCTCATTCCAGACGGTTCACTACAATCTGTTAGAAACATGTTCCAATAATCAATGGGACTTCTCCTTGTAATAGCCGATATGCACATCGTGCATCCATTTAGGTGGTGCTAACCAATTCTTCATACTTAGACCTGTCCACTTACAATGTCTTTACCTAGATAATAACAGATTTCCCTCTAAATGAGGGTCTCCCATCGGACCACCCTTCTTCCCGTGATCATGGGCAACACGGTACTCCTCAACAACACACTCGTAAGAGAGATACAAACTAAGTCCCTATGTAATCTAGTTTCGATCCACAACGAGCACGACACTACTCGTCCAATTTTCCAAGTGTCACTCCACTATATAATAGCATGCTCATAAAAGGTAGAACCAAATTAATTCATGTAGCACATTGAAGGATAGCATGCAATCAGTTCGCACATGGGCATCGATTTTTCCACCAAAATGTTAGTACATCAAAGAATTCGATAACTCCAAAATTATGCATGGTAAACATTTATCGCAAGCACACAATCGGATACAAGCACACATGTATTTTACATAAAGACTTGACAACAACGGCATGACGCATATTCTCGGATAGTGTGAAGGCACATAGAATACATAACTTATACCATATTAATTGTACAACACTCCGACCCCAAAACTCTAGGTGCTTGCTATAACCCCCAACTAGTCTTACCAAGAGGCAACTAATTTCGTGCCAAACACCTATGAGTCGCACTCCTAGAGCTCAACAATATTCGGGGCTACTTAAAGAAAATCCAATTCGAATTTGCACACTTAAGGCTACTCATCGAAAATCAACCCTCATAATAAGAGGTCCATAATATGACTGTCACTCATGATAGACCTCTCAGGTTTAGCCTCCTTAGTGACCACTAACAAACTAGCCATCATGCGACGTGAGTTCCCAACCAAATCTTGCGACACCTAGTAGTCCCAACAACCACGACATACTTAAGCGTAAAAGCATCAAATGCAACAAAATCCTAAAGTTCATCGTCGTGCAATTAATAATCCAAGCTTACCACTTCGTTATTTTGGAACCCAAAGCTCATAACTGAGCTATTTAAAATCGAAGCTTATAGTCAAACTATTAAAATCAAAGCTCGTAACTGCTGTTTAGAAATCCAAGCTCACAACCGAGCTATTCTAGAAACCAAGTTCATAACCGAGTCCTTTAAAATCAAAGCTCATAATCGAGCTATTTTAGAAATCAAATTCAAAACCGAACCCTTTAAAAATCAAGGCTCATAATCGAGCTATTTTAGAATTCGAGACTCGTTCCCCAAGTTCTTATAATCAAAACCGAGCACTAGCTCTAAACTCAATAGACCAAAAATTGATGGTTTTAAAATAATTTTATATAGTTCACTCCATTAATGTGGATGTAACTCCCGAAGTCATTTGACCCAAAAATCCCAACACAGTTTAACAAAACAGTTACCCAAATGGGTCCACACTTTTATAAATCTCGTTTAAGCTATAATTCATGTGAAAACGTATTTATAATCCTTGTGAATCAAGTCATCTCGAAAATCTCATATTTGATTATTATATCAAAATCCATTCAACATACGCACCCGGTAACACTCGACCATCGTTTGTTTAGAAAATAACTTTACGGAACACACAACGTTTCGGAAGAACATTGTTTTGGCACATACGCCATTTTGCAAATCACTTAGAAAATATTCACGTGATAAAACGACCACTTTGTATAAAAACACCACAAAATTGTAGGCTACCTATTCCGCCAAAGTCATCCACCTACATTCCTCATACATACCATCAGTGGTCGCATTCATCTAAGCGATCTCTTCTAAGGTGCAAGTCCCTATACTGTACTAGGTAACACATCCCAAGTCTTACATTGATAGACTCCTATCTTAGTCTGGATTCTAGACTTATACCATAGATATTGCCTAGGGTATCTCCACATGTTCTTACCCCATACTATTCCAAGGTATCGGCCTTTCTCGACCATCCGCTCGACCTCTAGTCAATTACGAGTCAACCTATTTTATCTCAATGTTCAATCTCAAGTTAAAGCTATCCAATTCCTCTTACGGTCTTCCTCTATAAATCTAGATGATTGACACGGAGACACTAAGAGCGAGGGATCTCTAGAAGTAAGACTCATGTATAAATCGACTACTCAATTCAACAAATCAAACAGGTCTTATCACAAGAAGGAATATTCCTATTCCTAACAAGCACCCTCTTCGTAATCGAGTCAGTTTAAGGCTTAGATCTCCGTAACCTACTCACATGACATACTACTTAATCTCTCGTTATCGTTTTGATATATAAGATGCATTTATTCTCCATACCTCTAATATCCACACAGTCTGACGAAGTAAACATTTTTCCGAAACATGCCTTCCAATCATGAATAATAATCTTACCACTAAACCAAACTCGAGTCAAGGCACTCATATTGCTTTCAAACCAATCATCAAACATAATCTTTAAATAAACTTAACATAACTAGGGTCCTTTACGACCGAGCATTCATCCTATCACAAGGAAATCAAGAAAAATAAGAATAGACTATCATACGTACCAACATTTATCCATCATTGCATCGATAGTAACCAAGAATACTCAAATGACGATACATTCATAACTCAGTAGCTAAGTGATTTATGAATAGATCGTACCCAAGATTCCCTGCCTCTATTGACGCAAGTTCTCGATCCATGTATTTTGTATCCCTAACGCTCTCCCCACCTAAGACTTTACCCATGGTAGGTGACATGTCTATTAGTGCACTAAGTTTAAGTCTAGGTATACTACGGTCAATACCTAGTTCGCTTAAACTAAAGCTCTGATACCAACTTGTAACACCCCAAAATTTGGAGTCAACAAAAACTTTCTTTTAAACGAAAGGCGGTATACAAAATGTAACGCCATGGCGTGAGCTCTTCCCAAAAACGGGGTATAAGTAATGTCATAATTACAACGTTTGTAATCGAATAAACAATTACAATAACCAACTAGTCTAATTCCGTCTAGGAAGAAGACTACAAAAGGGTTATCGATCGCCATTGAATCCTACGGCCTAAAAGACCGGTTCTCCACATTCCCCGATGCTCACTCTACACCCGAGGCCTACTTGGGAACGACGTCCCTAGCACCTGAGAGACACATCGACACCAAACAAGTGTTAGGCTAAAGGAGCCTACTGAGTTGTACAAATAATACCATACATGAAGAATATATTAAGACATGCGAGATATACAAGATTATACTAGCAATATAAATAGCATGTTAAATCGGTTTATTATTATCTTCGGAAACAATGGGAGCGACCCATTTCCCCCAACCAATACCCCATAATTCGGTACTTCCGAACACCTCGATGCCATATCTATCATGACACCATCAGAGGCCCGCGCACCAAGGAGCAACCCGAGGGCCGACGACATAGGGGCATTCCTATTTCAGAACCTCCCAAGACTGTTTGGTGTTGAAATACTGTGTTGGTTCGTCCATGTTATTTAGTTACAAACAACCCCGATGTCATATCTATCATGACACCATCTGAGGCGTTTACGTACTGTCTAAAAAGACTCATACATTTGTTTCCACCTATCGTAGGTGTAAATCGAGGGTCTTAAGCCCTTTGCTCATTTCATTCATGTCACATGCTCGGATATCATATCCTTTTCACATAATTCCATGGCATATATGACTTCACGTATTTCGCATAAGTACATTCATCCTACAATTTCATGGATTCAACACCTATCATGGTAGTATACAAATAATCTGCTTCATGTATTCGACTATATAATTCAAGTCATTCATATAGGCATAATCCTTCACACATTTCATGGGAAACCCTTAACTCGGCATAATAAGTATTTCATACCGTAATCACATCTATTCACAAAATCAATCAAGGAATGTAAAATCATCAAGATGATGTGCTCTCAGTTTTAACAAAATACTTTTAACAACTCACCTTAGGGTTTACACCCAAAACCCCCAAATCCTATGATTTAGGTCAAATACGAGAACGAACCTAAAATCAAGTAAATCGAACCTTAGGTTAGTTTCATAACTCCTATCACATAGATTATCCAACCTCAAATGGTTTAGATGAAGCTTAACTAGCCAAATCTTGAACACACCCTAGATGAAGAACACCTTGCAAAAATGGTGATTTGAGGTTGCGAGAGGTGGAGAAGATGAAGCCATGGAAGCCTCCACCCTCCAAACTAGTAGATCTAGCCTCCAACACTTCTCAAAACGTGAATTCCACCTAAAACAATACTAGATCTAAGCCAAGTATGGAAGAAAAGGTTTGGAGATGAAAAACCCCCAAATCGAAGCTTAAACTCGAAGGAGATGAAGAGATTACTTACACCAACGTTTTAGAACTCCCAAATGCTTGAAATCCATTGATTTATTCTTGAAGAGCTCGAAAAACCGAGAAGATAGCAAAAAGAATCGGGAGAAACGGAGTTCGGATGAGAAAGATATGACCAAATGAAAAAGAAGGCCATTTTAACGCGATTTCGGTCTGACAGACACCTAGCGATCGCTAGGTGTCTCAGCTAGCGGTCGCTAGCCTTAAAAAGGCAAGCAGAAAATGGGTTTTTATCACTAGCGATCGCTAGGAGTGAGGCTAGCGATTGCTAGCACCTGTGCGATTTCGGTGCATTCTTATTTCGGCCATAACTTCTTCGTTATAGCTCCGATTTCGATTCCGAAAGAGCCGTTGGATTCGTATTTCAATTTCCCATCCAACAAGACTATAAAATCTAGGTTTTGATCAAAAGTCCTATTTTTCATAATTTTCTTAAAAGTTCTAAAGCCCGAAAATTACGGGTGTTACAATCCTCCCCACCTAAATAAAAATTTCGTCCTCGAAATTGCAAATGTTTTCCGAACCATAAAGGGTAACCTCGCTTAAATGTTTTGTGAAGCTAAGACATTACGCTTTCTCCATACCGTCGGTTAAATCACTATTGGACTTGGTTACGTTCACAATACGATCACTGATATGGTGGTCTCGTTTAAAAGTGGTTCATTAAAACACCACAAGCTACTACCTTACGTCTATCCTTCGAAACATAACGCGTTTATAAGGATAATATCACTAGAATACGCAACCTTAGGTCTTTGTATAGTTCAACCAAACCAAATCGACTAAATGCTATGGTTCAAGGTACCATACATCACTTGCCTCCTATTAAAGTCGATCACTCGGCTAAGAGTTACTTTACTACCAGGGATGTCTCCCCACACTCACTAACGGTGTCTAGCCGTCGTCATTAATTCCCAAAGAAACTCGAAAATTCTGTCTACTCGCCTACGAGTACCATAAGGAAGGTAAGTTTCTTCACTTACCAAATCGCTAATTTCCAATAACTCCATAAACTTCCACATTCGCACTATCATAGCCCTTCTAATTATCCAATAACCTACGCAATTCAAACTTTGCCTTAGGTGACTAAATCTTGAATTTCGAAGTACAAATTCTCCCTGAAATCCATCTTGATTAACAAAAATACGGGTCCACTACTTGTCTCCATCAATACTTGTCATCATATCCTAAGTTTCATGCTTAGTCTGGCGTATCACGCCATTATGTCCACTACAAATTCTACCTCACATAACTCAATTATAAGTCACGTTTCCAAAATCACGTGTATATTCACAGAAGGTTCCTCTTCCAAGGCAATATTAATACACTGACAACATACACCACTCGGTCTATGTATGAAGTCATTAGTATACATCACACGATCACCAAATGTGGTACCACTGATAACATTTTCTCGATCTCTAGACTCGTATGGAGAATATTTCCTCATCTATACCACCAGTGTACTACTAAATTCTTTATTGAATCTTAGAGTCACGATATATAAATATATACAAACTTAACTTTTGTCATCCCTTCTAAGACCTTTAGATAGAAGTAAATATCCTCTTACAGTTTGTCTCTCTCGAATCCCAAAGAGACCTCATAACGTGGTCACTTAACCCGCTCGAACAAATCTCATTCCAGACGGTTCACTACAATCTGTTAGAAACATGTTCCAATAATCAATGGGACTTCTCCTTGTAATAGCCGATATGCACATCGTGCATCCATTTAGGTGGTGCTAACCAATTCTTCATACTTAGACCTGTCCACTTACAATGTCTTTACCTAGATAATAACAGATTTCCCTCTAAATGAGGGTCTCCCATCGGACCACCCTTCTTCCCGTGATCATGGGCAACACGGTACTCCTCAACAACACACTCGTAAGAGAGATACAAACTAAGTCCCTATGTAATCTAGTTTCGATCCACAACGAGCACGACACTACTCGTCCAATTTTCCAAGTGTCACTCCACTATATAATAGCATGCTCATAAAAGGTAGAACCAAATTAATTCATGTAGCACATTGAAGGATAGCATGCAATCAGTTCGCACATGGGCATCGATTTTTCCACCAAAATGTTAGTACATCAAAGAATTCGATAACTCCAAAATTATGCATGGTAAACATTTATCGCAAGCACACAATCGGATACAAGCACACATGTATTTTACATAAAGACTTGACAACAACGGCATGACGCATATTCTCGGATAGTGTGAAGGCACATAGAATACATAACTTATACCATATTAATTGTACAACACTCCGACCCCAAAACTCTAGGTGCTTGCTATAACCCCCAACTAGTCTTACCAAGAGGCAACTAATTTCGTGCCAAACACCTATGAGTCGCACTCCTAGAGCTCAACAATATTCGGGGCTACTTAAAGAAAATCCAATTCGAATTTGCACACTTAAGGCTACTCATCGAAAATCAACCCTCATAATAAGAGGTCCATAATATGACTGTCACTCATGATAGACCTCTCAGGTTTAGCCTCCTTAGTGACCACTAACAAACTAGCCATCATGCGACGTGAGTTCCCAACCAAATCTTGCGACACCTAGTAGTCCCAACAACCACGACATACTTAAGCGTAAAAGCATCAAATGCAACAAAATCCTAAAGTTCATCGTCGTGCAATTAATAATCCAAGCTTACCACTTCGTTATTTTGGAACCCAAAGCTCATAACTGAGCTATTTAAAATCGAAGCTTATAGTCAAACTATTAAAATCAAAGCTCGTAACTGCTGTTTAGAAATCCAAGCTCACAACCGAGCTATTCTAGAAACCAAGTTCATAACCGAGTCCTTTAAAATCAAAGCTCATAATCGAGCTATTTTAGAAATCAAATTCAAAACCGAACCCTTTAAAAATCAAGGCTCATAATCGAGCTATTTTAGAATTCGAGACTCGTTCCCCAAGTTCTTATAATCAAAACCGAGCACTAGCTCTAAACTCAATAGACCAAAAATTGACGGTTTTAAAATAATTTTATATAGTTCACTCCATTAATGTGGATGTAACTCCCGAAGTCATTTGACCCAAAAATCCCAACACAGTTTAACAAAACAGTTACCCAAATGGGTCCACACTTTTATAAATCTCGTTTAAGCTATAATTCATGTGAAAACGTATTTATAATCCTTGTGAATCAAGTCATCTCGAAAATCTCATATTTGATTATTATATCAAAATCCATTCAACATACGCACCCGGTAACACTCGACCATCGTTTGTTTAGAAAATAACTTTACGGAACACACAACGTTTCGGAAGAACATTGTTTTGGCACATACGCCATTTTGCAAATCACTTAGAAAATATTCACGTGATAAAACGACCACTTTGTATAAAAACACCACAAAATTGTAGGCTACCTATTCCGCCAAAGTCATCCACCTACATTCCTCATACATACCATCAGTGGTCGCATTCATCTAAGCGATCTCTTCTAAGGTGCAAGTCCCTATACTGTACTAGGTAACACATCCCAAGTCTTACATTGATAGACTCCTATCTTAGTCTGGATTCTAGACTTATACCATAGATATTGCCTAGGGTATCTCCACATGTTCTTACCCCATACTATTCCAAGGTATCGGCCTTTCTCGACCATCCGCTCGACCTCTAGTCAATTACGAGTCAACCTATTTTATCTCAATGTTCAATCTCAAGTTAAAGCTATCCAATTCCTCTTACGGTCTTCCTCTATAAATCTAGATGATTGACACGGAGACACTAAGAGCGAGGGATCTCTAGAAGTAAGACTCATGTATAAATCGACTACTCAATTCAACAAATCAAACAGGTCTTATCACAAGAAGGAATATTCCTATTCCTAACAAGCACCCTCTTCGTAATCGAGTCAGTTTAAGGCTTAGATCTCCGTAACCTACTCACATGACATACTACTTAATCTCTCGTTATCGTTTTGATATATAAGATGCATTTATTCTCCATACCTCTAATATCCACACAGTCTGACGAAGTAAACATTTTTCCGAAACATGCCTTCCAATCATGAATAATAATCTTACCACTAAACCAAACTCGAGTCAAGGCACTCATATTGCTTTCAAACCAATCATCAAACATAATCTTTAAATAAACTTAACATAACTAGGGTCCTTTACGACCGAGCATTCATCCTATCACAAGGAAATCAAGAAAAATAAGAATAGACTATCATACGTACCAACATTTATCCATCATTGCATCGATAGTAACCAAGAATACTCAAATGACGATACATTCATAACTCAGTAGCTAAGTGATTTATGAATAGATCGTACCCAAGATTCCCTGCCTCTATTGACGCAAGTTCTCGATCCATGTATTTTGTATCCCTAACGCTCTCCCCACCTAAGACTTTACCCATGGTAGGTGACATGTCTATTAGTGCACTAAGTTTAAGTCTAGGTATACTACGGTCAATACCTAGTTCGCTTAAACTAAAGCTCTGATACCAACTTGTAACACCCCAAAATTTGGAGTCAACAAAAACTTTCTTTTAAACGAAAGGCGGTATACAAAATGTAACGCCATGGCGTGAGCTCTTCCCAAAAACGGGGTATAAGTAATGTCATAATTACAACGTTTGTAATCGAATAAACAATTACAATAACCAACTTGTCTAATTCCGTCTAGGAAGAAGACTACAAAAGGGTTATCGATCGCCATTGAATCCTACGGCCTAAAAGACCGGTTCTCCACATTCCCCGATGCTCACTCTACACCCGAGGCCTACTTGGGAACGACGTCCCTAGCACCTGAGAGACACATCGACACCAAACAAGTGTTAGGCTAAAGGAGCCTACTGAGTTGTACAAATAATACCATACATGAAGAATATATTAAGACATGCGAGATATACAAGATTATACTAGCAATATAAATAGCATGTTAAATCGGTTTATTATTATCTTCGGAAACAATGGGAGCGACCCATTTCCCCCAACCAATACCCCATATTCGGTACTTCCGAACACCTCGATGCCATATCTATCATGACACCATCAGAGGCCCGCGCACCAAGGAGCAACCCGAGGGCCGACGACATAGGGGCATTCCTATTTCAGAACCTCCCAGACTGTTTGGTGTTGAAATACTGTGTTGGTTCGTCCATGTTATTTAGTTACAAACAACCCCGATGTCATATCTATCATGACACCATCTGAGGCGTTTACGTACTGTCTAAAAAGACTCATACATTTGTTTCCACCTATCGTAGGTGTAAATCGAGGGTCTTAAGCCCTTTGCTCATTTCATTCATGTCACATGCTCGGATATCATATCCTTTTCACATAATTCCATGGCATATATGACTTCACGTATTTCGCATAAGTACATTCATCCTACAATTTCATGGATTCAACACCTATCATGGTAGTATACAAATAATCTGCTTCATGTATTCGACTATATAATTCAAGTCATTCATATAGGCATAATCCTTCACACATTTCATGGGAAACCCTTAACTCGGCATAATAAGTATTTCATACCGTAATCACATCTATTCACAAAATCAATCAAGGAATGTAAAATCATCAAGATGATGTGCTCTCAGTTTTAACAAAATACTTTTAACAACTCACCTTAGGGTTTACACCCAAAACCCCCAAATCCTATGATTTAGGTCAAATACGAGAACGAACCTAAAATCAAGTAAATCGAACCTTAGGTTAGTTTCATAACTCCTATCACATAGATTATCCAACCTCAAATGGTTTAGATGAAGCTTAACTAGCCAAATCTTGAACACACCCTAGATGAAGAACACCTTGCAAAAATGGTGATTTGAGGTTGCGAGAGGTGGAGAAGATGAAGCCATGGAAGCCTCCACCCTCCAAACTAGTAGATCTAGCCTCCAACACTTCTCAAAACGTGAATTCCACCTAAAACAATACTAGATCTAAGCCAAGTATGGAAGAAAAGGTTTGGAGATGAAAAACCCCCAAATCGAAGCTTAAACTCGAAGGAGATGAAGAGATTACTTACACCAACGTTTTAGAACTCCCAAATGCTTGAAATCCATTGATTTATTCTTGAAGAGCTCGAAAAACCGAGAAGATAGCAAAAAGAATCGGGAGAAACGGAGTTCGGATGAGAAAGATATGACCAAATGAAAAAGAAGGCCATTTTAACGCGATTTCGGTCTGACAGACACCTAGCGATCGCTAGGTGTCTCAGCTAGCGGTCGCTAGCCTTAAAAAGGCAAGCAGAAAATGGGTTTTTATCACTAGCGATCGCTAGGAGTGAGGCTAGCGATTGCTAGCACCTGTGCGATTTCGGTGCATTCTTATTTCGGCCATAACTTCTTCGTTATAGCTCCGATTTCGATTCCGAAAGAGCCGTTGGATTCGTATTTCAATTTCCCATCCAACAAGACTATAAAATCTAGGTTTTGATCAAAAGTCCTATTTTTCATAATTTTCTTAAAAGTTCTAAAGCCCGAAAATTACGGGTGTTACAATCCTCCCCACCTAAATAAAAATTTCGTCCTCGAAATTGCAAATGTTTTCCGAACCATAAAGGGTAACCTCGCTTAAATGTTTTGTGAAGCTAAGACATTACGCTTTCTCCATACCGTCGGTTAAATCACTATTGGACTTGGTTACGTTCACAATACGATCACTGATATGGTGGTCTCGTTTAAAAGTGGTTCATTAAAACACCACAAGCTACTACCTTACGTCTATCCTTCGAAACATAACGCGTTTATAAGGATAATATCACTAGAATACGCAACCTTAGGTCTTTGTATAGTTCAACCAAACCAAATCGACTAAATGCTATGGTTCAAGGTACCATACATCACTTGCCTCCTATTAAAGTCGATCACTCGGCTAAGAGTTACTTTACTACCAGGGATGTCTCCCCACACTCACTAACGGTGTCTAGCCGTCGTCATTAATTCCCAAAGAAACTCGAAAATTCTGTCTACTCGCCTACGAGTACCATAAGGAAGGTAAGTTTCTTCACTTACCAAATCGCTAATTTCCAATAACTCCATAAACTTCCACATTCGCACTATCATAGCCCTTCTAATTATCCAATAACCTACGCAATTCAAACTTTGCCTTAGGTGACTAAATCTTGAATTTCGAAGTACAAATTCTCCCTGAAATCCATCTTGATTAACAAAAATACGGGTCCACTACTTGTCTCCATCAATACTTGTCATCATATCCTAAGTTTCATGCTTAGTCTGGCGTATCACGCCATTATGTCCACTACAAATTCTACCTCACATAACTCAATTATAAGTCACGTTTCCAAAATCACGTGTATATTCACAGAAGGTTCCTCTTCCAAGGCAATATTAATACACTGACAACATACACCACTCGGTCTATGTATGAAGTCATTAGTATACATCACACGATCACCAAATGTGGTACCACTGATAACATTTTCTCGATCTCTAGACTCGTATGGAGAATATTTCCTCATCTATACCACCAGTGTACTACTAAATTCTTTATTGAATCTTAGAGTCACGATATATAAATATATACAAACTTAACTTTTGTCATCCCTTCTAAGACCTTTAGATAGAAGTAAATATCCTCTTACAGTTTGTCTCTCTCGAATCCCAAAGAGACCTCATAACGTGGTCACTTAACCCGCTCGAACAAATCTATTCCAGACGGTTCACTACAATCTTTAGAAACATGTTCCAATAATCAATGGGACTTCTCCTTGTAATAGCCGATATGCACATCGTGCATCCATTTAGGTGGTGCTAACCAATTCTTCATACTTAGACCTGTCCACTTACAATGTCTTTACCTAGATAATAACAGATTTCCCTCTAAATGAGGGTCTCCCATCGGACCACCCTTCTTCCCGTGATCATGGGCAACACGGTACTCCTCAACAACACACTCGTAAGAGAGATACAAACTAAGTCCCTATGTAATCTAGTTTCGATCCACAACGAGCACGACACTACTCGTCCAATTTTCCAAGTGTCACTCCACTATATAATAGCATGCTCATAAAAGGTAGAACCAAATTAATTCATGTAGCACATTGAAGGATAGCATGCAATCAGTTCGCACATGGGCATCGATTTTTCCACCAAAATGTTAGTACATCAAAGAATTCGATAACTCCAAAATTATGCATGGTAAACATTTATCGCAAGCACACAATCGGATACAAGCACACATGTATTTTACATAAAGACTTGACAACAACGGCATGACGCATATTCTCGGATAGTGTGAAGGCACATAGAATACATAACTTATACCATATTAATTGTACAACACTCCGACCCCAAAACTCTAGGTGCTTGCTATAACCCCCAACTAGTCTTACCAAGAGGCAACTAATTTCGTGCCAAACACCTATGAGTCGCACTCCTAGAGCTCAACAATATTCGGGGCTACTTAAAGAAAATCCAATTCGAATTTGCACACTTAAGGCTACTCATCGAAAATCAACCCTCATAATAAGAGGTCCATAATATGACTGTCACTCATGATAGACCTCTCAGGTTTAGCCTCCTTAGTGACCACTAACAAACTAGCCATCATGCGACGTGAGTTCCCAACCAAATCTTGCGACACCTAGTAGTCCCAACAACCACGACATACTTAAGCGTAAAAGCATCAAATGCAACAAAATCCTAAAGTTCATCGTCGTGCAATTAATAATCCAAGCTTACCACTTCGTTATTTTGGAACCCAAAGCTCATAACTGAGCTATTTAAAATCGAAGCTTATAGTCAAACTATTAAAATCAAAGCTCGTAACTGCTGTTTAGAAATCCAAGCTCACAACCGAGCTATTCTAGAAACCAAGTTCATAACCGAGTCCTTTAAAATCAAAGCTCATAATCGAGCTATTTTAGAAATCAAATTCAAAACCGAACCCTTTAAAAATCAAGGCTCATAATCGAGCTATTTTAGAATTCGAGACTCGTTCCCCAAGTTCTTATAATCAAAACCGAGCACTAGCTCTAAACTCAATAGACCAAAAATTGACGGTTTTAAAATAATTTTATATAGTTCACTCCATTAATGTGGATGTAACTCCCGAAGTCATTTGACCCAAAAATCCCAACACAGTTTAACAAAACAGTTACCCAAATGGGTCCACACTTTTATAAATCTCGTTTAAGCTATAATTCATGTGAAAACGTATTTATAATCCTTGTGAATCAAGTCATCTCGAAAATCTCATATTTGATTATTATATCAAAATCCATTCAACATACGCACCCGGTAACACTCGACCATCGTTTGTTTAGAAAATAACTTTACGGAACACACAACGTTTCGGAAGAACATTGTTTTGGCACATACGCCATTTTGCAAATCACTTAGAAAATATTCACGTGATAAAACGACCACTTTGTATAAAAACACCACAAAATTGTAGGCTACCTATTCCGCCAAAGTCATCCACCTACATTCCTCATACATACCATCAGTGGTCGCATTCATCTAAGCGATCTCTTCTAAGGTGCAAGTCCCTATACTGTACTAGGTAACACATCCCAAGTCTTACATTGATAGACTCCTATCTTAGTCTGGATTCTAGACTTATACCATAGATATTGCCTAGGGTATCTCCACATGTTCTTACCCCATACTATTCCAAGGTATCGGCCTTTCTCGACCATCCGCTCGACCTCTAGTCAATTACGAGTCAACCTATTTTATCTCAATGTTCAATCTCAAGTTAAAGCTATCCAATTCCTCTTACGGTCTTCCTCTATAAATCTAGATGATTGACACGGAGACACTAAGAGCGAGGGATCTCTAGAAGTAAGACTCATGTATAAATCGACTACTCAATTCAACAAATCAAACAGGTCTTATCACAAGAAGGAATATTCCTATTCCTAACAAGCACCCTCTTCGTAATCGAGTCAGTTTAAGGCTTAGATCTCCGTAACCTACTCACATGACATACTACTTAATCTCTCGTTATCGTTTTGATATATAAGATGCATTTATTCTCCATACCTCTAATATCCACACAGTCTGACGAAGTAAACATTTTTCCGAAACATGCCTTCCAATCATGAATAATAATCTTACCACTAAACCAAACTCGAGTCAAGGCACTCATATTGCTTTCAAACCAATCATCAAACATAATCTTTAAATAAACTTAACATAACTAGGGTCCTTTACGACCGAGCATTCATCCTATCACAAGGAAATCAAGAAAAATAAGAATAGACTATCATACGTACCAACATTTATCCATCATTGCATCGATAGTAACCAAGAATACTCAAATGACGATACATTCATAACTCAGTAGCTAAGTGATTTATGAATAGATCGTACCCAAGATTCCCTGCCTCTATTGACGCAAGTTCTCGATCCATGTATTTTGTATCCCTAACGCTCTCCCCACCTAAGACTTTACCCATGGTAGGTGACATGTCTATTAGTGCACTAAGTTTAAGTCTAGGTATACTACGGTCAATACCTAGTTCGCTTAAACTAAAGCTCTGATACCAACTTGTAACACCCCAAAATTTGGAGTCAACAAAAACTTTCTTTTAAACGAAAGGGGTATACAAAATGTAACGCCATGGCGTGAGCTCTTCCCAAAAACGGGGTATAAGTAATGTCATAATTACAACGTTTGTAATCGAATAAACAATTACAATAACCAACTAGTCTAATTCCGTCTAGGAAGAAGACTACAAAAGGGTTATCGATCGCCATTGAATCCTACGGCCTAAAAGACCGGTTCTCCACATTCCCCGATGCTCACTCTACACCCGAGGCCTACTTGGGAACGACGTCCCTAGCACCTGAGAGACACATCGACACCAAACAAGTGTTAGGCTAAAGGAGCCTATGAGTTGTACAAATAATACCATACATGAAGAATATATTAAGACATGCGAGATATACAAGATTATACTAGCAATATAAATAGCATGTTAAATCGGTTTATTATTATCTTCGGAAACAATGGGAGCGACCCATTTCCCCCAACCAATACCCATAATTCGGTACTTCCGAACACCTCGATGCCATATCTATCATGACACCATCAGAGGCCCGCGCACCAAGGAGCAACCCGAGGGCCGACGACATAGGGGCATTCCTATTTCAGAACCTCCCAGCTGTTGGTGTTGAAATACTGTGTTGGTTCGTCCATGTTATTTAGTTACAAACAACCCCGATGTCATATCTATCATGACACCATCTGAGGCGTTTACGTACTGTCTAAAAAGACTCATACATTTGTTTCCACCTATCGTAGGTGTAAATCGAGGGTCTTAAGCCCTTTGCTCATTTCATTCATGTCACATGCTCGGATATCATATCCTTTTCACATAATTCCATGGCATATATGACTTCACGTATTTCGCATAAGTACATTCATCCTACAATTTCATGGATTCAACACCTATCATGTAGTATACAAATAATCTGCTTCATGTATTCGACTATATAATTCAAGTCATTCATATAGGCATAATCCTTCACACATTTCATGGGAAACCCTTAACTCGGCATAATAAGTATTTCATACCGTAATCACATCTATTCACAAAATCAATCAAGGAATGTAAAATCATCAAGATGATGTGCTCTCAGTTTTAACAAAATACTTTTAACAACTCACCTTAGGGTTTACACCCAAAACCCCCAAATCCTCGATTTAGGTCAAATACGAGAACGAACCTAAAATCAAGTAAATCGAACCTTAGGTTAGTTTCATAACTCCTATCACATAGATTATCCAACCTCAAATGGTTTAGATGAAGCTTAACTAGCCAAATCTTGAACACACCCTAGATGAAGAACACCTTGCAAAAATGGTGATTTGAGGTTGCGAGAGGTGGAGAAGATGAAGCCATGGAAGCCTCCACCCTCCAAACTAGTAGATCTAGCCTCCAACACTTCTCAAAACGTGAATTCCACCTAAAACAATACTAGATCTAAGCCAAGTATGGAAGAAAAGGTTTGGAGATGAAAAACCCCCAAATCGAAGCTTAAACTCGAAGGAGATGAAGAGATTACTTACACCAACGTTTTAGAACTCCCAAATGCTTGAAATCCATTGATTTATTCTTGAAGAGCTCGAAAAACCGAGAAGATAGCAAAAAGAATCGGGAGAAACGGAGTTCGGATGAGAAAGATATGACCAAATGAAAAAGAAGGCCATTTTAACGCGATTTCGGTCTGACAGACACCTAGCGATCGCTAGGTGTCTCAGCTAGCGGTCGCTAGCCTTAAAAAGGCAAGCAGAAAATGGGTTTTTATCACTAGCGATCGCTAGGAGTGAGGCTAGCGATTGCTAGCACCTGTGCGATTTCGGTGCATTCTTATTTCGGCCATAACTTCTTCGTTATAGCTCCGATTTCGATTCCGAAAGAAGCCGTTGGATTCGTATTTCAATTTCCCATCCAACAAGACTATAAAATCTAGGTTTTGATCAAAAGTCCTATTTTTCATAATTTTCTTAAAAGTTCTAAAGCCCGAAAATTACGGGTGTTACAATCCTCCCCACCTAAATAAAAATTTCGTCCTCGAAATTGCAAATGTTTTCCGAACCATAAAGGGTAACCTCGCTTAAATGTTTTGTGAAGCTAAGACATTACGCTTTCTCCATACCGTCGGTTAAATCACTATTGGACTTGGTTACGTTCACAATACGATCACTGATATGGTGGTCTCGTTTAAAAGTGGTTCATTAAAACACCACAAGCTACTACCTTACGTCTATCCTTCGAAACATAACGCGTTTATAAGGATAATATCACTAGAATACGCAACCTTAGGTCTTTGTATAGTTCAACCAAACCAAATCGACTAAATGCTATGGTTCAAGGTACCATACATCACTTGCCTCCTATTAAAGTCGATCACTCGGCTAAGAGTTACTTTACTACCAGGGATGTCTCCCACACTCACTAACGGTGTCTAGCCGTCGTCATTAATTCCCAAAGAAACTCGAAAATTCTGTCTACTCGCCTACGAGTACCATAAGGAAGGTAAGTTTCTTCACTTACCAAATCGCTAATTTCCAATAACTCCATAAACTTCCACATTCGCACTATCATAGCCCTTCTAATTATCCAATAACCTACGCAATTCAAACTTTGCCTTAGGTGACTAAATCTTGAATTTCGAAGTACAAATTCTCCCTGAAATCCATCTTGATTAACAAAAATACGGGTCCACTACTTGTCTCCATCAATACTTGTCATCATATCCTAAGTTTCATGCTTAGTCTGGCGTATCACGCCATTATGTCCACTACAAATTCTACCTCACATAACTCAATTATAAGTCACGTTTCCAAAATCACGTGTATATTCACAGAAGGTTCCTCTTCCAAGGCAATATTAATACACTGACAACATACACCACTCGGTCTATGTATGAAGTCATTAGTATACATCACACGATCACCAAATGTGGTACCACTGATAACATTTTCTCGATCTCTAGACTTGTATGGAGAATATTTCCTCATCTATACCACCAGTGTACTACTAAATTCTTTATTGAATCTTAGAGTCACGATATATAAATATATACAAACTTAACTTTTGTCATCCCTTCTAAGACCTTTAGATAGAAGTAAATATCCTCTTACAGTTTGTCTCTCTCGAATCCCAAAGAGACCTCATAACGTGGTCACTTAACCCGCTCGAACAAATCTCATTCCAGACGGTTCACTACAATCTCTTAGAAACATGTTCCAATAATCAATGGGACTTCTCCTTGTAATAGCCGATATGCACATCGTGCATCCATTTAGGTGGTGCTAACCAATTCTTCATACTTAGACCTGTCCACTTACAATGTCTTTACCTAGATAATAACAGATTTCCCTCTAAATGAGGGTCTCCCATCGGACCACCCTTCTTCCCGTGATCATGGGCAACACGGTACTCCTCAACAACACACTCGTAAGAGAGATACAAACTAAGTCCCTATGTAATCTAGTTTCGATCCACAACGAGCACGACACTACTCGTCCAATTTTCCAAGTGTCACTCCACTATATAATAGCATGCTCATAAAAGGTAGAACCAAATTAATTCATGTAGCACATTGAAGGATAGCATGCAATAAATTCGCACATGGGCATCGATTTTTCCACCAAAATGTTAGTACATCAAAGAATTCGATAACTCCAAAATTATGCATGGTAAACATTTATCGCAAGCACACAATCGGATACAAGCACACATGTATTTTACATAAAGACTTGACAACAACGGCATGACGCATATTCTCGGATAGTGTGAAGGCACATAGAATACATAACTTATACCATATTAATTGTACAACACTCCGACCCCAAAACTCTAGGTGCTTGCTATAACCCCCAACTAGTCTTACCAAGAGGCAACTAATTTCGTGCCAAACACCTATGAGTCGCACTCCTAGAGCTCAACAATATTCGGGGCTACTTAAAGAAAATCCAATTCGAATTTGCACACTTAAGGCTACTCATCGAAAATCAACCCTCATAATAAGAGGTCCATAATATGACTGTCACTCATGATAGACCTCTCAGGTTTAGCCTCCTTAGTGACCACTAACAAACTAGCCGTCATGCGACGTGAGTTCCCAACCAAATCTTGCGACACCTAGTAGTCCCAACAACCACGACATACTTAAGCGTAAAAGCATCAAATGCAACAAAATCCTAAAGTTCATCGTCGTGCAATTAATAATCCAAGCTTACCACTTCGTTATTTTGGAACCCAAAGCTCATAACTGAGCTATTTAAAATCGAAGCTTATAGTCAAACTATTAAAATCAAAGCTCGTAACTGCTGTTTAGAAATCCAAGCTCACAACCGAGCTATTCTAGAAACCAAGTTCATAACCGAGTCCTTTAAAATCAAAGCTCATAATCGAGCTATTTTAGAAATCAAATTCAAAACCGAACCCTTTAAAAATCAAGGCTCATAATCGAGCTATTTTAGAATTCGAGACTCGTTCCCCAAGTTCTTATAATCAAAACCGAGCACTAGCTCTAAACTCAATAGACCAAAAATTGACGTGTTTTAAAATAATTTTATATAGTTCACTCCATTAATGTGGATGTAACTCCCGAAGTCATTTGACCCAAAAATCCCAACACAGTTTAACAAAACAGTTACCCAAATGGGTCCACACTTTTATAAATCTCGTTTAAGCTATAATTCATGTGAAAACGTATTTATAATCCTTGTGAATCAAGTCATCTCGAAAATCTCATATTTGATTATTATATCAAAAGCCATTCAACATACGCACCCGGTAACACTCGACCATCGTTTGTTTAGAAAATAACTTTACGGAACACAACGTTTCGGAAGAACATTGTTTTGGCACATACGCCATTTTGCAAATCACTTAGAAAATATTCACGTGATAAAACGACCACTTTGTATAAAAACACCACAAAATTGTAGGCTACCTATTCCGCCAAAGTCATCCACCTACATTCCTCATACATACCATCAGTGGTCGCATTCATCTAAGCGATCTCTTCTAAGGTGCAAGTCCCTATACTGTACTAGGTAACACATCCCAAGTCTTACATTGATAGACTCCTATCTTAGTCTGGATTCTAGACTTATACCATAGATATTGCCTAGGGTATCTCCACATGTTCTTACCCCATACTATTCCAAGGTATCGGCCTTTCTCGACCATCCGCTCGACCTCTAGTCAATTACGAGTCAACCTATTTTATCTCAATGTTCAATCTCAAGTTAAAGCTATCCAATTCCTCTTACGGTCTTCCTCTATAAATCTAGATGATTGACACGGAGACACTAAGAGCGAGGGATCTCTAGAAGTAAGACTCATGTATAAATCGACTACTCAATTCAACAAATCAAACAGGTCTTATCACAAGAAGGAATATTCCTATTCCTAACAAGCACCCTCTTCGTAATCGAGTCAGTTTAAGGCTTAGATCTCCGTAACCTACTCGCATGACATACTACTTAATCTCTCGTTATCGTTTTGATATATAAGATGCATTTATTCTCCATACCTCTAATATCCACACAGTCTGACGAAGTAAACATTTTTCCGAAACATGCCTTCCAATCATGAATAATAATCTTACCACTAAACCAAACTCGAGTCAAGGCACTCATATTGCTTTCAAACCAATCATCAAACATAATCTTTAAATAAACTTAACATAACTAGGGTCCTTTACGACCGAGCATTCATCCTATCACAAGGAAATCAAGAAAAATAAGAATAGACTATCATACGTACCAACATTTATCCATCATTGCATCGATAGTAACCAAGAATACTCAAATGACGATACATTCATAACTCAGTAGCTAAGTGATTTATGAATAGATCGTACCCGAGATTCCCTGCCTCTATTGACGCAAGTTCTCGATCCATGTATTTTGTATCCCTAACGCTCTCCCCACCTAAGACTTTACCCATGGTAGGTGACATGTCTATTAGTGCACTAAGTTTAAGTCTAGGTATACTACGGTCAATACCTAGTTCCTTAAACTAAAGCTCTGATACCAACTTGTAACACCCCAAAATTTGGAGTCAACAAAAACTTTCTTTTAAACGAAAGGTGGTATACAAAATGTAACGCCATGGCGTGAGCTCTTCCCAAAAACGGGGTATAAGTAATGTCATAATTACAACGTTTGTAATCGAATAAAGAATTACAATAACCAACTAGTCTAATTCCGTCTAGGAAGAAGACTACAAAAGGGTTATCGATCGCCATTGAATCCTACGGCCTAAAAGACCGGTTCTCCACATTCCCCGATGCTCACTCTACACCCGAGGCCTACTTGGGAACGACGTCCCTAGCACCTGAGAGACACATCGACACCAAACAAGTGTTAGGCTAAAGGAGCCTAGTGAGTTGTACAAATAATACCATACATGAAGAATATATTAAGACATGCGAGATATACAAGATTATACTAGCAATATAAATAGCATGTTAAACCGGTTTATTATTATCTTCGAAAACAATGGGAGCGACCCATTTCCCCCAACCAATACCCCATCATTCGTTACTTCCGAACACCTCGATGCCATATCTATCATGACACCATCAGAGGCCCGCACACCAAGGAGCAACCCGAGGGCCGACGACATAGGGGCATTCCTATTTCAGAACCTCCAAGACTGTTCGGTGTGGAAATACTGTGTTGGTTCGTCCATGTTATTTAGTTACAAACAACCCCGATGTCATATCTATCATGACACCATCTGAGGCGTATACGTACTGTCTAAAAAACTCATACATTTGTTTCCACCTATCGTAGGTGTAAACCGAGGGTCTCAAGCCCTTTGCTCATTTCATTCATGTCACATGCTCGGATATCATATCCTTTTCACATAATTCCATGGCATATATGACTTCACGTATTTCGCATAAGTACATTCATCCTACAATTTCATGGATTCAACACCTATCATAGTAGTATACAATAATCTGCTTCATGTATTCGACCATATAATTCAAGTCATTCATATAGGCATAATCCTTCACACATTTCATGGGAAACCCTTAACTCGGCATAATAAGTATTTCATACCGTAATCACATCTATTCACAAAATCAATCAAGGAATGTAAAATCATCAAGATGATGTGCTCTCAGTTTTAACAAAATACTTTTAACAACTCACCTTAGGGTTTACACCCAAAACCCCCAAATCCTCCGATTTAGGTCAAATACGAGAACGAACCTAAAATCAAGTAAATCGAACCTTAGGTTAGTTTCATAACTCCTATCACATAGATTATCCAACCTCAAATGGTTTAGATGAAGCTTACCTAGCCAAATCTTGAACACACCCTAGATGAAGAACACCTTGCAAAAATGGTGATTTGAGGTTGCGAGAGGTGGAGAAGATGAAGCCATGGAAGCCTCCACCCTCCAAACTAGTAGATCTAGCCTCCAACACTTCTCAAAACGTGAATTCCACCTAAAACAATACTAGATCTAAGCCAAGTATGGAAGAAAAGGTTTGGAGATGAAAAACCCCCAAATCGAAGCTTAAACTCGAAGGAGATGAAGAGATTACTTACACCAACGTTTTAGAACTCCCAAATGCTTGAAATCCATTGATTTATTCTTGAAGAGCTCGAAAAACCAAGAAGATAGCAAAAAGAATCGGGAGAAACGGAGTTCGGATGAGAAAGATATGACCAAATGAAGAAGAAGGCCATTTTAACGCGATTTCGGTCTGACAGACACCTAGCGATCGCTAGGTGTCTCAGCTAGCGGTCGCTAGCCTTAAAAAGGCAAGCAGAAAACGGGTTTTTATCACTAGCGATCGCTAGGAGTGAGGCTAGCGATCGCTAGCACCTGTGCGATTTCGGTGCATTCTTATTTCGGCCATAACTTCTTAGTTATAGCTCCGATTTCGATTCCGAAAGAACCGTTGAATTCGTATTTCAATTTCCCATCCAACAAGACTATAAAATCTAAGTTTTGATCAAAAGTCCTATTTTTCATAATTTTCTTAAAAGTTCTAAAGCCCGAAAATTACGGGTGTTACAATAGGTATGTCACACATTCAATATTACTTATATTGTTACTTTGTTTATGGTTGTTTATTATCGATGATTGCTAACTTTAGATCATCTATACTATGCATATTAATTATTGTATGTAGCTCCCCCAATCAAGAAAATCCATGATATCAAAGTAAAAAATTATCAAAGCAAGCTACTCACCGAACATATATGTAGAAAAGTTATCGAAAAAGCCGACCACGATACAACGTTGAAGATCTTAGGATCTTCGACGTATGCAGCAGTCCAACACGGAACTCTAGAGGTCGTCAAAGAGTGCATTTCAACTTATCCCGACATAATTTGGTACACTGGTACCGATAAAGAGTTTCACTTGTCTCTAGAAGCCATTACACAACGCCAAGAACAAGTGTACAATCTTTTATCGGAATCATCTGCTCACAGGGTATACCAAACAACGTTGATCGATAATAAAGAAGAAAAGGAGAACTCGTTACATAAGGCTGCAAAGTTGGCCCCGCCTCATCGACTTAATGTTGTCACTGGTGCGGCTCTGCAAATGCAACGCGAGCTTCAGTGGTACAAGGTGATTGTATATACTAAAGTTATAACTAAATCTGTTCCAACGATTATTAGAATGAAATTGAGCAAAAGTACATCGTTCTATTAGCTTTTTTCTTAACAATATCGCCATCTTTGTGCAGGAAGTCGAGAACTTCATAGATCCATTGCTTAAAAACGCTTTGAACAAAGACAAGAAATCCCCAAAAACACTTTTTATCGATGAACATGAGGAGTTACTTAAGGATGCACAAAGATTGGATGAAAGAAGCATCGGCATCATGTACCGTGGTAGCAGCACTCATCGTGACAATGGCATTTGCAGGCGCCTTCACGATCCCAGGTGGAAACAAAGACGATGGCAAACCTTTATTCATAGACAAAGCAACCTTTCTGCTTTTCATCATATCAGATGCCATTGCTTTATTTTCTTCCACTACTTCAGTGTTGATGTTCTTAGGGATACTTACGACACGATTTGCACATGATGACTTCCTTTATGCGTTACCAAAGAGAATGACGATTGGGCTGGTATCATTGTTCACGGCGTTAGTCACAACTATGATCGCGTTCAGTGCAACTCTTGTGCTTGTGCTTGAAGATAAAGTGCCATGGATCGTAGCTCCGCTCGTTATAATTGCATGTATTCCGATCGGTTTGCTTGCTTGGCTGCAATTTCCCCTTCTCATAGAACTAGTTTGGTCTACATATGGACCAAGCATTTTTCGTAAACCAAAAGCTGATACTTAGTTTCGATATATATGCATTAGTCACCCTCATTATCTCTATTACTACAAATCGCTATTAAGTTAAATCGATCCAATGCAGCTGTCAATCAAGTGCAAGTTTTCAAATTCTTAGGGGAGTTTGGTTCACGGAATAAATTCTGAAGGAATGAAATCTGTTAAAGGAATTGGAATCTGGAATCTGGAAGGAATTGGAATGGAATGTTATCAGGTTTGACCAAGTGTTTGGTTGACATGAATGAAATGTAATCCGTCAAATGAATTGGAATCTGTCTGTTTGGTTTGTTAAGGAATTGAAATGGAATAACGAAAAATGACAAAAATACCCTTTCAGTGTTTTAATTTCAATTTAATTTTTCTAATTCAAAATATATAAAATAAAGATTATACAACCCCATAGTTGATTAACCTGACTTCTTTTGTTTTGTTTTTACCCATAATTCATTAATATGACTTCCATTGTGTTTTTACACATATATACTAAAATATTCAAATCAAAAATGGGTTGTAAGAAATGGTAGCAGCAGCAGAAACGAGGAAGAAGTACAACAACATATTCTTGAAGAACATTGAAACAAGACAAAAGAATGGTGGAATTCAAGATCTGTAGCATAAACGTTACCTAAATCGTAGCAGAAACTAAGACGGGTGGAGGTAGAGGAGCTATGGCATAAACCTAGATCCTGAAGAACAGTAGCAAAAAAGAGGAAGAACACCCAAATCGTAACCCTAAGGCTACCTGCACCTAACCCAATCAACCCACTCAACCCACTCACTTTTTTAATGCCACATCAGCTGCCACATCAGCTTTTGGTCAACCCTCTCTTTACCCTCCCATAACCCTCTACAACACACACCCAACCCTCTCACACAATACACACACAACACACACACGGCTTCATCGGCTTTAGGCAACCGCCAAGCCTGCCAACCCGCCGGTTTTGTAAGTGAAGCACCCAACCCGCCGGTTCATCTTGAAGCCGGCGGGCATACCCGCTGTGAACCCACAGCAACGGTGCGCATAGCCTAATAAACCATTGTCGACTTCAAAATTCAAATGGTAACCTAAATCGTAACCCAAATCGTAACCTAAATCGTAAATTCAAATCCCAATCGTAACCGATGGGGAAGCTGTTCGAAGAAGAAGATGACCAGTGGCAGGTTTGACAGAGTGTTCAAGAATCAAAGAAGAAGAAGAATATGGATGTCCGGTTTGACGAACAGGTGAAGGAAAGGGAAAGTAGTAGGTTTGATTTCAAGGGCTTTTTTGTCTTTATGATAGATTCCAAAGGAATGGATTTCAATTCAATTCCATCCCATTTGAGAAGGAATGGGTAAATCCATAAATGATGGAATCTCCTAAATTGAATTCCATTCTGTAGATAACCAAACAACAACAAGGAATCTGGTCAACAGAATTGACCATTCCAATTCCACCAGATTCCGACGGATTCCGACAAACCAAACACCCCCTTAGGGTTCGAACTTATCTCTTAAATCCTCTTGTTTCTACAATATGGCTATGTTTGGCAAAAATAAGCTAGCTTATAAGCTAGTCCATCCAAACATGTACCAGAAGCTAGCTTATAAGCTAGCAGCGTTTTGAAATGCTACTTTGAGTAGCTTATGAGAATCTTATTGTAGCTTTTTTCCAATTATACCATTTATTAATATTAATTATTAAATTCAAATACACCCTTTTTGGTCATTTTACATACTCATAAGCTAGTTTTTGTCAAACATAATTTGCTCATAAGCTAGCTTATCAGCTACTAGCAAGCTTATCATTCAACAGCTAGCTAGTTTATCAGCTACCAGCTAGCTTATCAACTAGTTTACCAAACATAACCTAAACAAGTGCTTTTGGGTGTTATCTGAATGTGATAAATCAAAAGTCAATAATATATCATATCTACGTACATAATCATTGGCTCTGTATGTTCATTATGTGATTTACGATTTCTTTTTACCATCTGCTCATGCATGCCCTCGACATTCCTATAAAGGCAAATAATTATTTAATAAGTTAGAGTCGATCTTCTCAATTATTATAAAAATGTGCCTTGAAATACAATGATGATGAGACTAGAAGAGCTCTTGCATTTACTTAAACCACATATGATGTCCCTGTTGATGATATTTATTACGGAAATGAGATGCAAACCATAAAGAATATATCTATTAAATGATATGGTTACTCAAATTTGACCATCTTTGAATTATAAATATCTTATTTTTCTCAAATATAATTCTTCAAGTCCTCGTGTTGATTTACTAATTTACTTTACGGTACAAATTTAATTCAGAACCATTGATAACCAATTATTTATGTTTTATTCATAATAAACATGATGACAAAAATACATAATATTCATATTAAAAATATATGATATTAATAATAAAAATATCATAAATATCATGAATAATGAAAATATATATGATTATTCATAACGAATGATCATAGTTATTCAGAATTATTCATTATTATATACTTTAAATAATTGGTTCTCAAAATATACATGTTCTCTTAACACTCCCCCCCCCCCCCCTCCTAACTTACGTGGGAACCTTCGTGTTTAAATATACGAATGTGCGTGACCTGCGAGCGCTAATATCTCATTGTCCCCTACGACGCCTTTACACGCACTAACGTCAAGGTATTCAAGCTTCTGACACCCTTTTAAGATCGCTACTAGATTGCCCCTTTCGATGATCGAGAACTATAGATCTAACAATTTTATGTCTGGGACTGGGAGTTGGGAAGCGATGGCCAAAGCTACATCTCCGTCAAGCCAAGGAACATAAACACATAAATGAACGAAGTTTTAACGGTTTTTTACTAATATTGGTGGTGGTCTTTTTCAAGCCAATTAAAGATGCAACATGTAAACCCTCCAAATCTTTCCAATTGCAAATTGAGTTTGAGACTTCAAAGTTGATCACATATATAGCTCAAATGGCCTGGTAACTCTAGAAGCTTTAAAGATGGACATCTACACATAAAAGTGGCAACAAAAATGAGTTTTTTCTTTGTTTGTTGGTGTAATTTTCACAACAAAATGTGTTTTTTAATCTTTTTCGTAATGGCTAAACCAACTTGTATTAACATAAATACGTCAATTACCTGTTAAGAATAGACAATACAAAAATGTGTAAGCTATTAAAATGAGTTAAAGTGGATTGTCCCACACTAGTACTTCCATCCAATAATACTACCAAAGGGGATCATATTACAAGTGCAGTTGTCATCGACCTAGTGAGTTCGAAGCCTTGTCCTGACAGGTCCTTAGCCCGATCAGCCAAATTTTTGGGACATGTCTGGCCCAAAAAATCCGACGTGAAATGGCCCAAAAAACTAACCTGAAAAGGCCCGATCTAACCATTTTTCAACACCACCTCGATTTAGGACAATCCTGCAAACAAAACGCAGAATTGGAATGGATTTGAGATCCAAATCCACCCCCCCCCCCTCTCGCGCGCAATCCATTATGTTCTCGCAAACCGAATGGGACCTACAGAGAATTTCAATACTGGGTCAATTTTGCTAATTGAACCCCCTCGATTCCATGCTTACTAATGTCAACATCAAACCTTTTTTACATATTCATGCTACATGTGTTAACCCATGAAAAGTTCAAATAACATTCTTAACTAGATTCTTTTTCTTCCGACATTCTTTAACTATGTCTTTTCGACAAGTATCTACTTTTGATATTATTTGCTTTATTCTTGATTTAATCACTTCATAAACACTAGTAATCTTTTACGAATTTGATATCAATCACCATTGTGTAATACTTTTTGTAACATCCCGCCTACCTCGACAACAATATTGTCCACTTTGCCTCTGGATTTAACCAGTGTGTAGCTCACAGATTTGTTTTTGGCGACCTGGTGAGGACTTTCCAGGAGGTCACCCATCCTGGTACTACTCTCACCCTAGCATGTTTAACTGCAGCGTTTCAAAAACATATCGTGCATTAGACCCCAAAACGCGTTGTTGTTAGGAAGACCAAGATATTACTTATAACACCCAACATCACTTATGTCCACGACCGATATGGAATACACCTAAGGTGTTACACTTTTGTTTTCTAGACTTTTATCCCCATCACATAGCCATTTATAATAATATCAAAATAAATACTTCCGATGGATTTCACTTAAAAATAATGTCTTGACAAGAAATATAGGGTCATGCTGGAGCATTAGATTCTTTTTCTTCCGACATTAGTCAACTCTTGCTTTTCGACAGATATCCACTTTTGATGTTATTTGCTTTATTCTTAATTTAATCACTTCATAAACACTCGTAATCTTTTACAAATTTGATATCAATTACCTTTGCATACTACTTTTGTTTTCTAGACTTGTATCCCCGTCACATAGGCATTAATAATAATATCAAAATAAATACTTCCAATGGATTTCACTTAAAAATAATGTCTTGACAAGAAATATAGGGTCGTGCTGGAGCGTTTGTATGGCAACTTTAATCCCTCATCATATTAGTTAAGATATGCATAAATACTCTCTTGCACACCATGGGGCGATCACGACCCAGCTCAACCCAACCTAATTAAGGATACCATTATGTGACAGACCCATGATTTGGATATCACCACATGCTCTTCACTTGGTTCGAACACGGGTAATTAGGAATACCATCCACTGACCTTTCCAGGATATCATCTAATCACTGGGCTAGACATGATTTGATAGTACGTATATCACAAATAAGAAAGTTCTCAAAATAAAACCCTCAACGCTATTAACTTCTTTCTCTCATGAAGAACAAAAACTGAACAAATCCTTCCAATGATATTGGAGTTAAGCAAAATTGATTTGTATCGTGATAATATCACAAAGAAAAATTAATAGACAAAAAAAATACCAGAGTTAATAAATGTCAGAAGAAAAATAATTTAATGAAGAATGTTATTTGACAGAGAAAAAAAACTCTTAAAATCATCCAATAATATGGGAATTTGATTTAGTTACATGTTAGTCGATGTGTTACTCAATTTGATGAAACGTCAAAGTTAATTTGTAACACAAAAGTCTAATGCTTGTAAGGACTTGAATTTGTGATATTTAGATTTCGTTTGGCAAAAATAAGCTAGCTGATATCTAGCTTATAAGCTAATCCATCTAAACATGTACCATAAGCTAGCTAATAAGCTGGCTTTTTGAAACACTACTTCGAGTAGCTTTTTGGGAGCTTATTATAGCTTTTTCCAATTATACCCTTATTAATATTAATTATTTAATTCAAAGATACTTTTTTTGGTCATTTTATATACTCATAAGCTAGTTTTTGTCATACATAATCTGTTCATAAGCCAGCTTATCAGCTACTAACTAGCTTATCAATCAATAGCTAGCTTATCAGCTACCAACTAGCTTATCAATTAGTTTACCAAAGATAACCTTAGTAAGTAAAATCATTGTTTTATCAACTAGGCTACCTTTAGAATATATATTTACTAAAATAAATCAGCAACTTTTTTTTCTCTCTCTAACTCGTGAAACATGAAAAGGAAAAATATACCTATGTAACATCTTTTACTTTCTTTCCAACTCAAAATATGCAAAAAGAACTTATTCCTTTTTATTTTCTTTCCTTATCTTGTTTACGAAAAATGCATCATAAAAGAATTAATAATATATATGCGAATCAACGTTAAACAGTAATACTATACCAAAATTTATAATTTGTATTTATACTGATTGTGAAGAACTTGTTGAAAATTTTGAATCGGAAAATGTTCGAATGATGGTCTTATTTAAATATATTTTGTATGTTACATTTATTACTAAACAAAGGGTATTACTGATGGACGAAATAGTCGTTAAACCGTCGAAAATAGGCTTTACTAATAGTTCTCAGACGAAAACTAGCATTGATAAAAAAAAATTGCTCAGTAAAAGCTAACGACAGTTTTCCGACGACACTTACTGACTATATTCAATTTACCAATAATTTTCCGACAAATTTCTTACGGTTTTCCAAACCCAACACACCTCCCCCCTCTCCCAGCATAAGCCATTAGTCTATACCTATTTCAGTATAATACGTGTGCCTAATGCATGAAGGGAGGTTCAAAATCGAGAACTTAATTGCTCTGATACCAAATGTTAGGATCAAAGGTGTAACCACCAGGACCAAAAGAATCTCGAGTGTCCAATGTGTCACCCTTAATATTTATAGAACAAGTCCTTATAGCTCTTTCAGTATAAAACCCTTAAGTATACGGCTAATGCTGGAACTCAGACCCTATAAATCTGGACCCAACAATCAATACCAAGACCTTGATCCTAAGCGATGATTATCCAATAATATCTAAACTAAAGTGGAACCAAAAAAATTAATTATTTAAATCCACAATTAAAAAGTAAAGACAGTTGAACAAAACTAAATAGCACGATAAATGTACTAGACATAACCTATGAACGTAAAGAATAAAGATGCATAAGAATAAGTAATAATGAAGTAAAGGACGAAAAGTACATAAAAATCAAAGCTTGATAATAATCGACAAGAATAAAAAATGATTCATTAAGTAATATAATATTCGAACAAAATGAAAACTAACCATATAAGCTAAGATAGATGTGCTCAGGGATTTGTTGGGTTTGAGTAGAAATCCTGATTATGCCATGTGTGTGTATGTGTGTGTGTGTGTGTGTGGGAGGGGGGGGGGGGGGGGTTGGGATGTGTTGGTGTTCAACTCACCACGTCCATTTTTATGGAATCCATCCGGGATGGGAAAGAAGAAAATCAAATATGTGTGGATCCCAAAACAACCTACGATCATGTGATAAATGTATAAAATCAAATGTACTTAATATATACAAAGGTTTAAGAACTATATATAATGACTTAATCATTTGATAACTTCAATTTTATTAGTATTATGAATTAATGGGATAATTAATGTTATTAAAAAAATGAATACTAGCTAATGCATTCTTTTAGGAAATTCAAATTCCATATATACGTTAATAAAGGGGATATAAATATCATGTAGCATACATAAACACACATGCACAATTAAATGTGCGTACACCTGAACACGTTGCGGATGCAAGATAAACAACCTTTAAAAGTTATCATCTTATTCACAACGTATATATTCACAGGGTTCGTATGGTGTTCACAAGTGTTAGATTTAGTTTTTTCAGTTGATATTCATAATATGTTCACAAACTATATCAAATCTTGCAGATTTAAAATATTTTCATAATTCCTTCACAAACTATAATTGGTTCCTATAATGATTTGTTCATGCACATTCAATTTGTGTGCTTACGGTAAATGAGCGAACAGAGGAAAAGAAAGTTAAAATTATATTAGATTTTACTTCAAATTATTTCTTATCTAAATTAAATTAAATTTTACGGATCTCACAAGCAAGAATTTAGTTCTTGAAATATAAACCATCAACGCTATTAACTTGTTTTTTCTCATGAAGAACAAAAATTAAAGAAACATCGGATCTTTTTCTTTTCTTTCCAACTAAACAACACGCCAAACACAATTATTATCCTTTATTTTTTTTTCTTTACTTCTATTTTTAATTAGAAATTGTTGGTCCCAAACAATCAAACAATAAGAGGATTTATGAGAGAAATTGATAAACAAAAGATGAAGTGTTCTTGATATTATTGGAGAGCTCTCTAAGAACAAGAAAACACACACACAAACACACTAAATGACTCTCATTGGAATGGTTCTCACACCTTTCTCTCAACCCTAAACCCCTTTATATATGGGGCCTAAATATAAAAGCCCAAGCCCAAGCCCAATAGCTAAACTAACTAGTTAAACACTAATTAAACCTACTCAAAGCTTACTTTATAAAACTTTCACTAATTAGGACAATTTGGTCCTAACAATCTCCCCCTAAAGTTTTATAAAGGAAGCATATCTGATCTTCTCCCCCTTGCTTTCTTCAGAAAACTTTAGTGGCGTTCGGCTACATTTTGATCTCCAAGCTCCCCCTCGATTGTAGCTCTTTATCTGCAGTTTCAACTGGACCAGATCCGATTTGCAATAACCGCGACTGATTGCGCAAACTACAGCTCGACCTGTAAATAACTCGACACGTCTGATAACCGCAGAATACAACAGCTTGTACCAGAGCATGTTGCTTCATCCAACTATGTTGATCTCCCACCAAGAAAAACAAAGGGATAGATGCATGTGTGAGTTACCGTGCAGATCAGCAAGAAAAATAACGAATCTGTCTTTGACCGCATGTTGAGTAAGATTTCAGCAAAAGAGCTCTAAATCTAATAAGCTCACAACAGGGAAACACTGAAGCTTGGATCACCGAAACACCGTATGGCATGAAAAACTGGGAGTAGATGCAGAACGAGATACTTTGCTTTGATCTCTCTACTGCTCAGAAAATAGTCGATTTCCTAAAATCTTCCAAAATGTCAAGTAATCAAATCCAGATCTAGTCTTCTTAGTCAGATGGATGACGACCGTCACTCAAAATTCTAGATCGCAACCAAGCCTCCACAACGATAAAATGGTTAGGAACTGAGCACATAACAATAGTACAATTTACTGAAGGTGGCATCCAAAGGAAAAACTCAACTCTCACGCCTAAGAGGAATAATTCCATCTAATAAAACTCTAGAATAATGGTTGTAGAGCGTCAGCCTTCTGAGTAATCTAACCAAATGCAGAATCCGATCACCGTCGTTTTGAAATCGATACAAATTTGACATGACTTCAAATAATCTGGAGCAGTTGGGAAACGAGAGAAATTCAATTTTCATGATTGGGCTAAAATCTGGGTTGATGAGATCTTTACGAACCAATTGGGAAAGAAAGGTGGCTATTTAAGCGCGAGGATTTTGAAGCGTAACTGTGTTTGAATTTGGGTGGGTCTAGAGCGCAGCGGAAAGTGATCAATCATTTGGGCCAAATTAGCATCAAAGCCCATTAAGAAATTGTGGCCCAAAAAGAATAAAACTCGAAAGCTCGATTGATCGCATAATCTTGAAGAACATGAAAGCGCATCTGAAGATAATTCCCGAACTGAAATTGAGCAATTTAGCATCATCGGGAAGAAATTCTGACAAATAGTCCCAAACCCCGAATCCTGGAAGTCTCCGATCAGAAAAATTAAATTTTCTGAAATAGATGTGAAAATCTCAAACTCCAAGGGCTGAATTTGTAAAAATCCAGAACTTTGAACTCAAGGGGTTAATCTTGTAAATATTCAGAACTTGAACTTGAGGGACCAAATCTGAATATGTTTGAAACTTGAAGTGCAGGGACCAAATCTGACAGAACTTGAAAGAAGAAGTGCAGGGACTGGATCTGAAAACTTCTCCAAAGATGACAAATAAATATATCTAGAAACTCCAGGGGCTGGCAGCGTCATGTCTTGAAACTTAAAAATTTAAAATGCCAACCACCTCAAACTTCAAGGACTAAACTCGCCAAAGTCATCAAACTTCAAATTAAATGAAGTGGTCACGTGATTCGGGAAAACATTTCCCGAATTGAGTTTCAAGGTTTTTTTTTTATTCGAGACCCAATTTTTTTTTCTCCTTTTTTTCAGATAAACATGTGATTGAGTCGAAGAGTTCATACTTGGAATCGGGAGACTTGAAAAATTAAAGGTTCCACTCAAGAACGAGTCGGGAAACTCGAATACCCGAATCGGGTTATTCATGTTTCCCGAGTCGGGATATGAAAGATCAAAGGTTCCCCTTAAGAACGAGTCGGGAAACCTCGAATACCCGAGTCGGGTTATTCATGTTTCCCGAGTCGGAATATAATCACAACCCAAACGTCAATCTTCATCATCTCCATCAAGATCCAAACCCCAAAACTCAGATTCAAACTTTTCTTCAAGAACAATGCTTCAAAACCCAAAAAAAATCCTCTTTGAATGATTCCATAGGAACAAACAAATCTATTGATTTGTTTGGCTCTGATACCATTTGTTGGTCCCAAACAATCAAACAATAAGAGGATTTATGAGAGAAATTGATAAACAAAAGATGAAGTGTTCTTGATATTATTGGAGAGCTCTCTAAGAACAAGAAAACACACACACAAACACACTAAATGACTCTCATTGGAATGGTTCTCACACCTTTCTCTCAACCCTAAACCCCTTTATATATGGGGCCTAAATATAAAAGCCCAAGCTCAAGCCCAATAGCTAAACTAACTAGTTAAACACTAATTAAACCTACTCAAAGCTTACTTTATAAAACTTTCACTAATTAGGACAATTTGGTCCTAACAGAAATACATCTTATTAACTTAAAAGAATTAACTATATGATATGAGCTAATGTTAAAGCTTTTAAAAATACCCGATTTTATTAATAGCATTTTAACTATAATAATAAGTAAAACTGATCTAAAGAGTGACCACTTCATCAAAATTTAAAATCAATATTTATATTGATTTACAAATTATATTGTAACATCCCAATTCCCAAAACATTCATTAAAAAGGAAAGTGACCAATATTCTCATAACAAGCGGAAGCTCGTCCAAATTTACATCCAAAACGAAAAAGTTGAAACTTTAAACCATAAACCAACCCGGATCTCAAAAGAAGATGTTTATGAAAAAGTAATAGGAAACTGGTTTTGAAACATAAAAGAGTTCATCATCAAAGTAAATCTTGTCCTCTCAACTATCTCGACTGAACCGCGGTCCCGGAGCTTCAAACGGCAGCCTTCTCCTTTCCCTTACGGGAAGTACCTGACACTAAAAAGATAAAACAACAACGGGGTAAGCATAAAGCTTAGTGAGCACACACATAACCACTTACCATCATGCAACACAATCACTTCACAAGCAATTAACATAACATGCAATCTCCAACCTTCCCTACGGCTCAACGCCATTAAGGAAGGACATATGACACTGGTACCAGGCCTCTCCAAATTCCCTAGGGGTATTGCTACCACCATAGGTACTCTCCCAAGTTCCCGAAGGAATACATCACATAATCACATGCAAACATAACCATGTACACATAATAACAAGGGTTAAGTGAGGTACTCACCTGACACGTTGATTAGTAAGCTTCCTTAACTAGTACGACAATCACTTCGTAGCACCTAATCATAACACATGCACATATATATCAAACAATGCCCAAAATGGGTACTTAACTCAAACCCGACTCCCTAACGTGAAATGGCCAAGCTAACCTCGACCAATTTCCCCGAAACTTCACCTAACATCAAGTTACATAAGCCCCTAGGGGTCCACAAGCCAAAGAACCCCAAACGAGCCCAAAACGGAAAACTCAAAAATCTGGACAGCACAAACGGCGGGTCGTCCCGAGGGTCACCACCCGCGGCTTGACCCGCCGATAAACGGAGGGTCACCACCCGCGGATTGACCCGCGGTTACCTGCAGACCCAAAATCCTAAGTCGCAGAATGCGACTGCAGCCGGGATTTCAACCCCAAGTCCCCAATTTCGCTAAAACAACTCAATTGTACATTTATACAACATCTATGATCGATATCAAGCATAAATAAACATCCAATTCCGTCGATTACACTCCAATTGATGATCAAACGATCATCAATTTCCATCACAATACTAATCCAAACTACTACCCAAAACATTGAAAACAAGGCAAAACAACTAAAAGTTCTTACCCTCGATGCAAGCAACGTGATCAATTACGCAATCGACCGCTACAAATCTCCACTTGAAACCCCCTTGCCTCAAATCCCAAATCGCCTCCTTTTCTCCTCTCGTACGTTCTCTGGAAACTGCCTAGAGGATCTGAGGGTTTTTCCTTTCTATAAACACCACCCTCATCCCTTGCACTTCCGAAATATACACTACAACCCTCCGACTCCTAAAACATGACAAATAAACACTTAAACCATCTAATCAAGTTATAAGGGAAAAGTAAAAAAAAAACGGGTGTTACAACTCTCCCCCACTTACCGAGATTTCGTCCCCGAAATCGCCTATGCTTGGAACAACTCAGGGTGGTTCCTTCGCATCTCCTCCTCGGGCTCCCACGTCCACTCTGAACCTTTCCGATGCTCCCATTGGACCTTAACGATCCCTATCTCTTTGTTCCTCAATGTCTTGGTCTTTCTTTCCAAGACAGCTATCGGCTTCTCCGCGTAGTTAAGCCGCTCGTCCACCTCGATATCCTCCAACGGTACAAAGGCCGATTCATCCGCTAAACACTTCCGAAGCTGGGACACATGGAAAGTGTCGTGTATCTGACTGAGCTCTGGCGGTAACTCAAGTCGATACGCAACCTTCCCGATACGAGCTATTATCTCAAACGGCCCAATGAACCTTGGACCTAACTTCCCTCGCTTCCTGAACCGTATCACCCCTTTCCATGGCGATACCTTCAGAAGCACTTTATCCCCCACACTAAACTCCAAATCCGACCGTCTCTTGTCCGCATAGCTTTTCTGGCGACTTTGAGCTGCCTTCAGCCGCTCACGAATCTGCTGAATGCTCCCGATCGTCCTCTGAACGATCTCCGTACTTCCCAGCTCTCTCTGACCAACCTCTCCCCAACAAATAGGAGTTCTGCACCTCCTCCCATACAACATCTCGTAGGAGGCATGCCGATACTGGCATGGAAACTGTTATTGTAAGAGAATTCAACCAAGGGAAGATGAGATTCCCAACTACTTCCAAAATCCAAAACACATGCCCGAAGCATATCTTCGAGAGTCTGTATAGTCCTCTCGCTCTGACCGTCTGTCTGAGGGTGGAAAGCCGTGCTGAACTGAAGCTTAGTACCCAACTCCTCGTGAAATCTGCTCCAAAAGCGTGAGGTGAACCGAACGTCTCGGTCCGAGATCACCGTCACCGGCACTCCGTGCCTCGCCACTATCTCCCGGACATAGATGTCCGCTAACACCTCTGAAGAAGAGGCCTCCCGTATCGCGATGAAGTGGGCACTCTTCGTCAGTCGGTCAACCACCACCCATATTGCGTCATGCTTCCTAACCGTCCTTGGTAGCCCGGTAATCAAGTCCATGGTCACGTGCCCCATTTCCACTCGGGTATCTCCAAAGGTTGAAGTTTCCCATGTGGCTTTTGATGCTCCGCCTTAACCCTTAAGCATGTCAAACACTTCTCCACATACTTAGCCACATCTCTCTTCATGCCTGGCCACCAATAGTCGGTCCTCAAGTCACGGTACATTTTGGTGGCACCGGGATGGATTGAGAACTTCGACTTATGGGCCTCATCCAGAAGTGTCTGCCTCGCCTCGCACGAGGCTGGAACCCACACTCGACCGTATCGAGTCAACAATCCCCGACTGTCGGCCGCCAACTGATCCACTTGACCCTTTATCCTCTCCCTTTTCTGATTATCAGCCTTAATTGCCTCCACTTGAGATTGACGTATCAACTCTATCAAGGAAGTTGACACGGTCAACCTCATACACGGTACTCGAAGCAGTAGAATACTCCCCTTCCGACTCAAGGCATCCGCCACTATATTCGCCTTTCCCGGGTGGTAGAGGATCTCACAATCGTAGTCCTTTACCACCTCCAGCCACCGCCGCTGCCTCATGTTGAGATTCTGCTGATCCATAAAATAACGGAGACTCTTGTGATCCGTATAAATGGTACAGTGAACCCCATACAAGTAGTGTCGCCATAGCTTAAGTGCGAACACCACCGCAGCCAACTCCAAATCGTGGGTTGGGTAGTTTACCTCATGTGTCTTTAGCTGACGAGACGCATAGGCAATTACCCGCCCCCTCTGCATAAGGACGCTGCCTAACCCGTGATTGAGGCATCACAGTAGACTGTCAGGTCCTCTACTCCCTCCGGTAAGGTCAAAACCGGAGCCTCACACAACTTCCTCCTCAACGTATCGAAAGCTGCCTCTTGCTCCTCACCCCAAACAAAGCGCTCACTCTTCCTCGTCAACCTGGTCAACGGAACTGCTATCTTGGAGAAGTCCTGGATAAACCGACGGTAATAACCGGCCAATCCGAGGAAACTCCTAACCTCCGTGGGAGTCTTCGGTGTCTCCCACTTCATCACCGCCTCCACTTTCGCTGGATCTACCTTTATGCCTTCTCGGTTTACAAGATGCCCCAGAAATTGGAATTCTTGTAACCAGAAGTCACATTTGGAGAATTTCGCGTATAACTTCTCCTTACGCAAAACCTCCAACACTTCTCGCAAATGCTCCACATGTCCTCCTTCGATTTGGAGTAGATCAGTATATCGTCTATGAAAACGATCACTGACCTATCCAACATCGGTCTGCAAACTCTGTTCATCAGGTCCATGAACGCCGTCGGTGCGTTCGTCAAGCCAAAGGGCATCACGATAAACTCAAAGTGCCCATATCTGGTCCGGAAAGCTGTCTTGTGCACATCCTCCTCTCGAACCTTCAACTGGTGGTACCCCGAACGAAGATCTATCTTCGAGAACCAAGCGGCTCCCTGAAGCTGATCGAAGAGATCATCGATCCTCGGAAGTGGGTATCTGTTCTTCACCGTGAGCTTATTGAGCTCTCGGTAGTCGATACACATCCGCATCGACCCGTCCTTCTTCTTGACAAACAGGATTGGGGCTCCCCAAGGTGAGGTGCTCGGGCGGATGAACCCCTTATCCAACAACTCCTCCAACTGCTTTGATAGCTCTTGCATCTCCGGTGGGGCTAACCGATACGGGGCCTTTGCTATCGGCGCCGCCCCCGGAACAAGGTCTATCCGAAACTCCACCTGCCTCTCGGGTGGAACGCCAGGCAAGTCATCCGGGAATACATCCGGATACTCGCTGACCACCGGTACATCTGCAACTGTCTTCTTCCTTGCCTCTTCGCAACTGTCGACCACGTAAGCCAAGAAGCTATGTCCTCCGTGGAGGACATGCTTTCTAGCCTTAGCTAGCGTGCACAACTTTGGTAATTTCTTCCGTCTTTCGCTCAGGATAGTTAATTCTCCCCCACTTGGGTTCCGAATCACTACCCGCTCGTTCTCGCAATCAATATGACCTCCATTCCGACCCAACCAATCTACTCCTACTACAACATTGATCTCCCTCATAGGAATTGGGATGAGATCAATTCTGAACTTGACTCCAAAAATCTCTATTATGCTGTTCTATACACATGCTTACATAACCGATATTTCTGAGCTGCTATCTCTACTTCTAACGGGCTGTCTAATCTACCCCTTACATGCATGAAGTTCTTACAAAAAGCATACGACACAAATGACTTGCTAGCACCCGAATCGAATAACACAAGAGCAGGTACAGAGTTGACAGGAAAAGTACCTGTCACCACGTCCGGCTCCTCCCTGGCCTCCTCGGCCGTCAACTGAAACACCCTAGCGCGGGTCCTCGGTGCCTCTACCTTCTTGCCTGAGCTCTCCGTCTTCACTGGCGCTGCTCCCGACGTCTGAGTTGCCCCATCAGACTGAGGGCACTCATTCGCTACATGACCCGGTCGGAAGCATTTGAAACATAGCCTCATGGTCACCTTGCAATCCTTGCTGAAATGGCCCGGTTGCCCGCATTTGAAGCAGGTTCCCGACCCCATCCGACACTCCCCCAAGTGATGACGTCCACACTTAGGGCAGTTCGGAAACTCCTTCTTCACCACTACCCTGGCTCTGTCGGCTTGAACTTCTTCACCGGCTGAGTCTGCGTCTGAACTGTCTCTGCTTTCTTCCTCTTATTCTGCCTCTCGAGCTCTAGCTCCCGAATCCTAGCCACCTCGTGCATGCGATGGAAGGTCTTGCACTCTGACATCACCACAAATTCTCGAATCTGGGTTTCAGAACCTCCACGTAGCGAGACATCTTCATTCGCTCACTTGCCACGTATTCAGGGCAAAAGAGCGAACGCTCCAGGAATAGATCGGTGATTTCGTTCACCGTCTCAGTCGTCTGCTTCATAGCCAGAAATTCCCCAGTCAGCCGCTCTACCTCCACCTGAGGCACATACTGCTCCTTGAACAGTTCCTTGAACTGTTCCCAGGTCATAGCAGCGATCTGCTCCGGAGTCCGCGTCCGGTTGATCAAGTTCCACCAATCCTTTGCTGCCTTTCTCAACAGGTTCGAAGCGTAACGAACCTTCATCTCCTCAGAACAAGAACTGGTGAGGAAAGCTCCCTCCACCTCAGATATCCAGCGAGAGCTGGCCACCGGGTCCTTCTGCCCGTTAAACTGTGGTGGCTGACAAGCCGAGAAGTCCTTGTAAGTAGTGACCCTCGACTGCCCTCCACCCGACCCCCCAGAACCACCAGGCCTAGCGGCCACGGCTGCCTCCACCTGACTGCGCATTTCGTTCGTCAACTCTTCCTTCATTTGGGCGAAATAGCCCGGAAGCATATCATGCAGTGCCTCTCCCACTTCCGCTGCTATCATTTCCCTCAAATTCGGGATCTCCTGGTCCCCCACTGCAGCTGCCTTCTTGGCGTTCTTTACTGGTCTCCCCATACTGATTCATAAAACATATAGCTTTTAAATACCACATAACTCCCCCTCCCATCCCATGCTAGCTCGAGCCAATGGCTCTAACTTCATATCTTTCCTCTCCACATGCTCCTTAGGGGCCTACTAGACACTCAGTGGACACACACGTGGGTCCTATCATGCCACTACCCCTTCCCAAACAACATCGTTGGTTCATAGAACTCTTGTAACCATGTCAATTCCCAACATGTACAGTGTACTTGCAATGATATGGGCCCTTATACCATTGTAACTACACCCTACATGCCTAGCCTCAACACCATTACTTAAGTCCTAATCCCCTTCTTAGTTGTCATGCACATTAACCAACTTTAAACTTCCATAAAGTATCTAACAGTTAAATACGTATCCCTATCATGCTTCTACTCTTAACCACATATCAAAAAGCCGAAGTAAAGCTTTCATGCACACATACAGTCATAACAATTATCAACAGTTCATGCTCAAATTTAACCGCATGCACTAGTAATCCACATATCTAGTGTTCATATCTTACACATGCTATACATTTATATCATACATAACAACATGCTCAACAAAAGAGGTTAATGTGCTCACCCCCGTTCTGGCGCCCCGGTCTGCAGTTCAGTCTTACTACTCACCTCTCCATAAAACTTTCCTTTGGTTACTTTTGTTTACAAAAAAACAAGCTTTTGGTTTAAGTTCAAGTATCCACCACTTGTGAATACTTGATTCTCTTAAACCTAGGCTCTGATACCAACTTGTAACATCCCAATTTCCCAAAACATTCATTAAAAAGGAAAGTGACCAATATTCTCATAACAAGCGGAAGCTCGTCCAAATTTACATCCAAAACGAAAAAGTTGAAACTTTAAACCATAAACCAACCCGGATCTCAAAAGAAGATGTTTATGAAAAAGTAATAGGAAACTGGTTTTGAAACATAAAAGAGTTCATCATCAAAGTAAATCTTGTCCTCTCAACTATCTCGACTGAACCGCGGTCCCGGAGCTTCAAACGGCAGCCTTCTCCTTTCCCTTACGGGAAGTACCTGACACTAAAAAGATAAAACAACAACGGGGTAAGCATAAAGCTTAGTGAGCACACACATAACCACTTACCATCATGCAACACAATCACTTCACAAGCAATTAACATAACATGCAATCTCCAACCTTCCCTACGGCTCAACGCCATTAAGGAAGGACATATGACACTGGTACCAGGCCTCTCCAAATTCCCTAGGGGTATTGCTACCACATAGGTACTCTCCCAAGTTCCCGAAGGAATACATCACATAATCACATGCAAACATAACCATGTACACATAATAACAAGGGTTAAGTGAGGTACTCACCTGACACGTTGATTAGTAAGCTTCCTTAACTAGTACGACAATCACTTCGTAGCACCTAATCATAACACATGCACATATATATCAAACAATGCCCAAAATGGGTACTTAACTCAAACCCGACTCCCTAACGTGAAATGGCCAAGCTAACCTCGACCAATTTCCCCGAAACTTCACCTAACATCAAGTTACATAAGCCCCTAGGGGTCCACAAGCCAAAGAACCCCAAACGAGCCCAAAACGGAAAACTCAAAAATCTGGACAGCACAAACGGCGGGTCGTCCCGAGGGTCACCACCCGCGGCTTGACCCGCCGATAAACGGAGGGTCACCACCCGCGGATTGACCCGCGGTTACCTGCAGACCCAAAATCCTAAGTCGCAGAATGCGACTGCAGCCGGGATTTCAACCCCAAGTCCCCAATTTCGCTAAAACAACTCAATTGTACATTTATACAACATCTATGATCGATATCAAGCATAAATAAACATCCAATTCCGTCGATTACACTCCAATTGATGATCAAACGATCATCAATTTCCATCACAATACTAATCCAAACTACTACCCAAAACATTGAAAACAAGGCAAAACAACTAAAAGTTCTTACCCTCGATGCAAGCAACGTGATCAATTACGCAATCGACCGCTACAAATCTCCACTTGAAACCCCCTTGCCTCAAATCCCAAATCGCCTCATTTTCTCCTCTCGTACGTTCTCTGGAAACTGCCTAGAGGATCTGAGGGTTTTTCCTTTCTATAAACACCACCCTCATCCCTTGCACTTCCGAAATATACACTACAACCCTCCGACTCCTAAAACATGACAAATAAACACTTAAACCATCTAATCAAGTTATAAGGGAAAAGTAAAAAAAAAAATGGGTGTTACATATATTTAGCTCAGTTAGTCTTCCTAAAGACGGTAACATCATGGAGGAGGGGGGAGTTGTGGATGGCATCCCAGTCTACCCGGGTTCGAATACAAGGGGGTCAATTTTAGGGCCTGAGGAGTACCTAGTCCTTGGGCCGGTCTAGTCATAGACTGGGCTGCCCCCTTGTTAGGATTAAAACTGTTGCATTACCACTGTTGAAGATTAACACTGCTGGCTTTGGAGTGATTACCACTGCTAGTTTATTTGAAGGTTACCACTGCCAGTATGTGAGTCAACACTGAAGATCAAATTACCACTGCCTTTGAAGATTACCACTGCTTGAACAAAGTTACCACTGCTGATGTGAAGTTAACACTGCTTTTGTTCTTACCACTGCTGATAAGATGATGATAAGGAAAGGATTGCGATGATTGAAGATATGAACAAGATACGATCTGCTTGGAGATATTTTAGAGATTATCTAGTGAATCTAGTTTCCTTATTGTTATATTGTAATTCGTATATATAGCTGATAGGTTTATCATTGTTAGATACGAGTTTTTCATAGCTTTTGTTTTAGAATTAAGAGCCTCAAGATTGTTCTTGTAATCCCTGCAATAGAGAAGTATTGCACGTCTGTTTGAGCTTGTTCAAACAGATTGGGGCTTGAGTTTGTAATCATTAAGCTATTGAAATCAATACACATACAGTTTGTTCAAATCCATTGTTCTGTTCATATAATCAAAGTGTTATTCCGCAAACTTCTTTGATTAAAGTTTTCTGTTCTTGATATATTGATCCTGTCAAGTGGTATCAGAGCTAGTTTAATCCAGAAAACTTGTTTACAATGGATGCTCAGGATACAGTCTAGGTCTCAAAAGTTCCCATGTCGAAACCCAATGAATTTGACATGTGGAAAATCAGGATCCGTCAATACATGCTTCTCACAGACTATGGTATGTGGGAAGTTGTTGAAAACGGACCTGGTGTTGATGAAGCTGTTGCTGAAGGAGGTGCAAGGCCCCCACCCAGATCTGATGCTGACAGAAAGAGAAGGCAGACTGAGATGAAAGCCTTGAGTACTTTGTTGTTGGCCATTCCCAATGAATACCAACATCAATTCAGTACTTATACAGATGCAAAGTCTCTCTGGACTGCTCTAGAAAAGAGGTTCTCTGGAACCAAGAGCATAAAGAGGAACCAAAAGGCTATTCTGAAACAGCAGTATGAGAATTTCACATCCCTAAAGAATGAATCTATGACTCAGACCTTTGATAGATTCAACAAGCTGATTGGAGAGCTGGCAATTGTAGATGTGAAGATGGATAAAGATGATGTGAATAGAAAATTCCTCAGATCTCTTGGAGAGGAATGGACTATTTACACTGTCTCTTTCAGGCAGGGTGATGACTTGGAAAACAAGGAACTTGAGGATCTTTACAATGATCTAAGGATCTTTGAAGCAGAAGTGGAAAAGAAGAAGAGACCTATTGGATACACTCATAATACTGCTCTTCTTTCTGAAAACCCTAATTCCTTCAATACTACTGCTTTTAATAATACCACTGCTACCTATAATACCACTGCTAATGAAACTGTCTCTAATGTAAATTCTTGTTCATCTCAGGAAACCAATGAGGATACAGTGCTGGAAGCTTTCTTGGCAAGTCATGTCAAGTCATCATTGATCAATGATGACTTGGACCAAATCAATGCAGATGATCTAGAAGAGATAGATATCAAGTGGCAGATGGCCATGCTTACTCTGCGGATGAAGAGGTTCATTAGAAGAACTGGAAGGAACAACTTTGATCTCAAGAGAGGAGATAAGGTTGGATTTGACAAATCCAAGGTGCGATGCTACAAGTGCAATGAACCAGGGCACTTTGCCAGAGAATGCAAAGGAGTAGCCACCAACAATCAGACCAATGGAGGTATATCTGCACAAGCTCCTAGATTCAACAACAGGGGGAGCAACTCAAACCCTAGTTCTTCTCAAGCTCTGGTGTCTCAAGAGGAACAAGGATTTGATTGGAGTGATCATGCTGAAGAAGCTGTTCAAAATCAAGCCCTCATGGCTGAAATCAAAGAGACTGAAATTCCCACTGAGGTATCTTCTAAACTCTGCTCTGATTTATGTTTAGAAACTGTGAAAAAGTATAGGGATCACAATCAGACCATGAGTGATAGTATCAAGAAGATGGAGAGAGAGAGAAGAGAGTATGTTAAGATCATAGACAACCTGGAGGATCAAATAAAGGCCTACAAAGCCAATGAACTTCAGTTTGAATATGATCATAACTACTGGAAGTGGGAAAAGAAAGAGCTTGAGAGAAAACTATCTAAAGAGAAGGAGGAAGTAGAGAGTGCTAGGAAGGAATTGTCCAAAGCCAAGGAAGACCTAGATAAATTTTCAAAGTCATCTAAGGCTTTAGAAGCAATTATAAGAGCACAAGTGACTGATGACCTGAAGAGAGGAATAGGTTACAATAGTACCCTCCTCCTTACAATCAAAATTATATCCCTCCTACAACTGACCTTCTTGATAGAATGGACAGAAATGAGATGAAAGAGGGACTAGATAGTGTAGATCCAGTTGACTCAGAGGAGGAAACAGATAGAAAAAGCACTGCAGAGACCATTCCTGATGACAACCATCTTCTCACCAATGAGAAAGGTGGTATGCCATTCATCCCTAGCAAAAAGGTAGAGACCACAAAGAAAGATAAAGGGAAATCTGTCATGTCATCAGAAAAGAAAGGGAAAAAGACTGAGACAGCTAGGAAAGAGAATAAGAAGGACCACTACACTCAGAAGACTGTAGTTGAACCTGGCACTTCTTCACAGTCTCAAAACAAGAATCATCCTAGAGGGAATAAAAGGAACTGGAACAACCAATGGGCTCAATGTCATGGTGTTGATCTTGTTGGGAATTGTAGACAAAAACTAAATATGCACAGCGGAATAAAACAGAATTCCCAAACCAGAAGATCCATCCCAAACAGGTTTAGATACAATTTTAAGGGGGTTTAGAATAATACCTTATGGGATTCAAAAACGGTTTCCGGAAAGCTAACGGGGAATACACCGCTACTGCACCACCACGAGAACCGCTGCTAGACCGCCTTAGGATTACCCAAAAACTCGAAAACCGAAAACTGGTTGAGTGTGTGTGTGGGAACGATTTGGGAGAGAGAGAGAAAAGGGTTTGGCTTTTCTTTTTCTCTAAGTTACTAATGAGATTGCAATTAGAAAACCTATTAGGTTTACCATATATTTATATTAGTAAATATGGTAATGTCCTAATAGAAAAGCCCGTTTAATTATCAAGCCCGATAGGCTTTAATTAAACCATACCATATATTAATTTACTATTAATATATATCCATAAATAAATAGACTTTATCTACTATTTATTCTTTTCTCTCTTAATTAATTAATTATACTAATTAATTAATTCTACACAACTGGTAAATCCAATTGATCTCTATTCGGGTGTGTAGCAGTGTGACCCACTAGTGCCTTATAACATTGGACACGGTAAACATGTTACTGTCTTGCACATAATCCTTTCAGACTCCCACTTGTGCCAGACAAGTAACTCTACTGTTACCATTAGCCTAAGGAGGTCCCTAGCCAGACACTTAGGTTAACCAGGTTATAAGATCTCTTATATCCAGAGAAACAATTCTCGCTAGAATTGTACACAGGTTCATTCATTTTACATGCGATATCTCTAAAGTGAGTTTTAGACATGGAGCGGAGGACTTCAATCTTAAACTCAAGTTTTCTTGACTCTGATCTCGATTGCCTGCAGTAACGGAACTTTCCAAATAACAACTGTTATTGTATCCGAGCGTGGCCACGCATTTCTGCCAATCTCAACCGTCAAGGGGCTCGGAAATATCTCTCCTTTTACAGAGGTGTAAATCCCTTCTTGACTATCTGCATCTGGTGACATGGCTTCCGCTGCATCTAGTCACGCCCCGTATGGCCACCCTGTTACGGCGTAGCGTTAGAACGTGCTAAGAGTACAACAGTCCTCATGTTTCCAGACCAAATATCTCAGGTCTAAGGACAACCTATCATCAAGTCAATGCTCATGACATAGGCTCCATGGAGCAGACTTGAAACTGGTCACTTCCAATACTCAAACACTCTGATGAGTATCTATGAATGTTTGGCCACATCACTTGTGCTTCTATTCGTTACGTTGAATAAATCACCAAACATCCATAATAGCGTTACAATCCTGCTAAGGTTCCCACCTTAACAAGTAGCTACGGAACTTTTAGATTTTATTTACAAGACTTGTATATAAAATCAGGGATAACTAAATATGCTAAAACTGGTTAATTTGAGACAATCATGAATAAAATCCTCCTTATTTCCATCACACAGTGAAAATAATAAAACTTACACGATATTTAGTCTCAAAAATTAATCAACGGTAATAATCAAAAACTAAAACTAGCTACTAGTATCCAGGTACTGCATCCCAATGGAATTAGCATGTGTCTCATGCTTTACTCTAGCTAGCGGCTTTGTCAGTGGATCTGCTACATTCTCGTCCGTCGGAATCTTGCATATTCTTACGTCTCCTCTTCCGATGATCTCTCGGATGAGGTGAAACTTCCGAAGTACATGTCTTGACTTGTGATGCTCTCTAGGCTCCTTAGCTTGCGCCACAGCCCAGAGTTATCACAATAAATATCCACTGGTCTAGAGATACTGGCTACAACTCTAAGATCCGTGATAAAGTTCCTGAGCCAGACTGCTTCCTTCGCTGCGTCTGAAGCTGCAATGTACTCGGCTTCGGTGGTAGAGTCTGCTATCGTGTCTTGCTTCGAGCTTTTCCACGAGATCGCACCTCCGTTTAGGGTAAAAACGTACCCTGACTGTGATCTGTAATCATCCCTGTCGGTCTGGAAACTAGCGTCTGAATAACCAGTGACACTAATCTCATCCTCAGAACCTCCAAAGACCAAGAACATTTCCTTTGTACGCCTCAGGTATTTCAGAATGTTCTTGATAGCCACCCAATGGGCTTCACCTGGGTTTTGCTGGTATCTGCTCGTAACACTTACTGAGTAAGCAACATCGGGCCTGGTACATAACATGGCATACATGATCGATCCAATTGCCGAAGCATATGGTATCGATTTCATCTTGTCCTTATCTTGACTAGATTCGGGACACTGTGCTTTACTTAGCACTATACCATGCTGCATTGGGATAAATCCTTTCTTGGATTCATCCATCCTGAATCGTTTCAGGACTTTATCAATGTATGTACCCTGACTAAGCCCGATAAGCCGCCTAGATCTATTTCTGTAGATCTTTATACCAAGTATATATGCGGCTTCTCCAAGGTCTTTCATTTGGAAACATTTGCTCAACCAAGCTTTAACACTCTGTAAAGTTGGTACGTCATTTCCAATGAGTAGAATATCATCTACATATAAGACCAAGAAGGTTACTATGCTCCCACTGAACTTTGTGTAAACACATGGCTCAAACTCACTTTTGGCAAATCCAAATTCCTTGATTCGCTCATCGAAATGTAAGTTCCAGCTCCTGGATGCTTGCTTTAATCCATATATGGATTTTAGCAACTTGCACACTTTATTAAGATTCTTTGGATCTACAAAACCTTCCGATTGTTGCATGTAGACATCCTCTGTTAACTTTCCATTGAGGAAGGCTGTCTTAACATCCATCTACCAAATCTCATAGTTAAAGTATGCTGAGATGGCCATCAGAATCCTAATGGACTTTAACATAGCTACTGGCGAGAAAGTTTCATCATAGTCGATACCATGAGTCTGCGTGAAACCTTTCGCGACCAGTCTAGCCTTAAAAGTGTGCACATTTCCGTCCATGTCTGTTTTCTTCTTGAAAACCCATTTACGCCCAACAGCCCTACAGTGCTGGGGTAAATCTGTCAACTCCCAAACTTGGTTGTCGTACATGGACTGCATCTCTGCCTTCATGGCTTTCTGCCATTGCTCAGACTCATTGCCTGATACAGCTTCTCCATAGGATGTAGGCTCATTCAGGTCTCCATCATCCTGGGAGACTAGAAATCCAAGATACCTATCTGGTTCTTGCCTTATCCTAGTGGATCTGCGAAGGTCCTGTGTTTGCACTTCCTCAACCGTTTCCGGTTGAGTCTCAACATTATCTTGTTGAGTGACTGGCTCAACAATCGGTTCAGGTGTTTCTTCCTCTACTATCTGTAGGTCTATATCATTTCTGGTATTCTCTTGATTGAGAAACTTCTCTTCCAGAAACTCTCCATTGCGAGCCACAAATACTTTGTTCTCGCTAGGATTATAGAAGTAGTATCCCAGTGTGTTTTTGGGATAACCTACGAAGAAACACTTATCTGATTTGGGTTTGAGTTTCTCCGAGGTTGTACGCTTAACGTATACCTCGCAACCCCAAATCTTCAGAAAAGACAACTTAGGCTTCTTGCCTGTCTATAGTTCGTATGGAGTCTTTTCTACCGATTTAGTTGGCACTTTGTTCAGTATGTTTGCTGCTGTTTCGAGCGCGTGTCCCCAGAATGATACTGGTAACGTGGAACGACACATCATTGATCGTACCATGTCAAGCAGGGTACGATTCCTCCTTTCTGACACACCATTCATCTGTGGTGTATACGGAGGGGTGAGTTGTGAAACAATCCCACACTCTCTCAAATGACTGTCAAATTCCAGGCTAAGATATTCTCCACCACGGTCTGACCTCAAGAACTTGATCTTCCTGTCAAGTTGATTCTGTACTTCACTCTGAAACTCTTTGAATTTCTCGAAAGCTTCAGACTTATGTCGTATCAGGTAGACATACCCATACCTACTGAAATCGTCAGTAAAGGTAATGAAGTACCGGTATCCTCCTCTCGCCACATGACTGAAAGGTCCACACACATCAGTGTGTATGATCTCCAACAAGTCATTGGCCCTTTCATTGTCTTTGTTGAAAGGATGCTTTGTCATTTTGCCCGATAAACAGGATTCGCAATTACTAAAGGGCTTAAAATCGAAAGTCCCCAGAAGTCCTCCTTTCTGGAGTAGTTCTACGCGTTTCTTGTTTATGTGTCCGAGCCGACAATGCCAGAGGTAAGTTTGATCCTCGATGTCTTTGGATCTTTTACTTATATGATAGATCTCGTTATTACTTTCTTGGAGATTCAATATGTATAGACCATTCGAAGGAGTTGCTTTGAAATAAAACATGTCATTTTTAAAGCAGGAAATCATTTTATAATCATATTTATAATAAAATCCTTGGTCTACCAACAAATCAAAAGAAAGAACATTTTTGATCATCTTAGGAACATAATAACAAGTATCGAGTTCCAAAACTAGACCCGAGGGCAAACTAAGACTGTAAGACCCTACGGCTTCAGCTACAAGCATCGTGCCTTCACCGATTCGTAGGTTCGAACGATCCTTCCTCAAGGTCTCCCTTCTAGTGAATCCCTGTAAATGATTACAAATGTGGTTACCACTTCCTGTATCAAGTACCCATGATTCATAAGAAGTGATCAAACAATCTATCATAAAGATACCTGGCGCATCGGATAGACCGATGTCCATCTGGTCAACATTGAATGAGTGGACACAGATATCTTGGCTACCACATTCTGGGCAACTTAGATCTCCCAGCTCATCAATCCAATCAGTAGTGTCCATGAGATCAGCATTTGCTTCCTTTGGCTCCAAACTGTCCAAAATATCCTCATGAACCTTTGCCACGTCCATCCTGGGTTCTCCCATGTATCCACTAGCTGTGACACGGATCTCCTTCGGGAGTGAGAACCACATCAGATACACAAGCTCCTCCTGAGTCATCTTGTATCCAAGTCGCGACAAACACTTAAAGAGTCTCCTTATCTCCAGGAGATGATCTTTAACTGATTGGCCTCTTTTCAGCTTTAGTGAAAAGATTTCTTTCATGATCAAATATTTGCCACAATTCTTATAGAAGCCAATCTGGTTTTCTATACCCTTCACGACCTCATGGCAAAACTTAACTCTCAGATCGACCGTGAACTCGGGCGAAGCAGAGAAAGACAGAATAGACATCACGTCAGATTCATCAGCCATAAATATAAAATACTCAGCAAATTCCTCTTCAGGGGCATTGCTCTTAGGTCGTGACAGTAGTTTATTGATCACATAAAGCTTATCCTGGCCGCGCAAGACATTATCAAAATGCAACTTCCAAACTGGATAGTTTTGGCCCGTAAGCTTCCACTTGCCCATAATTAGGCGAAGTGATTCCTCAGGTGAATAAAACGGAACGGTAGTATAAGACATCTACATGAAGAATAAATTCCGATTTAGTTTATTGATTATAAAGCTTCTAATAAATTTATTACCCTTAGAAAAATAAGTTTATTAGACTAGAACCCGTATTTCACATGTGTCGGGAAGCGGCTTGATCACACAAACCGACCCATGCTATTTCTGGTAGGTAACCACTTATACCAATCGCATTTTAAACGAAAATACGACTTCTAAAATGTCGGGACATCGAATATTACATTCGTGCATATTTAGTCCCTCTAGTGCGCTTTGGCCCGATACGACACGGTAAATTGTTACAAAAACCAAAATAGATCGCACCACTCGAGACTGGGTGTACTTGTCACACCCCTTTCAACTTGGGGTTTGAACGCGGATGTTCAAGGCTTGTTCACTTCCAACACCCGCGTACCTTACGCCAAAAGGGTCTCAAAGTGGGTCGCACTCACGTGATCTAAGATTTTTAAATCTAAGGGGTTTTTAGCCAGTTTTTCAAAAACCTTAATTTTAAAACTGATTCAAAAAACACTCTGTAATCGAACCTCTAGGTTTTTATAAAACATCTCATTAGATTTTTGAAATTACGTTTTATCACAACCACGCAATTAAAACAAACCACGCAATTATATAAAAACGTAAAACATTGTGTCATAGCTTTTGCCCCTAAACTATTGTCAGTTAAGTGAGCCAACACTAAACTGACGGTCTTTAACCTAAGTGACAAACAACGCACAAGGCATGAAGGTAGAAAGCTCCCACTGGCTCCGACATCTTCGGTTGTGTCTCCAAAGTTCCTCTCTATGGTTTTCTCCGTCTTCGGTGTAATAATACATAAATAAAATTACAATAAAAGGGTTGTAAATGGCACGCAGGCCTCCCTTACCAAAACAAAGATAAATAAAATAAAACACAACCATAGGTCTGGGGCTTGGCTATGACACTCGCAACTAACAGTTCAAATAAAACAAACTTGAAATATAGCAGTTACGATAAACATGATTTAACCAAATTACAAAATTCAACTGGTTTTATAATTATCTAAAATTAATTTTAAAACCGTAAAATTAATCTTATCCGGAGTTTTAGCCTATCTGGTTAAAACAACCCTATCAACACGAAACCTTATCCGATACCAATACTGATAGCAACAATAGCAACTAGCGGTTACTATCGTTACTTATCGGTTATCGACGACAACGGAGCCGGAGCCACCATCGTCATCGATCGTTGGCGATCTTCCCAAAATCACCATCGGCGACAGCAGCGGCAACCAAAGTCACCGCCGCCGCCGCCGCTAGGCCAATCGACGACAACAGCAGCCGCAGCCGCCATCGCCGCCGTGGCCGGCGGTATCAACAACAACCACAACCACCGCCGACACCACCAATTGGTGGTGCGGCTTACGATCGCGAGAAACAACCGGCCACCGCCACCGCCTTGGCTCGGCCCTAGGGCAGCCGGCGGATGGCTTGGTGGTTTGTGGCTTGACCGGCGACGACAGCCATAGCCGCCGCCACCACCACGCTACTGCCGCCACTGATGGGCAACAATAGTGCCACCACTATTCGGTGGTTTCCGATACGCCACCATCACCGCTACACCACCGCTGCCCAATCGGGGCTTGCGGTGGTCGTTCAAACGTTGCAAGGCCATCGCCGCCGCCGCCCGGCGAGGCCGTAAGGCAGCCGGCGGCCTGGCGGGCGAACCGCGGCGTTTTTCCGGCGGCGACAACAGCCATAAGCCGCTGCCACCACCGCCTTGCTTCTGCCTTCGATCATCATCACCACCGACGCCACCGTGGGGCGCGGTGGATGGGCGGACCGACGCCGTTGCCATCGTTCGTGGTGGCCGGCGATCGGTTGGTGGTTTCAATCGGCAAACGGCCATGATTCCACCATCGATGATCGAGGTTTCGTGCGATAACGATAAAAATCCAATTTTTAAAGAAACAGATAAAAATCGAATTTTTAACAAAAACATAATCTAAACAATGATGAACAGTTTATCACAAGTAAACAATCCTGATCTAAACGTTTAGGAAGTGGCTCTGATACCACTGTTGGGAATTGCAGACAAAAACTAAATATGCACAGCGGAATAAAACAGAATTCCCAAACCAGAAGATCCATCCCAAACAGGTTTAGATACAATTTTAAGGGGGTTTAGAATAATACCTTATGGGATTCAAAAACGGTTTCCGGAAAGCTAACGGGGAATACACCGCTACTGCACCACCACGAGAACCGCTGCTAGACCGCCTTAGGATTACCCAAAAACTCGAAAACCGAAAACTGGTTGAGTGTGTGTGTGGGAACGATTTGGGAGAGAGAGAGAAAAGGGTTTGGCTTTTCTTTTTCTCTAAGTTACTAATGAGATTGCAATTAGAAAACCTATTAGGTTTACCATATATTTATATTAGTAAATATGGTAATGTCCTAATAGAAAAGCCCGTTTAATTATCAAGCCCGATAGGCTTTAATTAAACCATACCATATATTAATTTACTATTAATATATATCCATAAATAAATAGACTTTATCTACTATTTATTTTTTTCTCTCTTAATTAATTAATTATACTAATTAATTAATTCCACACAACTGGTAAATCCAATTGATCTCTATTCGGGTGTGTAGCAGTGTGACCCACTAGTGCCTTATAACATTGGACACGGTAAACCTGTTACTGTCTTGCACATAATCCTTTCAGATCTGAACAAGATTAACAGACCAAAACCATGCTTTATCTGTTGTAAGACAAATCATCTAGCTAGAGACTGTTATTTCAATCCTTTCAATCAAAGAAACAGATATCAAGCTAGAAGATTTGCTCCTACAAACACAAGGGTTGTTCCTAAACAAAACAGATCTAATCAACCCAAAAGAAAGGTTCAAAAGAAAAAGGTTCAAAAGAAAAAGGTTGAAAAGAAGTCTGTTAAATTGGTTACTAAATGGGTACCTAAAACTTCACTTAGTAATACTACTGCTTCCACAAGCAGTGGTACCAACAGTGTTGCTTCTGAAAGCAGTGGTAACAGCATTAACATGAATAGTGTGGAGGTTAACACTGCTGTTAGCAATATCAGCAGTGATAACTCAAACACTGCCACATCACAAGTTAACACTGCTGTTAGCAATAACAGCAGTGGAAACTCAAATAATGTTACCACTGCCAATTCTTCATTAAGAAAACCCATTATAACCAAATATTCCAGTCACAAGATTCCCAACAAAGATTATCTTTTGAAGCTTAACAGATTGACAGAGGTCAATTATGTTAATGAAAAGGGAGAACCCAAGACCATATTGGCTTAGGTTCCCTCAAGACACTAACTGTTTTATTTTATGTGCAGAGCAACCAAGGAAGAAGGAGCAGTCTTTGGCATGTGGATAGTGGTTGCTCTAGGCACATGACAGGTATCATGTCTCTACTTGAAGACTTTAAAAGGTTTGAAGGTGGACATGTTGCCTTTGGGGATAATCCACATGGAGGTAAGATCAGTGGAAAAGGTAAGGTATCAAAAGGTAAGATGACCTTTGATGATGTTTATTATGTGGAGCGGTTGAGATATAACTTGCTAAGTGTATCTCAAGTTTGTGACAAAAAGTTTGGAGTTTTCTTTACTGATACTGAGTGTCTCATACTTGCTCCTGGTTTTAAGATAGATGAGAGTCAAATAATGCTTAGGACTCCCAGAAAAGATAATGTTTACTGTTTGGACATTGAAGATGCTTCTTCCTTATCATCATTAAACTGTTTATTCTCAAAAGTATCTGTGAGTGAATCATCACTGTGGCATAGGAGGATGTGCCACATGAATTTCAAAAACATGAACTTACTTGTCAAAAACAACCTTGTAAGAGGTTTGCCTGCAAAGGAATTTTCAAGTGATGATCATTGTGTAGCATGTCTCAAAGGCAAGCAACACAAAAACTCACACAAGTCCAAAGAAGTAAACACTATCTCATCACCTTTACAGTTATTGCATATGGATCTTTTTGGTCCTACCAATGTGATGAGTATATGCAAGAAATCCTACTGTCTGGTAATAGTTGATGATTACTCTAGGTTTACCTGGGTTTACTTTCTGAGAACAAAGGATGAGACAAGTGGACTGATCAAACCCTTTGTGACCAGAGTGGAAAACAAGACAAACCTTAGGGTGAAAGTCATTAGATCAGACAATGGCACTGAATTCAAGAATGCTGACTTGAATAGCTTTTGTGAGGAAAAAGGTATTGAGAGACAATACAGTGCTCCTAGAACTCCTCAACAGAATGGAGTTGCTGAGAGGAGAAATAGGACACTGATTGAGGCTGCAAGAACTATGTTGGCTGATTCTAAACTTCCAATCACTTTTTGGGCAGAAGCAGTTAACACTGCCTGCTATGTCCAAAACAGAGTTCTAATAGTCAAATCAAAAGGCAAGACACCCTATGAACTTTTTGAGAAAAGAAAACCCTACATAGGATTTTTACAACCATTTGGGTGTCCTTGCACAATTCTTGATACCAAAACTCACTTAGGCAAATTTGAGAGCAAATCTGATGATGGATTTTTTGTGGGATATTCTTCTCAGAGTAAAGCACTTAGAGTCTTTAATAGTTCTACAAGGATCATAGAAGAAAGTGACAATGTCAAATGCAATGAGAACACTCCTAACATACCTGGAAGTGGTCCCAATTGGCTATTTGATATTGATTCACTAACTAACTCTTTGAATATGAGCTACTCAGTGAATGCAGATTCAAGTACAGAGCAAGCACAAGAAACAAGTCCTACATTTGTCATGTTCCCCATGCCTCTTGTTGATTCAAATGATGCCTATACCACTGATGAAAAGAGTGATGATCAAACAGAATATGGATCTGCTGAGAAGACTGATGATCAATCAATTGAGGAATCCTCACCCTCTCAGAATCTAGAAGGCATACCTACTTTAGAAGAGGGACCTCAATGGGATCAAGAACCAGAAGTGAATGATTCAAATCTAGGGGTGGATTTGACTGAAGAACCCCTGCATCTCACTAGAACACAGAAGAATCATCCACCTAATCTGGTAATAGGAGACATTCAGTATCCTATGATTACAAGGAAGCAGAGTAAATCCCTTACCAATCCGCACATGAGCATGATTTCTGTTTTCCTTTCACAAACAGAACCAAAGAAGGCCTATGATGCAATGAAAGACCCAAGTTAGATAGAAGCCATGCAAGAGGAACTGCTGCAGTTCATCCTACAACATGTTTGGGATTTGGTAGACTTACCAAAAGGACACAGAGTTATTGGCACTAAGTGGGTCTTCAGAAATAAGACAGATGAGAGAGGCATTGTTATCAAGAACAAGGCCATATTGGTAGCCCAGGGGTATACTCAAGAAGAAGGGATAGACTATGATGATGTATTTGCACCTGTTGCCAGAATTGAAGCCATCAGGCTATTCTTGGCCTTTACATCTTACAAAGGATTCAAAGTCTATCAGATGGATGTCAAGAGTGCCTTCCTCTATGGCACTATAGATGAAGAAGTCTATGTCAGTCAACCACCAGGGTTTGAAGACCCCAAATATCCAGACAAGGTGTACAAGTTGAGGAAAGCATTGTATGGTCTTCATCAAGCACCTAGGGCTTGGTATGATACCTTGTCCTCATATTTGTTGGAAAACAAATTTGAGAGAGGTGTTATTGATAAGACCCTGTTCATCAAGAGAACTAAGACTGATATGCTTCTGGTGCAGATCTATGTTGATGATATCATCTTTGGATCTACAAAGGATGATATGTGCAAAGAGTTTGAGGAACTAATGCATAAGAAATTCAAGATGAGTTCTGTGGGAGAACTAACTTTCTTTCTTGGTTTGCAGGTCAAGCAGAAAGCAGATGGGATATTTATCAATCAATCCAAATATGTGGCTTCCATGCTTCAAAAGTTTGGAATGAATGATGCAAAACCTGCCAGCACACCAATGGAGACACACAAACACCTCACTGCTGATGTTGAGGGGGAGGAAGTTGATGTTCATCATTACAGATCCATGATTGGATCATTGATGTATCTTACAGCTTCTAGACCTGATATTATGTTTGTTGTTTGTGTTTGTGCCAGGTATCAAGTAAGACCAAAGGAATCCCACTTGCATGCAGTCAAAAGGATATTCAAATACCTGAAGGGACAACCAAGATTGGGACTGTGGTATCCTAATGATTCCTCTTTTGACTTGGTGGCATACACAGATAGTGATTATGGAGGAGCAAACCTAGATAGGAAGTCTACATCAGGAGGATGTCAATTTTTGGGAGGAAGATTGGTCTCATGGCAATGCAAGAAACAGACCACTTTTCCCAATCCACAACAGAAGCTGAATACATAGCTGCATCTCAATGCTGTTCACAAGTTCTATGGATTCAGAATCAGATGCAAGACTATGGTCTTTCATTCTTGCAGACACCAATCTACATTGACAATTACAGTGCTATTAGTATTGTTAACAATCCAGTCAAGCACTCCAAGACCAAACATATAGAGATCAAGTACCACTTTATTAGAGACTGTAATGAAAAGAAGATAATTCAAGTTCTGAAAGTTCACACTGATGATCAATATGCAGACCTGTTCACAAAAGCCTTTGATGTAGGCAGGTTTACATTTTTGGTTACAAGTGTTGGAATGATGAACTCTGAATAACACTTCTCTTTATTATACTTTTTGTACTTTCTCTGTATCCTTTCTTCCTTTTTGTTTTAACTCTTGTTAGCAATTTAATGAGTTTGTGAATGGTGCACGTACATAGTGAAGTTCTTAGTTTGATCGCACAAAACATGAGGATGTTACCACTGCTGAGTTGGAATTATTTCTACAAGCAGTGTCAATAGTCCAAAACATGATTTTTATATCTAAGTCTTTACCACTGCTAGTATTGTGTGTTACCACTGCTAGCACATTCGCACAATACCACTGCTAGCACATTCGCACAATACCACTGCTAGCACATTCGCACAATACCACTGCTTGCTCATTCGCCCATTAACACTGCTCACACATTCGCTTTTTACCTCTGCTCTTGCAATCACATGTTACCACTGTTGGTTAAGTAATCTTTACCACCGCTGGTGTTATGTGTGTCTTTTTACCACTGAGAGAGTAATTACCACTGCTTTTAAACATACACGGGTTTTTACCACTGCGTGCCATATGTTACCACTGCTTTTAATTAAGCGCATGTAATTACCTCTGCTTCAGTATTTTACCACTGCTTTTGAATAGACACGCATAATTACCACTGCTTGTGATTTTTACCACTGCTTTTAACGAATACCTTTGCGAATGCAATTTTACCACTGCTACATGTGTTCGTTACCCCTGCTTATGGTAGTTACCCCTGCTCATCAGTTCACTATAAAAGCCCTAATTTGACCGCCTTTTTCACAAACGGCTATTCTGCACTACTTTTTCTCTAAAAACGTTTGCGATTCGGCATCTGTTCTTCATCTGAGTTCTTGAACTTTCAATCCTGTACTGATTCTCGTCTGATTCTAGGGTTTTTAATTGCAAATTCGAGTATGGATTCTTTGTGTTTCATCAAGGATCACAACAAGGTGGGATATTTCAAGAAGGATGCCAATTCCGAGGGTTTTGAAGATATTCTTGACTTCTTGGCATCATCTCACATTGCATATGCCGCGACCATCAACCCTACAATCTACATTCAACATCAACACGATTTCTGGTTGAATGCGGTCATTCAAGAACAAGAAGGGATTAAAACCATTCAGACCACCATCTGTGGTCATTCTCTAACCCTTACTCCTGAGAAGCTCAGATTTCATCTTCAACTTCATGACGAAGGAGGTATTTCTATGTTTACACCCTCTGTCATCATGGAATCTTTTGTAAAAATGGGGTATACAGGATCTCGCACTTCTTTGAAATATCTTAAGGGTAAATTTTTCCCTCAGTGGAGATTTTTTGTGCATACCCTGTTACATTGTTTTTCAAAGAAAACCACCAGTTTTGGTGAGTTTAGCAGTACTATTGCATCTGCAATGGTCTGCCTAGCCACTAAACAGGTGTTTAATTTTTCCCAAATGATTTTTGATGATCTTGTGTACAATCTTGAGAACATAAAGAATTCTAAAGTCAAAACGTTTTATATGTTCCCAAGATTCATCCAAGAAGTGATCACTAAGGAGTTGACGGATGTACCAATGCATGGTGACACCTATAAGAGCTCTGCTCTTGGTCATAAGGTGTTTGCCAATATGCAGAGACCTGCAGAAGGCTCAAATGACCAATTCACTCCATTGTTCTCTACAATGATGAGAGTGAACCACCCCAAGGTGAGGCATCAGGCTTGCAGCCCACACAACCAAGCATTCCCACTGATGACCTACCCACACCAATCACAGATACAATCCCTCAGTCCCTTGATACAACCCCCACCCCCACACTCAAACAATATATCAGAAAGAACAGGGGAGCTCCTTCCTCCTCTGGTTCTAAACCCCAAGAGCCTATAAGTCATCAGTTGGAGCACTCTCCTTCTGCAAATATCCAAAGGGAAACCCCTGGAGTGATGCCCCACTCTAGTATAAAGAAGGTGCCCTCTAAGGAGAAGGATGGGCATATGGTTGGTGAGGCTCAGACTACTGGTGTTGCACAAGGTGTGCATCAGGACAGTTTGAACATTGCTAAGACCCCCACCACGGCAACTCCCATTGAGAAATCAAAGGGAGGACCCAGGCGCCAAGAAACCAAGGGGACATCTAGTGCTTCAGCAAGGCTGAAGACTGGTGTTAAAAAGCTCAAAGATCCAGTAATGGAGGTCAACACTCCTAAATCTGGTGAGGGCAGATTTTCACAACAGGAATTGATGGATAACTTCACTACAATTGCTAAGGATCTGAAGGCCTTTGAGAAGAATTTCAATGTGCATGATGCCAAACATGGTTCTCATGAGGCAAGGCTAGATACACTGGAGGAGCTAGTGACTGCACAGCATGATTTGCTCAAGGTGCATGATGCACAGATTGTGAAACAAGCCAAGATCATCCAGGCTCAAGGTGCTACTATAGCTTCTATGAAAGGCACTATCAGAGCTCTGAGGAAGAGGTACTTAACCCTGGTTGCATTCACAAAGGGGGAGAGGAAATCAAAGGTGAAGGGGGAGCCAGAAAAAGAAAAAGAAAAAGATGTTGTGAATAAACCAGCTGGTGCTAATTTTGAATTACCTAATGAGATGCCTGTAGATGTGATGGAAACTGGTGCTGGTGCTGAGGGGGGGGGGCTGAGAAAGATGTAAGAGAAGAAGAAACTAAGGGTGCAAATGAACCTTTAGTTGATCCTAATATAGAGGTTGAATCAAGAGAAGCTATTGATACTGAGGCTGAACCAGAAGTGACAATCAATGAGGATGAGATGACTATTGATGAGTTGCTTGTAAAAATGCCTGAGGTGATTCCAGCAACCAAAGGTGTAGTGATTAAAGAGCCTGAAGTAATCAAAAAGAAAGCTGAAATCCCTGTTGATCCAAAACACAAGGGAAAGGAGAAAGTGGTAGAAGAGGATGATGAAGAAACTGATGATGAATCTGTTGAGGCTAAAAGGAAAGTATTGGAGTATGAAGCTTCTGAGGCTCTTGCTAAGAAATTGAGTCTGGAAGATCAAGAGAGAGTGAATCAAGAAATAAAGGAAAGAAAGAAGAAACAGGCACAACAAGATAAGGCTAGAAAGGCTGCTGCCAAAAAGCTTCAAGACAAATTCAACAAGGAGGTTGAGAAGCAAAAGATTAAAAAGAAGATCATCAAACCATTGACCAGAACATAAGAAAGAAGAAGAATGGTGAGATGTTTAGCTGGAATTCTTGGGAGGCCTGTTCAATTCTTCTCCAGATGGTCATTTGAAAAAGGTTAAGCAGAAATATGAAGAGTCTAGAAAGGAGACTGAAGTTGCAAAGAAGCCTGATGAGGCAAAAGAAGTACAAGTGCAAAGAAGAAGCAAGAAAAAGCATGATGTAGTTTCCACTGCTGAAGGTGATATCACTGCTGATGGTGTTACCACTGCTACTACTGCTGAGGATACTATGCTTGATGAAGAGAAGGTTGTTAGAAAACCAACTCAGATAGAGAAAGAAACTTCCAAATTGGCTAAGCAAATCAGTCAAGCTAAAAAGAAGAGGAAGAAGTCCATTCCTCATAAGCCAACCAAAAAGAGAAAGATCTTCACTGAAGCATCAAGAGTGATAGACTGGTCATGCTTTGAAGATAATAAAGTTGTCTTCTTTAGAGTTGTGAGAGAAGATCAGACTAGTGAAGTATTCTCTAATGTGTACAGAGTGTTCACTAAACTTCCAGCTGCTGATTTAAAGAAGATGTATGAGATTGGATGCACCAAAGAGAAGACTGGGTTTGATGAGGTTGCTCTTCTTCAAGATAACCTTCAAACTATGTTTGCTTATGAAAAGGCCAAGGAGGAAAAGGAAAAGAGAGATGTGAAGAGAGGAAAAGAAGTGAAAGAAGGAGAAGTAACTGCCTGGAACTGCTACAGGGCAAACAAAGTTCTTATGGTTACTTTTGATGAAGGAGTTAAGAGATACTTCTTGGTGGACAAGATGTATGACTTTGACAGAAGAATAGTGGAAGGAATTTTGAAGAAAAAGAAGTCTGTTCTGTCTGATTTGGAGAAAGAAGTCATTGAAAATATGACTAATCAGCTAGCAGAACTGAATGAAGAAGAAACAGCTGAGGAAGAGAAAGTGGTGTCTTGGGGAGTAAAAGGAATTTTCAAAAAGTTCTACTTTGTGCAGTGGAACAATGGCAAACATAGAAGCAATGTAGATTTTGGTGAAATTCTTAACTTAGTTACTGCTGAAGACAGAGTAACTATGCATGCATATGGGTTGGAAAAGCTTCAAGAGTTTTTGGAAGACTCTAACAGATCAGACCATGCCAAGATGATTAAAAAGGCCATGCAACAGCTGAAGAACTTAATTTCTGATTAAAATCAGAAGTTAAGTTAGGGGGAGATTGTTAGGATTAAAACTGTTGCATTACCACTGCTGAAGATTAACACTGCTGGCTTTGGAGTGATTACCACTGCTAGTTTATTTGAAGGTTACCACTGCCAGTATGTGAGTCAACACTGAAGATCAAATTATCACTGCCTTTGAAGATTACCACTGCTTGAACAAAGTTACCACTGCTGATGTGAAGTTAACACTGTTTTTGTTCTTACCACTGCTGATAAGATGAAGATAAGGAAGGATTGCGATGATTGAAGATATGGACAAGATACGATCTGCTTGGAGATATTTTAGAGATTGTCTAGTGAATCTAGTTTCCTTATTGTTATCTTGTAATTCGTATATATAGCTGATAGGTTTATCATTGTTAGATACGAGTTTTTCATAGCTTTTGTTTTAGAATTAAGAGCCTCAAGATTGTTCTTGTAATCCCTGCAATAGAGAAGTATTGCACGTCTGTTTGAGCTTGTTCAAACAGATTGGGGCTTGAGTTTGTAATCATTAAGCTATTGAAATCAATACACATACAGTTTGTTCAAATCCATTGTTCTGTTCATATAATCAAAGTGTTATTCCGCAAACTTCTTTGATTAAAGTTTTCTGTTCTGGATCTGGATATATTGATCCTGTCACCCCTTCCCAGTCAAAGATTAGCAACGGATTAGTGGGCTGCCCGTGGATGTCTGATACCGCCGAGAAAGTGTGAGTGCATGTGTGTGTGTGTTCGTAGTAGTCGTTCGTTGGTTCGATGCCCCTATGCGGCTATGCCTTCCAAAAAAATATATTTATATTGATTTTATTATAATTGACCATATTTGAAAAATGGATCTACGACTAGCTTTATGAGAGTGATATAAAAACACAATTAATAAAACACATATCAAAACACGTTGATCCTTTAAGTGTATTTCAGGTCAAACCAATCTCAAGCCTCCACTGTTTGCTAGCTATATATACATCAATATAAGTAGCTAGCAATCGTACTTGAATGTCAAACCTCAACATATATACATACAAATTAATCACCTAACCAAATTAAACGATGGAGCACCAAGATGAAAGCTTCAATCTCCTACTTCGAATTCGCGATGCTGTGTATCGAGACGATTGGAATTCTGTAAGCAAAATCTTTGAAGAACATCCCGAACATCGAATCAATCCAATCCACGACGACTTGGAAACGCTACTAATGTTCGCTGTGGGAACAAATCAATCCCATCGTTTTGTCAAAAGTCTGGTGTCTGATCTCTCTAAGGATGGCTTGATCGATCAAGCACTGGCTGCGCAGAACAACCAAGGAGACACGGCGCTCCATTATGCTGCTACAGTAAGAAACGTGATTGATTTCAGATTATTGATGTTAACTTCTTCCGAACCGGTACAGATAGCCTTCCGTAAGAATACGTATGGTAGAGCGCCATTGAACGTTGCCTCGTATCAAGGAAAGAAGAACGGAATTCTTGAATGCTTGTTTTCTAAGATAGGTGTCTTAAACCCCCCGATATCGGGGATTCCCGAGCAGAGCTTGCGTAGTGGTGATCTCCTCGATCCCGCCATTGAAGGCGAATTCATCGGTAAACATATAAATTTACAAATTCATATGTGTGTATATATATATATATGTATATGACTAAGGATAATGTGAGACCAAGATGTTCTAAATAAACCTGTGAGACCAAGTTTTTACATTTGAAACTTCACAACAAAACACTAAGAAGGTAACCTTTTCCTTCACAATTTTTTTTTGTTGTAAAGATTTGAATTTTTTTCCACTTTCACAATGTTTTGTTGTGAAATTTTGAAGTATAAAAATTTGGTGTCACAGGTCTCACGAAAACATATTGGTCTTAACCCTATATATATATATATATACATAGGGTCATGTTCATTTGCAAACCGCTCTTAGATTACAAACCGTACAAACCATTGGTTTCGTTGGTTAAATTAATAAAAATATTCATGAAATTGTTTAAATTGATGAAAATGTTTCATATAATTCTTTTTTTAATAAGGTTGTTTCATAAATTCGTGTTTTTTATGTAAAAATAAAAACGTTTCATCAGAATAAGATAAGTTCATGAAACGATTTCATTAGAATGAAAAAAATACATGAAATACACCAAAATATGAAATAGTTATATCAAAAAAAGAGTTATATAATATAATTTCATCATATTAGACAATTTCATGAACCAATTTCATTAACTTAACCAATGAAACCAAGAGTTTGTACGGTTTGTAATTTAAGAGTGGTTTGTATTTGATCGCTCTTCTATATACATATACAGTAGAAACTCGATAAATTAATACTCGATTATTTAATAAACTCTCTAAGATAATATTTTTTGCCGGTCCCGACTCGGGGATAGTGTGCTAAATTAAAAATTCGCTAAAATTATAAGATAATACATTTTTGATATTATAAACCGTTGATTAGAAGGATTAATGGACCAGATTAATTGCAGAATCCAAAATTATAACTAACTTCTATAATTAAACATAACAAAAAAATGATATTACCAAAAATAAAATTACCCTTACAAAAATAAACTACATCCTATTAGGATAGGATGATGGATTCTTATTGGTGGAACCATGGTTTACATAGTTTGCACAAATTAATGGGTTTATAGAATAAGGTGACTATATATATATATATAGAGAGAGAGAGGGGGGGGAGTTCAAATGTGAACTCAATTTTGTTTCTGAACATGAGGATGAATCTCAACCACTCATCCGATCAATAAAGGCGGCTTTGACCGGTCCGGTGGATGCGATTACGAAGGATTGATGCGATTCCTGGGAGGGTAGAGATTATTAAAGGGGGACCGGTCAAAGCCACTTTTATTGACAGGATGAATGACTGAGATTCATCCTCATAGTCACACTGAAAAAATAGTTCACATTTGAACTTTCCAATTCCTATATATATATATATATATATATAACTTTGGAAAGTAAAAGTTGTTTCTTGTTATGCAGACATAGCACTAAAACTAGTCATGAAACACCCGGACATCATCCTATCCGGTGGTGGTCGGAACATTCAACGAGCTTTGAATAAGCTAGCTATGAATCCTAAAATCTTTCGTAGCGGAAGCGGACTTGGATTTTTTGGTCGTCTCATTTATTCATGTATATATATCTATCTCTAACTCTTTAACTTCATTTGTAACATGTACACTACTTTTCTGTAAATAAACTACAACGTGCAATTGAAATGCATGTTAGTCGTAGATTTTAAAACATTGTATTAATTAATTTTGCTTTGCTTTTGCTTGATCCCTTAAGTGCTGCCCGTGCAAGAGATTAAAATCGAACCTGATGTGAAAGAGATTAAAATCGAACCTGATGAGAAGACGACAAGTCAACGATGTGTGAAAGATGAGGTATAACGACTCTAGATCTGAAGTATAATCAGTCGGTTTCCGTTTTATAAACAAAAACACTAGCTAGTATAATTTTTTATTTAATCCTTTCGGAATTTCTCAGGAATCTATCTACACTACCGCAAAGGAATTTTACCACCGTAAATGTACATCTGAAGCATGGTTCAAGAGAATCCTACGATACATAGGTACTATATATGTTAACTATTAATAAATTTATCTATGCAATTAAATTGTTGATAAAAGAAGGTTCTAGGGAAAATCAAGAAATTAAAAAACCAAGTTACACTCTGGTAGCCGTTTATTTGTATATATATGGTATATACATGTGCATACAGATAATTAAGTTGTTTTTTTGCTTTTGTATATGTGTGGCATTATGAACATGTGCACGTTACAAACAAAGGATTGTGTGTAACAAGTTGAATTAACGTGAGAAATGAATATGAACCCTTGATATATAGCTTTTAATTAATCTCAAGCCCACCAATGAATCACGCTTGATCATACGATGATTTATCTAGTTCATCTCTTTCTAATATGCATCCAACAATTTTTTTCATGACAAGAAAAGCAATATATTAAAACGAAAAGGGGCCTAGCGAGATGCTAGGGATATAAGAACAACGAAGACAATTAGACAAATCCAAGGGGTTCTTCACCCACAAGTCCCAACTCATCACCACCCTCTTCGACTTGCACCTACTCTTTATCCAACTAAATGCCAACATATGCACCATACTTACAATTTCGGCCCCTTTCATCACCTTATTGTTGAAAACGATATTGTTCTTGTGCGTCCAAATCCCCTAGACGAACGCAGTATAGCCAGCCACCCCTGTATTATATGTGGCTCCAACCAACTCCGCAACCACTTGTCACGCTTTTCATATTAACTCAACTTCTCATCGAAACCTCGTTCTCTATATATATATATATATATATACACACACACATGTATAGAGAGCAGGGCCGGTCCAATGCTTTTGGATGCCCTGGGCGGAAAGCCAAAAATTGCCCTTGGTACAATTAAAAAATAAAACATATTTTTTCATGGGTTTACAACCTAATCAACGTAGTCAAGCTAAGTTTCTTCCAAAATTCTTCCTTGTTATAGCTTTTCTTATGAATTAACTATAGAGCAATGTTAAAACATGGTCATCATCCCCTCTTTTCTTTTTGAGTATCATAAAAATAATCTGTTAAACTTCAAGATCAAAGTCATCATTTTCCAACCTACACTTTTCTTATCCTCACATTCTAGAGTTGCCCAAGGCTACATGTCTTATCTAAAAAAACTTAACAACTAGAAAGCACAATATTTAATGCAGATTAATGACTCAAAGCAATACTCACTAGTCACTTCCTCGGATCAATCCAACCTGTAAGAAGTTGAAGATGAAGAATTCATAGTGCAGTCAAGCATATGTGAGTTTACAAAGTCAGGATAATATCCACAAGACTCAAAAGGTGTGTAATGTAAAGTAGAACGCCCCATATTAACAAGCACCTAATTCAAGCAATCACCAAATAACTAAAGTCTAGAACTCCTAATAACCAATAAACCATATAAAATATCAAACAGTCAAATTGGTTTAAGAAATCACTCAAATAGTCAAACAAAGAATATCATATTTTAGCACATAAACATAAGTGATCAAGAAAATATAAAGATTCAAAAAATCAAGAAACAAGAAAAACAAAGAAATCATGAAATCAATAACAATAAACAATAAAAATGGGTCAAAGAAATCGAGAGCAAAATCAGATTGGGAACCAAATCAGTAGGTAGGGTAGATGATGAAAATTCAGAAATCACTCTAATCCTCCAAGGGCACTTTGACCAAATTAATAATCAGGATCCATACAATCTCCCTCTAATTCATACAAAGCCACAAGAAACTATAAGAAATCAGTTGAGCTACTGACTTGCGAGTGGAGTACGATAGGGCAGAAGACCAGAAGTCGGAGGGAGAGGAGAGAATTGAGAGTTCGTATGGCGCGTGCGATTCAAATTGGAAGAAAGCATTAACGCATTTTTTTTAATATTCTTGCAAAATGGACCTACTAAACCTAATGTGGAGATTGGGCTTTGCTGCCTGTTTGTGTAAAAAATTTACTTAAGTATTATCGTAAGATGTCGTGAGGCAAAATCGTCAAAAGAAAGAACTCTTGTTCGATAAAACGTACGATAAATGAGAATAAATAGACAAAAAGATTGATGACGCAGGAAAAAACCTCTGAATCGAGGAAAAAACCTGCGGCCGACTAAATAGGATAGTCGACGTTGCACTATTGATCACCAATAAGGGGTGATATCCTCGATGTTACAGTTGTATCGTACGATTACAATAAGGAAATGAATGCTATCGAATGTAAATACAGAGAATAATATTGTAATTGCTATATCTCCTTTTTGAATTAGTTGTCTCTTGTGTGCAGTCTTGAGTCTCTTTTTATAGTTGTTGAGCTTGTAACCGTTTGATCATAATTGAGCAATAAATGCAACGGCTATAACTGAAGAGTGTTTCACGATCGTAACGTCCGGGCTTTTTAATGGTGAGCATATCTGGTTCAAACGGTCATATCGGGCTTGATAGGCGATGACTATGCTTCGAGCTTATCTTAGATGAGCATGCCTGCAATAAGAATAAACTCAAACATGTATATCGTTAGGTTAATCGTAGGATCATATGATGATATCGTACGATTATCTTCGATGACCACTTATCTCTGTTTGATGGTAGTTATATCTTTACTTCAGGACCTTATCTTAATACAGGAATATCATCATGGAAGATATCTTACGATTTTAATCGTTCGATCGTTCGATGATAAAATTTCACCCAAACAGTTTGCCCCCAAGATTTAGAAAAATAAGTTATTGATTTTCTGAATCTTACATCTACAAAATTAAATTGTTAGCACATCGATTTTATCATGATTAATCTATCGAATCTGAACCGTTTTTCACGTTAACGGCGTCATAACCTGGTTAAGTGCAAGCTGTCAATGCAACGGTTATAAGGGACAGGTGTCGATGTTCGATTCGACCTCAATTTCTTGGGAAGGAGTTTAATTTCATATAAAGATAAGATTTCTTCCATACTTATCTCCAAATCTTTTCCGATTTTCGAATTCAAATTCAACTCAAACCGAATCTTTCTAATCTTTAAGAAAATTTGGATCTAATTCGCCTATAAGGTACCTTTCTTCCCTAGTTTCAATTTCAGTTCATGCGTTTGAAAATTAAGGCTGATAAGAACCCTAGAAACTTTGATTTATTGCGTTTCGATAGGTTGCGTAGAAGTCTAGATCGACTTTGTTTTAGGGAAATCATGGAGGTTAGGAGCACAATCCAGGGAGAAATCGACCTAATCCACCTTAGGAAACTTGCTAGGATGCCTAAGGAGGCTGTAATCAAATCACCCGGTGAGGTTAGACCCGCCGAAGCTCCGGCAGGTTTCTTTGCCTTGTTCGAATACCCATTTAAGATAGGATTCACTTGGCCTTACAGTCCTCTATCTCGTGCCTTCATGACACGTTTTAGCCTTTCCCCTGGACAGCTCATGCCCCAATTCTGGAGGGTCGTGAGTGTTATCGAACGTGTAACGGAAAATTGGGGTAGAGACCCTTTCACCGTCGATGATCTTCTTTCGGCGTACACCGTTAAACCCTCTGATTACGATAGGTATGGGATTTATCCCAAGGGTAGGGGTGATGCCATGTTAGTACATGGTACTCAGGCGTTTGATCGAGGGTGGAAGGCTCGATATGCGTTCGTACGATCCTCATCGGTCTTGGAGGAAGGTGGATGGGTAGCCCCAGAATGGAACTCACTAGGTATAGGTCGTCTTATGTATTTAATTTTAATTTTATCGTATAATTTCTCATCGTGCGTTTCTTTTTACAGAGATCGAATTTGTTTTCGAGGAATCCACCGAGGTTGTTAATCGCTTCTTGGAGTACGGTGTTCAAGAAAGATCGTACGCCAGATCGAAGGGAAAAAGCCCAAGGGAGGATAGCGACGAAGAGCTTGAAGTTCAAGTGCTAAGTGAAGGAGAAGAAGAAGAAGAAGAGATGGAAGGTAAATCGTACGATAATTTCTTCCTCTTATTTTACGTTTTCTTGACTTTATCGTACGATACTAACGCATGTTTTTCTTGCTTATTTCAGGCCAAAAGAAACCTGCTAAGAAGTTGGCCAACTTAGCGGCGGCCAAGAGGGCTCTGGAGAAGAAGAAGGGGATAAGTGGCATGGAACCACAGCCTAAGAAGACAAGGTCTTCTTCGGGTGCTTCGATTGCATCAAAGGAAGCCGTACGACAGGCGGATGATGTGGTCGATGCGACCCCGATTCATACTGCTCCTCCTCCTTCGATGTCTCCTACGATGCCAAAGGAGAAAAGAGCTTCGGTCAAGCCTCCAAAGGGGAAGGAAGGTGAGTCGTCGATTCACATTTCTTTACCCTCAAACTTTCTGGATGGCGATGTCATCAACCAGGATGATCTCTTCCCTGCCATCGAACAATACCTGCTTCCATCGCAGAAAGCCTATATGGACACTCGTCGGATTGGCGAGCTGGATGCTGGTGCGGTTGGGTACTCCTTCATGGTAAGCTATCGTACGATGTTTGTATCTTACGATTATATTATTACGTGTTCTAATCATTTTGTGTTATGCAGGCTTTCCAGGCGTGTCTTGGTCTTCATCAAAGGTTGGAGACCGTTCAGAGGGACATGAAGGCGAAGATGTCCAGTGAAAGGGCTGCTGTGAACGAGGCGAAGAAGGCTAGGGAGAAGGCATCTAAGATGGCTGCTGATCTGGAGGCCAAAAAGGTTGAGGCTGATGATCTGATAGCTAAGCTGGATGAAGCTGAGCACGTTCGATCGGATCAACGTGCAAGGCTTACAGCGGCCAACAATCGTATTGCCAAGTTGGAGGAGGAACTTGCTGCGATGCGCACGGAGATGGCAGATCGAGAGAAGGCTTCATCCTCTGAGATCCAGGATCTCAAAGATGAGATGGTGTTATCCAGGATGGTGGCCCGTGCAGCCGTAATACGCCAATTCATTGGTGGCACGTACACCATCGAAGCTGCTAAAGGTGAGTTGGGAGCCTTCCGCGATGCGATGGGATCCGATGAGCTCTTGGATGCTGACGACGCCAAGGATGCTGATGAAGAGGAGGAAGGTGCTGAAAAGAGCAAAGAGGCCGAAGTCACGATGATCGAGGAGGAGGATAAGAATGAAGACGCCTCTGGATCCGTCATCGTGGATAAGGCTGTTGAAGACGTTCCTCCCCCTATCGTAGAAGTTAGTGTAGGAGAGGATACTGGCGTAGAAGCCAATCCTGAAAATTAAATTCCTTTTGATGTAATCGTAGTACTTTCAAGTACTTTTTTAATGAAATTAGCTATCTTTTGCAATCGTGCGATGTTTCAGTACTTGTTATTTTTGTTCTAAGTACTTTTAGCAAATAGATAATCGTGCGTTTTAGCTGATTTAGTGTTTAAGGCCTTAATTAATCGTGCGTTTTGACTTGCGATGTTTATCGTGAGTTTAAGGCACTTAAAAATTTTTTAGAAACGTTTCTACTGTTTGTGTAAAATTTTCTTAAATCGTTATCGTAAGATGTCGTGAGGCAAAATCGTCAAAAGAAAGAATTCTCGTTCGATAAAACGTGCGATAAATAAAAGTAAATTGACAAAAAGATTGATGACGCAAGAAAAACCTCTGAGTCGAGGAAAAAACCTGCGGCCGACTAAATAGGATAGTCGACGTTGCACTATAGATCACCAATAAGGGGTGATATCTTCGATGTTACAGTTGTATCGTACGATTACAATAAGGTAATGAATGCTATCGAATGTAAATACAGAGAATAATATTGTAATTGTTATCTTTCTCCTTCCAATTAGTTGTCCCTTGTGTGCAGTCTTGAGTCTCTTTTTATAGTTGTTGAGCTTGTAACCGATTGATCATAATTGAGCAATAAATGCAACGGCTATAACTGAAGAGTGTTTCACGATCGTAACATCCGGGCTCTTTAATGGTGAGCATATCTGGTTCAAACGGTTATATCGAGCTTGATAGGCGATGACTATGCTTCGATCTTATCTTAGACGAGCATGCCTGCAATAAGAATAAACTAAAACATGTATATCGTTAGGTTAATCGTAGGATCATACGATGATATCGTACGATTATCTTCGATGATCACTTATCTTTGTTTGACGGTAGTTATATCTTTAGTTCAGGACCTTATCTTAATACAGGAATATCATCCTGGAAGATATCTTACGATTCTATTCGTTCGATCGTTCGATGATAAAATTTCACCCAAACAGTTTGCCCCCAAGATTTAGAAAATAAATTATATATTTTCTGAATCTTATATCTGCAAAATCAAATCGTTAGTACATCGATTTTATCATGATTAATCTATCGAATTTGAACCGTTTTTCACGTTAACGGCGTTATAACCTGGTTAAGTGCAAGCTGTCAATGCAACGGTTATAAGGGACAGGTGTCGATGCTCGATTCGACCTCAATTTCTTGGGAAGGAGTTTAATTTCATATAAAGATAAGATTTCTTCCATAATTATCTACAAATCTTTTCCGATTTTCGAATTCAAATTCAACTCAAACCGAATCCTTCTAATCTTTAAGAAGATTTGAATCTAATTCGCCTATAAGGTACCTTTCTTCCCTAGTTTCAATTTCAGTTCATGCGTTTGAAAATTAAGGCTGATAAGAACCCTAGAAACTTTGATTTATTGCGTTTCGATAGGTTGCGTAGAAGTCTAGATCGACTTTGTTTTAGGGAAATCATGGAGGTTAGGAGCACAATCCAGGGAGAAATCGACCTAATCCACCTTAGGAAACTTGCTAAGATGCCTAAGGAGGCTGTAATCAAATCACCCGGTGAGGTTAGACCCGCCGAAGCTCCGGCAGGTTTCTTTGCGTTGTTCGAATACCCATTTAAGATAGGATTCACTTGGCCTTACAGTCCTCTATCTCGTGCCTTCATGACACGTTTTAGCCTTTCCCCCGGACAGCTCATGCCCCAATTCTGGAGGGTCGTGAGTGTCATCGAACGTGTAACGGAAAATTGGGGTAGAGATCCTTTCACCGTCGATGATCTTCTTTCGGCGTACACCGTTAAACCCTCTGATTACGATAGGTATGGGATTTATCCCAAAGGTAGGGGTGATGCCATGTTAGTACATGGTACTCAAGCGTTCGATCGAGGGTGGAAGGCTCGATATGCATTCGTACGATCCTCATCGGTCTTGGAGGACGGTGGATGGGTAGCTCCAGAATGGAACCCACTAGGTATAGGTCGCTTTATGTATTTTTGCTTCGCATAATCTTTATTATATAATTTTCTTATCGTGTGTTATTTTTGCAGAGATCGAGTTTACCTTCGAGGAATCCACTGAAGCTGTCAACCGCTTCTTGGAGTACGGTGTTCAAGAAAGATCGTACGCCAAATCGAAGGGAAAAAGCCCAAGGGAGGACAGCGACGAAGAGCTCGAAGTTCAAGTGTTAAGTGAAGGAGAAGAAGAAGAAGAGATGGAAGGTAAATCGTGCGATAATTTCTCTCTCTTATCTTACGTTTTCTCAACTTTATCGTGCGATTAATAACGTACGTTTTTCTTGTTTATTTCAGGCCAAAAGAAACCTGCGAAGAAGTTGGCTAACTTGGCGGCGGCTAAGAGGGCTCTGGAGAAGAAGAAGGGGATAAGTGGCATGGAGCCACAACCTAAGAAGACAAGATCTTCTTCGGGTGCTTCGATCGCATCAAAGGAAGCCGTACGACAGGCGGATGATGTGGTCGATGCGACCCCGATTCACACTGCTCCTCCTCCTACAATGTCTCCTACGATGTCAAAGGAGAAAAGGGCCTCGGTCAAGCCTCCAAAAGGGAAGGAGGGTGAAACGTCGATCAACATATCCCTGCCTTCAAATTTCCTCGATGGTGATGTCATCAACCAGGATGACTTATTCCCTGCTATCGAACAATATCTGCTTCCATCGCAGAAGGCTCACATGGACACTCGTCGGATTGGCGAGCTCGATGCTGGTGCGGTTGGGTACTCCTTCATGGTAAGCTATCGTACGATGTTTGTATCTTACGATTATATTAAATGTGCTGTTCTAACTGTTTTATGTTTATGTAGGCCTTCCAGGCGTGTCTTGGTCTTCATCAAAGGTTGGAGACCGTTCAGAGGGACATGAAGGCGAAGATGTCCAGCGAGAGGGCTGCAGTGAACGAGGCGAAGAAGGCTCAGGAGAAGGCATCGAAGATAGCTGCTGTTCTAGAAGCCAAACGGGTTGAAGTGGATGACTTGGTGGCTAAGCTGGATGAGGCTGAGCACGTTCGATCAGAACAACGTGCAAGGCTGACAGCGGCGAATAATCGTGTTGCCAAGTTGGAGGAGGAACTTGCTGCTATGCGCACGGAGATGGCAGATCGAGAGAAGGCCTCATCATTTGAGATCCAGGATCTCAAAGATGAGATGGTGCTATCCAGGATGGTGGCCCGTGCAGCCGTAATACGCCAATTCATTGGTGGCACGTACATCATCGAAGCTGCTAAAGGTGAGCTGGGGGCCTTCCGTGATGCGATGGGATCTGATGAGCTCCTGGATGCTGATGATGCGAAGGATGCCGACGAGGAGGAGGAGGATGCTGAAAAGAGCAAAGAGGCTGAAGTCACGATGATCGAGGAGGAGGATAAAAATGAAGATGCCTCTGGATCCGGCATCGTGGACAAGGCTGCTGAAGTCACTCCTCCTATCGTAGAAGTTAGCGTAGAAGAGGGTGTTGGCGTAGAGGCCACCCCTGAAGTTTAAATTATTAATCGATGTAATCATAGTACTTTAAGTACTTTTTAATGAAATTATCTATTTTTTGCAATCGTGCGATGTCTCAGTACTTGTTATTTTTGTTCTAAGTACTTTTAGTAAATAGATAATCGTGCGTTTTAGCTGATTTAGTGTTTAAGGCCTTAATTAATCGTGCGTTTTGACTTGCGATGTTTATCGTGAGTTTAAGGCACTTAGAAAAAATTTTTAGAAACGTTTATGTTAATCATGCGTCTGGCGTTTTGACTTGCGCTCTCGCGATTGATGCATCTTTTAAGTTCTATGCGATTTTGAGCATATTGTTTTATCGGGCGATGTTTGCCATAGATCGTGCGATGTCTGCGGTAGTCGTGCGATGTCTTGCGATAATCGTGCGTTGTCTTGCGATAATCGTGCGTTACCTGCGAGTAAAATTGGCTAAGGGGTGGCCGTTGGATTGACCAACGGCGCTCCGATGCCTAAGTCAGTAATCATTTGATGAAATAATAGTAAAAATAAAAAGGGTTTTAGAAGTAGTACCTTTTCAGATGAGTTGCATTCCAACTACGTGGGATTTCATTACCTTCGATGGTTGAAATCTTATAAGCACCTTTCCCCACGATTTTGGTAATGATGTAAGGTCCTTCCCATTTGATGGAAAGTTTTCCAGCGTTCGATTCTTGTGTATTTGGAAAGACACGTCGTAGGACATAATCTCCAAGTTGAAATACCTTGACTTTTACCTTTTTATTGAAGTAGCGTTCAACCATGGCTTTCTGCGATGCCATTTTTTGAAAGGCTTTCTCTCTTAGTTCTTCCAAAGCATCAATATCGTAACATAAGTCTATTGAGTTTTGTTCAATCGTACGATGTCGAGCAACAGGAACCTGTGATTCGATTGGAAGGACTGCTTCACATCCATATACCAGGGAAAAAGGAGTTTGCCCAGTTGCAGTTCTAGGTGTCGTGCGATTTGCCCATAAAACAGATGGTAACTCTTCGACCCATCGACCCTTTGCAGCTTTCAACCTCTTTCGAATAGAATTAATAATGGTCTTGTTGCTGGATTCGGCCAAGCCGTTGGATTGTGGATATCTTGGGGTCGATGTAATGAGTTTTATCCCGCGTTCATCGCAGAACTTTCGAGTTCTCTCACTTATAAATTGGGACCCATTATCGCACGTTATTTCTGATGGTACTCCAAACCTGTAAATAATGTTAGTTTGGATAAAGGAGATAACTTCCTTATCCCTAACCTGTGAGAAGGCTGCGGCTTCAATCCATTTAGAGAAATAATCAGTAAGAACAAGTAAAAATACTTTTTGACCTGGAGCAGGTGGTAATTTTCCTACGATGTCCATCCCCCATCGCATGAATGGCCATGGGATTAAGACAGAGTGTAGGGGTTCAGAAGGTAGATGTGACGTACCTGAGTGTCTTTGACAAGCATCGCACCTTTGAACATACCTTATCGAGTCCTCTCGAAGAGTAGGCCAATAATATCCTTGTCTCGAGATTCTGTTAGCAAGATTTCTGCCCCCAGAATGGTTTCCACATTCTCCATCATGCATCTCTTGAAGGATTCGATCGATTTGTTGCTTATTAACCACGCATCGTAAGATTAGACCCGTTGTGGACCTTCGATACAGTTGATCATTGAAGATCGTGTATCGAGAGCTTTTAAATCTGATTTTCCGGGCTTCTAATTTGTCTTCAGGGAGCTGGTCGTTTTTGAGATAGTTCCATATATCATTCGACCAATCGTGGTTTTCTTCGATCAAATGAGCTTCTTCGATTGTTGGCGACATAAAATGTATTATCGGAACACTTTCTAAAGCTGGTTCATTGAATGCGGATCCCAAGTTGGCCAAGGCATCGGCTTGCATATTCAGGTCTCTTGGGATTTGCTCTATCGAGAACTTATCGAATCGTGCGATCTTATCTTTTGCGATCTTGAGGTACGATATCATCTTTGAATCTTTTGCTTGAAATTCGCCATTGATTTGGTTCACTACTAGTAGTGAATCACTTCGTACGTGTAGCCATCGTGCTCCCAAGTTATATGCCATATCCAACCCAGCGATCAAGGCTTCGTATTCTGCTTCATTATTGGTAGTTTTGAATTCGCATCGTATCGAATACACCATATTGCCCCCATGTGATGATTTCAGGACAATTCCCAATCCTGATCCTCGTGCGTTGGAAGCTCCGTCAACGTGCATGGTCCATGGCTCGTTGTCCTGAATCATCACATTACTGATTTCATCGTACGATGGCTCTTTGATTCCAGGACTGAATTCAGCTACGAAATCTGCTAACGCTTGAGATTTTATCGCCGTTCTTGGTTGATACGTTAGATCGAAGCTGCTAAGATAAATACTCCACTTTGCTAATCGTCCTGTAAGTTCAGGCTTACGAAGTACGATCTTAAGAGGATAATTAGTAACAACGATTATATGATGCGATTCGAAATAATGCCTTAACTTTTTTGCTGCAGTTACGAGGCCAAGTAAAAGCTTTTCCATAGACGTGTACCTTGTTTCAGCATCGAGGAAAGACTTACTTATGTAATAGATAGGTTGCTGATGTTGGTCACCTTCTCGTACGAGCACTGCACTAACGGCGTTGTTACTTACAGCGAGGTACAATTGCAAGCTCTCACCTTCGATTGGTTTCGTCAACAGTGGAGGATTGGATAGCATTCATTACCTTATTGTAATCGTACGATACAACTGTAACATCGAAGATATCACCCCTTATTGGTGATCTATAGTGCAACGTCGACTATCCTATTTAGTCGGCCGCAGGTTTTTTCCTCGACTCAGAGGTTTTTCATGCGTCATCAATCTTTTTGTCAATTTACTTTTATTTATCGCACGTTTTATCGAACGAGAATTCTTTCTTTTGACGATTTTGCCTCACGACATCTTACGATAACGATTTAAGTAAATTTTTACACAAACAGTTTGGCGCCCACCGTGGGGCTCGTTTTGAGAAAATCTTGTTCGATAAGGCGTCAGCTTACTAACCTATTTCTCCGAGCTTCTTTGTGAATTGAGTACAGGAACATGGCAAGCAGTTCTCAAACAACCTTGCAGCAACAATTGGCAGCAGCACAAGAACAAATCCAGTGGTTGAATGAGCAGAATTTACAAATGAATGGTGAACTATCTAGGTTGAGAGCATCGAATCCACAAACTTCTCACATCCCAGTTTCCATTCATCAACAAAGGCCATTCTTTCCTCAAAATCCACCCCCTGTTTCTCAACCTCCATTTGTCCAACCACAAATGTCACAATCTTTCATTCCACCTCAAGTATCGCAAGTTAACTTGCCACCACCACCGCAAATATCGCAAGTTAGCTTACCACCGCCACCTCCAGTCAACAATTCACGTCCTATCTTCCCTCCGTTACCATCAGGTCCTTACCCAGGAGCAACCACGTTTACTTACAACCAACCTCAAACAGGGCCTCGTTCCTTTATACCTATTCCAGAACCTATATCGCACGTTCCCACCGCAGCTACCCCCATAACCCATATTCCAAACTTATCAAACGTTTCAGGAACCTCTAGTAATCCACCACCCAATGATATCGTGGATATTCGGCTAAAAATGCTAGAAGAACAAAATAAAGCAATGCTCGCATTGTTAACCAAACTTCCTGGAGCTGCTGTACCCATCGAAGTTGAACCTAAAACTGGATTCCAAGCCTCACCCTATATCGATGAGATTGCTCTCGTTGATATTCCCAAAAAATATAACATCCCAGCTTTTACACCAAAATACTCTGGAATCTCCGATCCTGTGGAACACATCGCACAATACAAGCAGCTAGTGTGGACAGTTCCTATTCCAACCCAGTTTCAAGAAATATGTATGTGCAAGGGCTTTGGATCAACACTTACCGGAGCTGCGTTGCAGTGGTTAATCAATTTGAAACCCAAGAGCATTGCATCGTGGTCTGAGTTAGTAAACCAGTTTACTCGACAGTTTGCAAGCAGTCGCAAGATGGAGAAACAAACAAGCGATCTCTACTATGTCGTGCAAAAACAGGTGAAACCATTCGTGAATATTTTAACAGGTTCAATGCAGAGATGATCGAAGTTAAGAACTGCGATGTGCGGACGGCGATCGAAGCATACAAACGTGGATTAGATACATCCTCGGAGTTATACACAGATTTAACGAAGTATCCACCAGAAAACTTCGATGATGTACGAGCTCGTACGTTGGCACACATGAGAATCGAAGATGATGCCCTTTTCCGGCGTAAACATTCGAACGATAAGAAAAATCTTGGAGCGCAGAAACATGATTTCAAACCTAAACGAGTAAACAAGATTGATAATTCTCGACGCGATCAGAATAAACGTTCAAACCAAGGTAAAGGTAAAGTAAGATATCCAGATTTGTCAACTTACCATTTTGCAGGTACAACGAAGGACTTAGTGGATTCTCTACGGAACTTGGAAGTCAACGTACGATGGCCCAAAAAACCAGAGAATCCTAGCAAGGATAGAGACCAAACAAAATGGTGCGACTTCCACAGCGACCACGGACACAATACAGATGATTGTATCAGCTTGAAGAAGGAGATCGCATACCTCAAATCGAACGGACATCTTAAAAACCTTCTAGGCGATGATTCGAAAAGACCGACGTCACCCATTCCAACGAAGGTTGTAAACTGCATTACAGGAGGATCAGAAGTGTGTGGCCTTACCTATTCTGCAGCAAAAAGGCATGCACGAGAAGGACCTGAAGGACATCCCATCCCAAATGAATCCAGAACTGCGGAAGACAAGGAGCTCGATGCTACGAAGATATCGTTCGATATCGAAGATATGTCAGACACTCATCAGAAACACCATGATGCACTGGTTATTCAGTTGACAATTGGTAACTGTCTAACCAAGAGAGTATTAATCGACGGAGGCAGTTCAGCCAACGTGATATTCGCAGAAACACTCAAGATCATGGGTATCGATCGGTCCAACATCGTACGACGAACAACAACGCTAATTGGATTCAACGGAGATGCCACTAGTACTCTTGGAGAAATCATACTACCAGTCTTCGCTAAAGGCATAAACAAGCAAACGAAGTTCAACGTCATCGATTGTCCTTCCGCTTACAATGCCATACTTGGAAGACCTTGGATTCATGATATGAAGGCTGTACCATCGACGTATCATCAGAAGATCAAGTTCCCATCTCCCTGGGGCGTGCAAGAGATAGTCAGCGAAAAGAAAATCGCAAGAGAGTGCTACAAGATTACGATGAAGGCCAAATCGCACGATATCTAGCAATTACAGAGCCAGGATGGAGTACGATCGTACGATGATCTTCAATTAGAAGAAGTCGTGTTGGATCACAAACATCCTGATCGCAAGGTCTTCGTAGGTGCAACTCTAACCCCTGATATAAAAAATAGTATAATTTCTTTTTTGCAGGAACGCTCGGATTGTTTTGCGTGGTCACACGAGGATATGGTAGGAATTGATCCTAACATCATATCGCACAAGTTGAACGTGGATCCCACGTTTCTCCATCTTGCGACTGCTTGCAAACTGTCGAGTAAACTGGTTTACTAACTCAGACCACGATGCAATGCTCTTGGGTTTCAAATTGATTAACCACTGCAACGCAGCTCCGGTAAGTGTTGATCCAAAGCCCTTGCACATACATATTTCTTGAAACTGGGTTGGAATAGGAACTGTCCACACTAGCTGCTTGTATTGTGCGATGTGTTCCACAGGATCGGAGATTCCAGAGTATTTTGGTGTAAAAGCTGGGATGTTATATTTTTTGGGAATATCAACGAGAGCAATCTCATCGATATAGGGTGAGGCTTGGAATCCAGTTTTAGGTTCAACTTCGATGGGTACAGCAGCTCCAGGAAGTTTGGTTAACAATGCGAGCATTGCTTTATTTTGTTCTTCTAGCATTTTTAGCCGAATATCCACGATATCATTGGGCGGTGGATTACTAGAGGTTCCTGAAACGTTTGATAAGTTTGGAATATGGGTTATGGGGGTAGCTGCGGTGGGAACGTGCGATATAGGTTCTGGAATAGGTATAAAGGAACGAGGCCCTGTTTGAGGTTGGTTGTAAGTAAACGTGGTTGCTCCTGGGTAAGGACCTGATGGTAACGGAGGGAAGATAGGACGTGAATTGTTGACTGGAGGTGGCGGTGGTAAGCTAACTTGCGATATTTGCGGTGGTGGTGGCAAGTTAACTTGCGATACTTGAGGTGGAATGAAAGATTGTGACATTTGTGGTTGGACAAATGGAGGTTGAGAAACAGGGGGTGGATTTTGAGGAAAGAATGGCCTTTGTTGATGAATGGAAACTGGGATGTGAGAAGTTTGTGGATTCGATGCTCTCAACCTAGATAGTTCACCATTCATTTGTAAATTCTGCTCATTCAACCACTGGATTTGTTCTTGTGCTGCTGCCAATTGTTGCTGCAAGGTTGTTTGAGAACTGCTTGCCATGTTCTTGTACTCAATTCACAAAGAAGCTCGGAGAAATAGGTTAGTAAGCTGACGCCTTATCGAACAAGATTTTCTCAAAACGAGCCCCACGGTGGGCGCCAAACTGTTTGTGTAAAAATTTACTTAAATCGTTATCGTAAGATGTCGTGAGGCAAAATCGTCAAAAGAAAGAATTCTCGTTCGATAAAACGTGCGATAAATAAAAGTAAATTGACAAAAAGATTGATGACGCATGAAAAACCTCTGAGTCGAGGAAAAAACCTGCGGCCGACTAAATAGGATAGTCGACGTTGCACTATAGATCACCAATAAGGGGTGATATCTTCGATGTTACAGTTGTATCGTACGATTACAATAAGGTAATGAATGCTATCCAATCCTCCACTGTTGACGAAACCAATCGAAGGTGAGAGCTTGCAATTGTACCTCGCTGTAAGTAACAACGCCGTTAGTGCAGTGCTCGTACGAGAAGGTGACCAACATCAGCAACCTATCTATTACATAAGTAAGTCTTTCCTCGATGCTGAAACAAGGTACACGTCTATGGAAAAGCTTTTACTTGGCCTCGTAACTGCAGCAAAAAAGTTAAGGCATTATTTCGAATCGCATCATATAATCGTTGTTACTAATTATCCTCTTAAGATCGTACTTCGTAAGCCTGAACTTACAGGACGATTAGCAAAGTGGAGTATTTATCTTAGCAGCTTCGATCTAACGTATCAACCAAGAACGGCGATAAAATCTCAAGCGTTAGCAGATTTCGTAGCTGAATTCAGTCCTGGAATCAAAGAGCCATCGTACGATGAAATCAGTAATGTGATGATTCAGGACAACGAGCCATGGACCATGCACGTTGACGGAGCTTCCAACGCACGAGGATCAGGATTGGGAATTGTCCTGAAATCATCACATGGGGGCAATATGGTGTATTCGATACGATGCGAATTCAAAACTACCAATAATGAAGCAGAATACGAAGCCTTGATCGCTGGGTTGGATATGGCATATAACTTGGGAGCACGATGGCTACACGTACGAAGTGATTCACTACTAGTAGTGAACCAAATCAATGGCGAATTTCAAGCAAAAGATTCAAAGATGATATCGTACCTCAAGATCGCAAAAGATAAGATCGCACGATTCGATAAGTTCTCGATAGAGCAAATCCCAAGAGACCTGAATATGCAAGCCGATGCCTTGGCCAACTTGGGATCCGCATTCAATGAACCAGCTTTAGAAAGTGTTCCGATAATACATTTTATGTCGCCAACAATCGAAGAAGCTCATTTGATCGAAGAAAACCACGATTGGTCGAATGATATATGGAACTATCTCAAAAACGACCAGCTCCCTGAAGACAAATTAGAAGCCCGGAAAATCAGATTTAAAAGCTCTCGATACACGATCTTCAATGATCAACTGTATCGAAGGTCCACAACGGGTCTAATCTTACGATGCGTGGTTAATAAGCAACAAATCGATCGAATCCTTCAAGAGATGCATGATGGAGAATGTGGAAACCATTCTGGGGGCAGAAATCTTGCTAACAGAATCTCGAGACAAGGATATTATTGGCCTACTCTTCGAGAGGACTCGATAAGGTATGTTCAAAGGTGCGATGCTTGTCAAAGACACTCAGGTACGTCACATCTACCTTCTGAACCCCTACACTCTGTCTTAATCCCATGGCCATTCATGCGATGGGGGATGGACATCGTAGGAAAATTACCACCTGCTCCAGGTCAAAAAGTATTTTTACTTGTTCTTACTGATTATTTCTCTAAATGGATTGAAGCCGCAGCCTTCTCACAGGTTAGGGATAAGGAAGTTATCTCCTTTATCCAAACTAACATTATTTACAGGTTTGGAGTACCATCAGAAATAACGTGCGATAATGGGTCCCAATTTATAAGTGAGAGAACTCGAAAGTTCTACGATGAACGCGGGATAAAACTCATTACATCGACCCCAAGATATCCACAATCCAACGGCTTGGCCGAATCCAGCAACAAGACCATTATTAATTCTATTCGAAAGAGGTTGAAAGCTGCAAAGGGTCGATGGGTCGAAGAGTTACCATCTGTTTTATGGGCAAATCGCACGACACCTAGAACTGCAACTGGGCAAACTCCTTTTTCCCTGGTATATGGATGTGAAGCAGTCCTTCCAATCGAATCACAGGTTCCTGTTGCTCGACATCGTACGATTGAACAAAACTCAATAGACTTATGTTACGATATTGATGCTTTGGAAGAACTAAGAGAGAAAGCCTTTCAAAAAATGGCATCGCAGAAAGCCATGGTTGAACGCTACTTCAATAAAAAGGTAAAAGTCAAGGTATTTCAACTTGGAGATTATGTCCTACGACGTGTCTTTCCAAATACACAAGAATCGAACGCTGGAAAACTTTCCATCAAATGGGAAGGACCTTACATCATTACCAAAATCGTGGGGAAAGGTGCTTATAAGATTTCAACCATCGAAGGTAATGAAATCCCACGTAGTTGGAATGCAACTCATCTGAAAAGGTACTACTTCTAAAACCCTTTTTATTTTTACTATTATTTCATCAAATGATTACTGACTTAGGCATCGGAGCGCCGTTGGTCAATCCAACGGCCACCCCTTAGCCAATTTTACTCGCAGGTAACGCACGATTATCGCAAGACAACGCACGATTATCGCAAGACATCGCACGACTACCGCAGACATCGCACGATCTATGGCAAACATCGCCCGATAAAACAACATGCTCAAAATCGCATAGAACTTAAAAGATGCATCAATCGCGAGAGCGCAAGTCAAAACGCCAGACGCATGATTAACAGAAACGTTTCTAAAAAAAATTTCTAAGTGCCTTAAACTCACGATAAACATCGCAAGTCAAAACGCACGATTAATTAAGGCCTTAAACACTAAATCAGCTAAAACGCACGATTATCTATTTACTAAAAGTACTTAGAACAAAAATAACAAGTACTGAGACATCGCACGATTGCAAAAAATAGATAATTTCATTAAAAAGTACTTAAAGTACTATGATTACATCGATTAATAATTTAAACTTCAGGGGTGGCCTCTACGCCAGCACCCTCTTCTACGCTAACTTCTACGATAGGAGGAGTGACTTCAGCAGCCTTGTCCACGATGCCGGATCCAGAGGCATCTTCATTTTTATCCTCCTCCTCGATCATCGTGACTTCAGCCTCTTTGCTCTTTTCAGCATCCTCCTCCTCCTCGTCGGCATCCTTCGCATCATCAGCATCCAGGAGCTCATCAGATCCCATCGCATCACGGAAGGCCCCCAGCTCACCTTTAGCAGCTTCGATGGTGTACGTGCCACCAATGAATTGGCGTATTACGGCTGCACGGGCCACCATCCTGGATAGCACCATCTCATCTTTGAGATCCTGGATCTCAGATGATGAGGCCTTCTCTCGATCTGCCATCTCCGTGCGCATCGCAGCAAGTTCCTCCTCCAACTTGGCAACACGATTATTCGCCGCTGTCAGCCTTGCACGTTGTTCTGATCGAACGTGCTCAGCCTCATCCAGCTTAGCCACCAAGTCATCCACTTCAACCCGTTTGGCTTCTAGAATAGCAGCTATCTTCGATGCCTTCTCCTGAGCCTTCTTCGCCTCGTTCACTGCAGCCCTCTCGCTGGACATCTTCGCCTTCATGTCCCTCTGAACGGTCTCCAACCTTTGATGAAGACCAAGACACGCCTGGAAGGCCTACATAAACATAAAACAGTTAGAACAGCACATTTAATATAATCGTAAGATACAAACATCGTACGATAGCTTACCATGAAGGAGTACCCAACCGCACCGGCATCGAGCTCGCCAATCCGACGAGTGTCCATGTGAGCCTTCTGCGATGGAAGCAGATATTGTTCGATAGCAGGGAATAAGTCATCCTGGTTGATGACATCACCATCGAGGAAATTTGAAGGCAGGGATATGTTGATCGACGTTTCACCCTCCTTCCCTTTTGGAGGCTTGACCGAGGCCCTTTTCTCCTTTGACATCGTAGGAGACATCGTAGGAGGAGGAGCAGTGTGAATCGGGGTCGCATCGACCACATCATCCGCCTGTCGTACGGCTTCCTTTGATGCGATCGAAGCACCCGAAGAAGATCTTGTCTTCTTAGGTTGTGGCTCCATGCCACTTATCCCCTTCTTCTTCTCCAGAGCCCTCTTAGCCGCCGCCAAGTTAGCCAACTTCTTCGCAGGTTTCTTTTGGCCTGAAATAAACAAGAAAAACGTACGTTATTAATCGCACGATAAAGTTGAGAAAACGTAAGATAAGAGAGAGAAATTATCGCACGATTTACCTTCCATCTCTTCTTCTTCTTCTCCTTCACTTAACACTTGAACTTCGAGCTCTTCGTCGCTGTCCTCCCTTGGGCTTTTTCCCTTCGATTTGGCATACGATCTTTCTTGAACACCGTACTCCAAGAAGCGGTTGACAGCTTCAGTGGATTCCTCGAAGGTAAACTCGATCTCTGCAAAAATAACACACGATAAGAAAATTATATAATAAAGATTATGCGAAGCAAAAATACATAAAGCGACCTATACCTAGTGGGTTCCATTCTGGAGCTACCCATCCACCGTCCTCCAAGACCGATGAGGATCGTACGAATGCATATCGAGCCTTCCACCCTCGATCGAACGCTTGAGTACCATGTACTAACATGGCATCACCCCTACCTTTGGGATAAATCCCATACCTATCGTAATCAGAGGGTTTAACGGTGTACGCCGAAAGAAGATCATCGACGGTGAAAGGATCTCTACCCCAATTTTCCGTTACACGTTCGATGACACTCACGACCCTCCAGAATTGGGGCATGAGCTGTCCGGGGGAAAGGCTAAAACGTGTCATGAAGGCACGAGATAGAGGACTGTAAGGCCAAGTGAATCCTATCTTAAATGGGTATTCGAACAACGCAAAGAAACCTGCCGGAGCTTCGGCGGGTCTAACCTCACCGGGTGATTTGATTACAGCCTCCTTAGGCATCTTAGCAAGTTTCCTAAGGTGGATTAGGTCGATTTCTCCCTGGATTGTGCTCCTAACCTCCATGATTTCCCTAAAACAAAGTCGATCTAGACTTCTACGCAACCTATCGAAACGCAATAAATCAAAGTTTCTAGGGTTCTTATCAGCCTTAATTTTCAAACGCATGAACTGAAATTGAAACTAGGGAAGAAAGGTACCTTATAGGCGAATTAGATTCAAATCTTCTTAAAGATTAGAAGGATTCGGTTTGAGTTGAATTTGAATTCGAAAATCGGAAAAGATTTGTAGATAATTATGGAAGAAATCTTATCTTTATATGAAATTAAACTCCTTCCCAAGAAATTGAGGTCGAATCGAGCATCGACACCTGTCCCTTATAACCGTTGCATTGACAGCTTGCACTTAACCAGGTTATAACGCCGTTAACGTGAAAAACGGTTCAAATTCGATAGATTAATCATGATAAAATCGATGTACTAACGATTTGATTTTGCAGATATAAGATTCAGAAAATATATAATTTATTTTCTAAATCTTGGGGGCAAACTGTTTGGGTGAAATTTTATCATCGAACGATCGAACGAATAGAATCGTAAGATATCTTCCAGGATGATATTCCTGTATTAAGATAAGGTCCTGAACTAAAGATATAACTACCGTCAAACAAAGATAAGTGATCATCGAAGATAATCGTACGATATCATCGTATGATCCTACGATTAACCTAACGATATACATGTTTTAGTTTATTCTTATTGCAGGCATGCTCGTCTAAGATAAGATCGAAGCATAGTCATCGCCTATCAAGCTCGATATAACCGTTTGAACTAGATATGCTCACCATTAAAGAGCCCGGACGTTACGATCGTGAAACACTCTTCAGTTATAGCCGTTGCATTTATTGCTCAATTATGATCAATCGGTTACAAGCTCAACAACTATAAAAAGAGACTCAAGACTGCACACAAGGGACAACTAATTGGAAGGAGAAAGATAACAATTACAATATTATTCTCTGTATTTACATTCGATAGCATTCATTACCTTATTGTAATCGTACGATACAACTGTAACATCGAAGATATCACCCCTTATTGGTGATCTATAGTGCAACGTCGACTATCCTATTTAGTCGGCCGCAGGTTTTTTCCTCGACTCAGAGGTTTTTCCTGCGTCATCAATCTTTTTGTCAATTTACTTTTATTTATCGCACGTTTTATCGAACGAGAATTCTTTCTTTTGACGATTTTGCCTCACGACATCTTACGATAACGATTTAAGTAAATTTTTACACAAACATTAATCATGCGTCTGGCGTTTTGACTTGCGCTCTTGCGATTGATGCATCTTTTAAGTTCTATGCGATTTGAGCATGTTGTTTTATCGGGCGATGTTTGCCATAGATCGTGCGATGTCTGCGGTAGTCGTGCGATATCATGCGATAATCGTGCGATGTCTTGCGATAATTGTGCGTTACCTGCGAGTAAAATTGGCTAAGGAGTGGCCGTTGGATTGACCAACGGCGCTCCGATGCCTAAGTCAGTAATCGTTCGATGAAATAATAGTAAAATAAAAAGGGTTTTAGAAGTAGTACCTTTTCAGATGAGTTGCATTCCAACTACGGGGGATTTCATTACCTTCGATGGTTGAAATCTTATAGGCACCTTTCCCCACGATCTTGGTAATGATGTAAGGTCCTTCCCATTTGATGGAAAGTTTTCCAGCGTTCGATTCTTGTGTATTCGGAAAGACACGTCGCAGGACATGATCCCCAAGTTGAAATACCTTGACTTTTACCTTTTTATTGAAGTAGCGTTCAACCATGGCTTTCTGCGATGCCATTTTTTGAAAGGCTTTCTCTCTTAGTTCTTCCAAAGCATCAATATCGTAACACAAGTCTATCGAGTTTTGTTCAATCGTACGATGTCGAGCAACAGGAACTTGTGATTCGATTGGAAGGACTGCTTCACATCCATATACCAGGGAAAAAGGAGTTTGCCCAGTTGCAGTTCTAGGTGTCGTGCGATTTGCCCATAAAATAGATGGTAACTCTTCGACCCATCGACCCTTTGCAGCTTTCAGCCTCTTTCGAATAGAATTAATAATGGTCTTGTTGCTGGATTCGGCCAAGCCGTTGGATTGTGGATATCTTGGGGTCGATGTAATGAGTTTTATCCCGCGTTCATCGCAGAACTTTCGAGTTCTCTCACTTATAAATTGGGATCCATTATCGCACGTTATTTCTGATGGTACTCCAAACCTGTAAATAATGTTAGTTTGGATAAAGGAGATAACTTCCTTATCCCTAACCTGTGAGAAGGCTGCGGCTTCAATCCATTTAGAGAAATAATCAGTAAGAACAAGTAAAAATACTTTTTGACCTGGAGCAGGTGGTAATTTTCCTACGATGTCCATCCCCCATCGCATGAATGGCCATGGGATTAAGACAGAGTGTAGGAGTTCAGAAGGTAGATGTGACGTACCTGAGTGTCTTTGACAAGCATCGCACCTTTGAACATACCTTATCGAGTCCTCTCGAAGAGTAGGCCAATAATATCCTTGTCTCGAGATTCTGTTAGCAAGACTTCTGCCCCCAGAATGGTTTCCACATTCTCCATCATGTATCTCTTGAAGGATTCGATCGATTTGTTGCTTATTCACCACGCATCGTAAGATTAGACCCGTTGTGGACCTTCGATACAGCTGATCATCGAAGATCGTGTATCGAGAGCTTTTAAGTCTGACTTTCCGGGCTTCTAATTTGTCTTCAGGGAGCTGGTCGTTTTTGAGATAGTTCCATATATCATTCGACCAATCGTGGTTTTCTTCGATCACTTGAGCTTCTTCGATTGTTGGTGACATAAGATGTATTATCGGAACACTTTCTAAAGCTGGTTCATTGAATGCGGATCCCAAGTTAGCCAAGGCATCGGCTTGCATATTCAGATCTCTTGGGATTTGCTCTATCGAGAACTTATCGAATCGTGCGATCTTATCTTTTGCGATCTTGAGGTACGATATCATCTTTGAATCTTTTGCTTGAAATTCGCCATTGATTTGGTTCACTACTAGTAGTGAATCGCTTCGTACGTGTAGCCATCGTGCTCCCAAGTTATATGCCATATCCAATCCAGCAATCAAGGCTTCATACTCTGCTTCGTTGTTGGTGGTTTTGAACTCACATCGTACCGAATACACCATATTGCCCCCATGTGATGATTTCAGGACTACTCCCAATCCTGATCCTCGTGCGTTAGAAGCTCCGTCAACATGCATGGTCCATGGTTCGTTGTCATGAATCATCACATTACTGATTTCATCGTACGATGGTTCTTCGATCCCAGGACTGAATTCAGCTACGAAATCTGCTAACGCCTGAGATTTTATCGCTGTTCTTGGTTGATACGTTAGATCGAAGCTGCTAAGATAAATACTCCACTTTGCTAATCGTCCTGTAAGTTCAGGCTTACGAAGTACGATCTTAAGAGGATAGTTAGTAACAACGATTATATGATGTGATTCGAAATAATGCCTTAACTTTTTTGCTGCAGTTACGAGGCCAAGTAAAAGCTTTTCCATAGACGTGTACCTTGTTTCAGCATCGAGGAAAGACTTACTTATATAATATATAGGTTGCTGATGTTGGTCACCTTCTCGTACGAGCACTGCGCTGACAGCGTTGTTACTTACAGCGAGGTACAATTGCAAGCTCTCACCTTCAATTGGTTTCGTCAACAGTGGAGGATTGGACATATATTTCTTTAAGCTTTGTAGTGCTTCCTCGTGTGCTTCTGTCCAATCGAAGCCTTTGTTCTTTCGAAGCACGTTGTAGAACAAGTGACACTTATCAGATGATCGTGAGATGAACCTGTTCAGGGCCGCTACTCGTCCGGTCAACTTTTGTACCTCTTTTACATTCCTTGGTGATTGAATTTCCAGGATTGCTTTGATCTGTTCTGGACTTGCCTCGATCCCTCGTCGTGTAACCATGTATCCAAGAAACTTTCCCGCACGCACTCCGAAAGAGCACTTGGTTGGGTTGAGTTTCATCTTGTATTCTCGTAATATATCGAACGATTGCTTCAGATGCTGGATATGATCTTGTGATCGTTCCGATTTTACGAGCATATCGTCGATATATACTTCCATCGTACGTCCGAGGTGATCTTTGAACATCCTGTTTACGAGCCTTTGGTACGTTGATCCAGCATTCTTGAGCCCAAATGGCATTACTTTGTAACAGTATATGCCCTTATCGGTCATAAACGCAGTCTTCTCTTGATCGTCTTTGTGCATTAGGATCTGGTTATATCCGGAATAAGCATCCATGAACGTTAGTAGCTCGTGCCCCGTAGTTGCATCGACCATCGCATCAATATGTGGCAAAGGAAAGGGATCTTTTGGACAAGCTTTGTTTAGGTCTGTAAAGTCGATGCATACTCGCCACTTTCCATTCTTCTTTTGTACTACCACCACGTTGGCGAGCCAATCTGGATACTTTACTTCTCGAATTTTTCCTGTTTTGAGTAGGTTTTCTACCTCCTCGTTGATGACCTTGTTGCGTTCTGGTGCAAACTTGCGTCTTTTTTGCTTAATGGGTTTAAACGTAGGATCCGCGTTCAACTTGTGCGATATGATGTTAGGATCTATCCCTACCATATCCTCGTGTGACCACGCAAAACAATCCGAGTGTTCCTGCAAAAAAGAAATTATACTATTTTTTATATCAGGGGTTAGAGTTGCACCTACGAAGACCTTGCGATCAGGATGTTTGTGATCCAACACGACTTCTTCTAATTGAAGATCATCGTACGATCGTACTCCATCCTGGCTCTGTAATTGCTAGATATCGTGCGGTTTGGCCTTCATCGTAATCTTGTAGCACTCCCTTGCGATTTTCTTTTCGCTGACTATCTCCTGCACGCCCCAGGGAGATGGGAACTTGATCTTCTGATGATACGTCGATGGTACAGCCTTCATATCGTGAATCCAAGGTCTTCCAAGTATGGCATTGTAAGCGGAAGGACAATCGATGACGTTGAACTTTGTTTGCTTGTTTATGCCTTTAGCGAAGACTGGTAGTATGATTTCTCCAAGAGTACTAGTGGCATCTCCGTTGAATCCAATTAGCGTTGTTGTTCGTCGTATGATGTTGGACCGATCAATACCCATGATTTTGAGTGTTTCTGCGAATATCACGTTGGCTGAGCTGCCTCCGTCGATTAATACTCTCTTGGTTAGACAGTTACCAATTGTCAACTGAATAACCAGTGCATCATGGTGTTTCTGATGAGTGTCTGACATATCTTCGATATCGAACGATATCTTCGTAGCATCGAGCTCCTTGTCTTCCGCAGTCCTGGATTCATTTGGGATGGGATGTCCTTCAGGTCCTTCTCGTGCGTGCCTTTTTGCTGCAGAATAGGTAAGGCCACACACTTCTGATCCTCCTGTAATGCAGTTTACAACCTTCGTTGGAACGGGTGACGTCGGTCTTTTCGAATCATCACCTAGAAGGTTTTTAAGATGTCCGTTCGATTTGAGGTATGCGATCTCCTTCTTCAAGCTGATACAATCATCTGTATTGTGTCCGTGGTCGCTGTGGAAGTCGCACCATTTTGTTTGGTCTCTGTCCTTGCTAGGACTCTCTGGTTTTTTGGGCCATCGTACGTTGACTTCCAAGTTCCGTAGAGAATCCACTAAGTCCTTCGTTGTACCTGCAAAATGGTAAGTTGACAAATCTGGATATCTTACTTTACCTTTACCTTGGTTTGAACGTTTATTCTGATCGCGTCGAGAATTATCAATCTTGTTTACTCGTTTAGGTTTGAAATCATGTTTCTGCGCTCCAAGATTTTTCTTATCGTTCGAGTGTTTACGCCGGAAAAGGGCATCATCTTCGATCCTCATGTGTGCCAACGTACGAGCTCGTACATCATCGAAGTTTTCTGGTGGATACTTCGTTAAATCTGTATATAACTCCGAGGATGTATCTAATCCACGTTTGTATGCTTCGATCGCCGTCCGCACATCGCAGTTCTTAACTTCGATCATCTCTGCATTGAACCTGTTAAAATATTCACGAATGGTTTCACCTGTTTTTTGCACAACATAGTAGAGATCGCTTGTTTGTTTCTCCATCTTGCGACTGCTTGCAAACTGTCGAGTAAACTGGTTTACTAACTCAGACCACGATGCAATGCTCTTGGGTTTCAAATTGATTAACCACTGCAACGCAGCTCCGGTAAGTGTTGATCCAAAGCCCTTGCACATACATATTTCTTGAAACTGGGTTGGAATAGGAACTGTCCACACTAGTTGCTTGTATTGTGCGATGTGTTCCACAGGATCGGAGATTCCAGAGTATTTTGGTGTGAAAGCTGGGATGTTATATTTTTGGGAATATCAACGAGAGCAATCTCATCGATATAGGGTGAGGCTTGGAATCCAGTTTTAGGTTCAACTTCGATGGGTACAGCAGCTCCAGGAAGTTTGGTTAACAATGCGAGCATTGCTTTATTTTGTTCTTCTAGCATTTTTAGTCGAATATCCACGATATCATTGGGCGGTGGATTACCAGAGGTTCCTGAAACGTTCGATAAGTTTGGAATATGAGTTATGGGGGTAGCTGCGGTGGGAACGTGCGATATAGGTTCTGGAATAGGTATAAAGGGACGAGGCCCTGTTTGAGGTTGGTTGTAAGTAAACGTGGTTGCTCCTGGGTAAGGACCTGATGGTAACGGAGGGAAGATAGGACGTGAATTGTTGACTGGAGGTGGCGGTGGTAAGCTAACTTGCGATATTTGAGGTGGAATGAAAGATTGTGACATTTGTGGTTGGACAAATGGAGGTTGAGAAACAGGGGGTGGATTTTGAGGAAAGAATGGCCTTTGTTGATGAATGGAAACTGGGATGTGAGAAGTTTGCGGATTCGATGCTCTCAATCTAGACAGTTCGCCATTCATTTGTAAATTCTGCTCATTCAACCATTGGATTTGTTCTTGTGCTGCTGCCAATTGTTGCTGCAAGGTTGTTTGAGAACTGCTTGCCATGTTCCTGCACTCAATTCACAAAGAAGCTCGGAGAAATAGTATAGTAAGCTGACGCCTTATCGAACAAGATTTTCTCAAAACGCGCCCCACGGTGGGCGCCAAACTGTTTGTGTAAAAAATTTACTTAAGTATTATCGTAAGATGTCGTGAGGCAAAATCGTCAAAAGAAAGAACTCTTGTTCGATAAAACGTACGATAAATGAGAATAAATAGACAAAAAGATTGATGACGCAGGAAAAACCTCTGAATCGAGGAAAAAACCTGCGGCCGACTAAATAGGATAGTCGACGTTGCACTATTGATCACCAATAAGGGGTGATATCCTCGATGTTACAGTTGTATCGTACGATTTCAATAAGGAAATGAATGCTATCGAATGTAAATACAGAGAATAATATTGTAATTGCTATATCTCCTTTTTGAATTAGTTGTCTCTTGTGTGCAGTCTTGAGTCTCTTTTTATAGTTGTTGAGCTTGTAACCGTTTGATCATAATTGAGCAATAAATGCAACGGCTATAACTGAAGAGTGTTTCACGATCGTAACGTCCGGGCTTTTTAATGGTGAGCATATCTGGTTCAAACGGTCATATCGGGCTTGATAGGCGATGACTATGCTTCGAGCTTATCTTAGATGAGCATGCCTGCAATAAGAATAAACTCAAACATGTATATCGTTAGGTTAATCGTAGGATCATATGATGATATCGTACGATTATCTTCGATGACCACTTATCTCTGTTTGATGGTAGTTATATCTTTACTTCAGGACCTTATCTTAATACAGGAATATCATCCTGGAAGATATCTTACGATTTTAATCGTTCGATCGTTCGATGATAAAATTTCACCCAAACACTGCCCCCTTGGTTTGGGCTGCCTTGGGCGGTCGCCCACTTCGCCCAATACCAGGGCCGGGCCTGATAGAGAGAGAAAGGTTCAAATGAGAAGTAGAGAAGTGATCTCAACCACTCATCCGGTCAATAAAGACAGCTTTGACCGGGTCCCCTCCTTTAATAATCTCCACCCTCCCACGAATCACGTCAATCCTCCGTGATCACGTCCACCATAATCGGTCAAAACCACCTTTATTGACCGGATGAGTGCTGGAGATCGTTTCTCTACTTCTCATTTGAACCTTTCTCTCTCTCTCTCTCTATATATATATATATATATATATAGAGAGAGAGAGAGAGATATGGTAGGTACCACCGGCGTCTCACGAGAGTGACCATCCACTACCGTCATGGCAACCCTCGGTCATGGATTTCCTTCCCGAACCTTCCAAGTTAGACCTTTGTTGATTTTCCAAAAGAATCTTCAAGGCTTGTTGCACCTCGTCCATTTTAGTATCGAATACTTCTTTAGTAATGAAGGTCGCGGTATTCAAGGGTGCACTAGCTGTGCTTTCATGTTGAGATGCCTCTATTTCAATCGGTTCTTCTTCCACTTCCATCCTTCGGCTAGTTTGACCCTTCGGTCGCCCACGGGTCTTTGTCTTAGCCGGTTCCGCGGTCTTTCGGGGAGCTTTTCCACGCCCCCGACCTCGACCTCTCGATCCAGTTCTACCTCAAGATGTCGTTAGTCTCATAGTCGTTTGTCTCAAAGTCTCCTCCGGTTGCTCCTCCGGGGGTGGTTCCATCCGAATGGTGTCATCCACCGGTTCAGATCTCGATCTACTCCTCAAGGAGCGTTCTGCCATAACAAGAGTCTGATAGATACAAAATAAACACAAGGGTAAATATTAGCTTCCAATCCTATAGGTTAAGGCCGTACAAGTACATGCACACATCGGTAAGTTCCACAGTTACACTGGCCAGGTGTAACTTAGTCCTTATCATGCATACAAGCCCTTACTACCTTATTTCCATTTCCTAGTGGTCCGGATCCTATTTCCAAATTCTCAGCTGTCCCTACGCCTACAGTTTAAGTCTAGGCTCTTAGAGACACCTAAATCCCTTAAACTATGGCTCTGATACCATTTGTAAAAGCCCAATACACCAAAATACTAGAATCATTTAAGATAATAAACTTTCGCAAGTTCAAACCATAATCATATCAAAATCTCAACAAGCCAAACCAGCTAACAAGGGTTCCAATCCAACCCAAAAATAAAACTAAGTGACAAACATGAATATCTCAATGTTTTACTGCGGATAAACTCTACAGCTGAGAATTACTGGAAGGACTCTAACTAGCTAGGCAAACCCTCTAGCTACTCGCTCGCCTTTCCCTTGCCTTTGTCATTTCTAGCTAACGCTTGCTTACCTGAAAAGATTTGAGTTGAAAAAGAGATGGGTTAGACCTAAAGGTCTAGTGAGTTCTCATTAAACAAGTTATAAAAACTACATAGATAAAACATTTCAATAGATAAAGTATGAGCTCATGACTTCAATTAACCTTAGAGATTGCCATTCAAGGTAGGACATTTCCCCCATCGCCCCCCCCCCCCCCCCCTTCGCGATGAAACATTACCCACTCCAATGGAGCACCCCTAGATCATATACACTCCTCCATGATCTAGACATTCATTTACCTTCCCAAGAGATCACACGATCTCAAGGTACTCTACCTTGAAGGCTCACTCTAGAACTTTAAACATTTAAACACGTTATTATCATTTCAAGGATTTTCACAATCATACATGTAATAGCAAATAATCATTTCATGTATCAAAGCAAGTTCCAATCACATAAGCGTTTCTAAAATCGGTAAATAGTGATAGAGAACTCACCTCGCGTGCGACCACAAGTTATTCCCTTGTATACGTCTATTTGATCCAAACCGAAATCTAAATTAAGGGGTGAATAAGGTGTTAAAACTCCCTTAAACAATCCTAACATTCACCTAATAACATCCTAAGAAGAACCTTTAAGCTTAACTTCGAATCATACGCAAAACGGAGAATTTTGGGAAAACCAACAAAAACCCATACAGCATAAATGGCGGGTCATGACCCGCGGCTTGACCCGCGGATGCCTGCAGGTCACGCCTGCTGCACCAACAGATCCGAAATCAGCCCCAATTTACCTATTTCTCAATTCCACAAGTTCCCAAAGGATCCAAGATAGTTGATATGCTTAAACTTATCCTTTTCTAACTTGTTTCTATTAATAAAAATCATTACTAAAAGCATTGATTTAAAATCAAATGATCTAAGACCACCCAATTGGGGGTTTCCATGAACACAAACACATTGAACTCAATCAAGGATTCACACACTACAATTTTGCTATCAAAAGCTAATAGATGAACTTCAAACAAGTTTCCCATCTCTAGCTAACCAAATCCTCAAGGTTGATTACCAAATAAATTTGAAACCTCTAACTCCCAAATGAAGATGGTAAAATCCAAAACAACATGAAATTCTAAGATCAAAAGAAGAGTGTTTACCTTTGGGGAAATCCTTCTTGAATCCAATGGCTCCCAATGACTCCTCTCAAAGCTCTCCAAATAATTTCCTTGAAACCCTCCTTCAAAATGCTTAACACTAATTTCCTTTATTTGGGTTAAGAAGCCCTAGATTTCTATTGGGCTTTTATTGCTTGCTGGGCCCTGAAAGGAAAATTCTAATTAATGGGCTTGATTAACTCTTAATTTAATGATTAAAGTTTTGGGTTGTTACATATCATCTAGAGGGATTTTCTTTTGTGAACTTATTTTTTGTGTGAACTTCGCCAAAAAGACGATTATATGATAAAATTGGTTCTTGAAATTGTTTAACATGATGAAATTATATTATATGATACATTTTTTTGTTGAAATTGTTTCATATTTCGGTGATTTTACGTGAAATCAAAAGGTTTCATAAAAATATAAGAAACAGTTTCATAAGAATGGAAAAGTTGCATAAAAAATACCGAAATACGAAACATTTTCATCAAAAAATGAATCATATAATATAACTTCATCATATTAAACAATTTCATGAACCAATTTCATTGATTTAACCTATGAAATCGTCGTTTTAGCTTGAGTTCACAAGTTCACACCAAAAATATATAAGTTCACAAAAGAAAATCTCTATATATATTATTTCTAATCATATATATAATTTAGTTTATCATGTACAGCTTCACCAATCATGAACATCTATGATATGAAAGTAACACATACACAAGCCACTCAACTTGTACAATTATTTTGCTCATGGATCATAGCGAAGCACGATATAGAGGATACTTTGATCACCTTTGGATCTGCAATGCGTACAGCAGTGACATTTGAGACTCTTGAGGTAATTGAGGAGATCATTCGATTATCTCCAAGAATAACAGACCCTTATGTAGATGCAAAGAGTATTTTCCTTGAAGCCATTACACGACGTCAAGATCGGATATACAATCTTTTCTACCAAATAACTAGCTTCAGAATGATGATGGCACGTGGCATTGATGAGATAACACATGAGAACGTGTTACATACCGTCGCAAAGTCCGTCCCACCTTATAAATTCACTAGTCATACGGGTGGAGCAGCTCTACAAATGCAGTTTGAGCTTCAATGGTTCAAGGTGATCTATTCATATTTTAATTAATTGCATCATGAAAACAACTACTACTATACTTTGTTTCGATTCATATTTTAGATATTCGCATTAATTAACTACAACAAAATTTAGTTTTTTTATATAAAATGTTTAAGGCCATGTGTACCGGCATGCTGGGTTTGGCGGATTGGAAGCCGCCGGCCTGGCGGGCTCAGCGGGTTGCCGGTACGTCGGCAGCGGGTTCAGCGCCTTGGAACATCGGCGGTTTCCACACACCGCTGCGTTAGTGTGTGTGTGTTGTGTGTGTCTATGGTGTGTGTATGAGAGGTTAGGAGGGTTGGATACTAATCAGAGAGGGTTCTAGAGGGTTAATGAGAGGGTTGGAGAAAAACTGATGTGGCAATGGGGTTGAGAGGGTTGGGAGGGTTGGATACTGATAGCTTAATGATTTCATCGATACTTAAGTTTATACAATTAAATGATAAAATACGATATTTATAAGGCTACACACACCCATACTCTCCAACCCTCTCAACCCACTCACTTTTTGACTGCCACATCAGCTTCCACATCAGCTTTTGGTCAACCCTCTCTTTACCCTCCCATAACCCTCTACAACACACACCCAACCCTCCCAACCCTTTCACTTTTCAATTTATTTTATTTATTTCATTTATTTTATTTAATTAAATAATATAATTAAATAAATAATATTGTTAAAAATAATTTGAAAATTCTAATATTAATAAAAATTACATAACATTAATAAAAAAATTACATAACATTAATAAAAAAACTAAAAATCAATATCGAGGTTCCAAATATGTTCCACTAAATCCGCCCGAAGATTATGGTGAATAGTTGAGTTTCTCACTTGGAAAATATTCACCATACGTTGCTCCTCAGTGAGTTGCGGGTTAGGTGGATCCGGAATATCGTTCGGCACAACACAAATGGCCTTGTTTTTGTTTTCGAGTATCATATTGTGCAATATGATACACGCGTACATAACTTTGCGCATCGTAGGTATCTCCATGAAGCGAGACGGTTGTTTGATTATATTCCAACGTTTACGGAGAATGCCGAAAGCTCGTTCGATATCTTTACGTGCCGCTTCTTGCGCTCCCTTAAACTTAATTCGTTTATCGTCTTCCGGATAGGAAAACGCTTCTACCCGACCCCTGTCTATGTTAGGGGCCTTCGAACGACGAATCGATGATGATGCGTTTGCTTGTTGGACAAGATGCGCAAAGATTTGCGCATCTTGTTCCCAGTCTTCGTCGGTATCCGTGGATGATGAATCGTTCAAATAACCGGGTTGTGCCATTGTGGATGTATGTAGAAGAGAGTAGTGGAGAGTAGTGGTGTAATAAGATATTTGGTTGGAGGATGAAGAAATTTGGTTGGAATAAGATATTTGGTATGTGTATATGTTGTGTATGGAGGGTATATATATATATAGAGGGTATAAATGAAAAAGAAAAAAAAAACAAAAAACAAAAAAATAATAAAATATATCCGTTGGAGAGCCGTTTAACAACGGCTCTCCCAACCCGTGAATAGCTTCCAACCCGCCGGCTTCACTTCTGCGCACCGCTACACCTTCAACCCGCCGGGTTCAGCGGGTTGAGCCGCTGCCAACCCAAGCCTGCGGTGCGACTAGCCTAATAAGTTTATTAAAACATCTTAAAATACTTTTTAGAACATATTACTATATTAGATACTTAGACTTAGGATCAGGTGAGATCAAGCTGTTACCGTGAGACCGCGTGAGACCAATACCTAACGTATGAAACTTCACAAAAAAACACCGTGAATGTACTTAAAACTCGAATACGCAGACCTAAAATTCACATTCGATGCAAAAAAATATCGAAAACAGGCTAAAAAACGAAACCTTCACAGCTCAAGTTCTGTGAAGGTTACATATATATATAATGCGAACCTTCACAAAAAAACCTGCTGTGAAGGTTTCGTTTTTTAACCTTTTTTTGAAATTTTTTTTTCAATAGTGTTTTTTAGTATGTTTTAACGATGAATGTTCAATTTTTTTAACCTTCACAAATGTTTTGATGTGAAGTTTCAAGTAAAATATGTTGGTCTCACCGGTCTCACCAAAAAAGCTTGGTCTCACCGGAACTTAACTCTAGATACTTAATAGGACACTATTGTAAAAAAAATGTCTTCTAATTTGACATGTTTATAGGAAACTTCCCATAAAATAGCGAATATCATATTTTATTTTAAAATATACCCTAAAAACTTGCTAATGTGCCTAAAAGTTTCCAATAAATATATTACAACATTTTTATATATCACATTTTGTTGTTGATTGATCCTATAAGCTTAAGAAATATAAAGTGATTCATTAGGATACCTAGACATTGTTGTCCTGCTATAAACCCGATTATATTGCAATGATGATGTATTTCAAACATATTTAAATATATTTCCATTTTCATGCAATTTGACCTTGTTCCAAATAATTTCTCAATCTTAATTTTTACCTATACTCTTTCAACTCACAGCTGCATATTGTAATGTAGTTGCTTCGTATATATGCATATTTAATTAATGGGTTAAGTTTATACACCAAAATGTATTCAAGTTGTCATATTTTATTATTGTGTGTACTCAACTTTAAAACTTAACAATTAATGTACTAAACCTGCTAAAGTTGTCATTGCATGTATCCAACTTTATCAAAACCTACCATTTAATGTATCCAACTTGTCATGAAATACATTAAATGACAATTTTAGCAGGTTCGGTATATTAATTGTTTAGTTGTAAAGTTGAATACACACAATGATAAAAGGTGACAATTTGGATACATTTTGGTGTACTTAACCCTTAATTAATTTGCTCTTAATTAACAATTATCACACATCTAATTTGTACAGGAAATTGAAAGTAATCTTGTAGATCCTTCCTACATATCAGATATAAATATGGACTTAAAAACTCCTAGAATGTTTTTCATTGAGGTGCACGAAGATTTGCTTAAAGAAGGCCGAGATTGGATGAAGGACACAGCAAATTCATGTACTATCGTAGCAGCACTCATAGTGACAGTGGCATTTGCAGCCGCCTTCACGGTCCCAGGTGGAAGCAAAAGTGAAGGAAAACCTGTGTATTTAGATAATGGAGCCTTTATGCTTTTCATCATATCAGATGCCGTTGCGTTATTTTCTTCTGTTACGTCAGTGTTGATGTTCTTAGGGATACTGACTTCACGATTTGCAGAAGCGGACTTCCTTTACACGTTGCCAGCGAGAATGACGATTGGACTTATCTTTTTGTTCTTATCATTAACAGCTATGATTGTAGCATTCAGTGCAACTCTTTCGGTTGTGCTTCAAGATAAAGTCAGGTGGATTGCAGCTCCTCTTCTTGCAATCGCATGTATTCCTGTGGGTGTGTTTGCCGTGCTACAATTTCCTTTGCTCAAGAAGCTAATCAAGTCCACATTTGGACCAAGCATTTTTCACAGGCAAAACAAGAGAATGTTTCATTAGGTGTAAGATAATATATATATATATATATATATAATGTTTGTGTGTTTTGTAGGCAAAGATGGAGGTTGGAATGCTAATAACGTTTTTAAGTTTGTAATTTAATAATTGTGATACTCAAAATAAGTTTGCAGAAAAAGTTTGCAAGTTGTATTAATAATCTGTTTTGCTGCCACTACTATATGATATAAATTTGGGTTGATTCATGAGGATTGATTCGCGTGAGACCAAACATTTCCGTAAGACCACAAAATAACATTGAAACTTCGCAAAAAGATAATGTAAATGTATAAAAAGTATCGACTATTCACTCTTGTGAAGGTTCAATCTTATATTTATTTTATGAGAATGCCAACCGGAACTTCTATTTTATAGGCTAGCAAACAAGAGAGAGAGGGGCATTATATGTTTTTACAGAATCTAGGGTTGGAGCCTCCACATAATCGGATATTTAACACTTCCTTTACACCTAGCCGAAATCCAACTAATTAAACAATTTCCATGTATTTATTTTGTCTCACCAAAAAATATTCTAAACATGAGAAATAATTGATGAGTTTATATAAAATGAACATGTCCATTTCCAAAACAGGAAAAAAGTATATATTTAAAAATTTGGTATATGAATTCAACATAATATGCGACTCCAATCAATTATCTTTGTCAAGCCTTCGCAATTTCCTTTACTAACGGAGCTAGTCTACACATATGGACCAAACATTTTGTTTACCAACAAAACAATCATATGATTTATTAGCTATCGTTTTGTACATTTGCAAATGGGTGCATAACTAGACGACCACATTTTCGGATTTATGTATATGATTAACTAAAATGGGATTTTGTTGACAATATTTAAGCCTCGGTGTTCTCGTGGGTCTGCTGCAATAGGTCTCTTGAAAAAGGAGGTTTAGTTGGGTCTCTTCTCTCTTGGATTTGTAATCTCCTGAACTTGTCCTTCTAGCATCTTGCTAGCATTTTTATGACATTAAGCTTTAAAGAAAAGAGCCATCAATGTAAGTGAAAATGGAATAATCAAATAAAATTAGGTAAGAGTTATCATTATTCCATCTTTTTCTTCCTATTAATTAATCTAAGATGGCTTTCAACTTAAACTATATTAATTCCATAAAATATTATTAAACTATACAAATCTTTTCGCCAACTTTTATCATATTAATTGACTACATTTATTATTAGTTTGTCGTACATAAAAATATTTTTTATAGAGAAAATGCGTTAATATTAACTATTTTGTAGAATCTACAATAAGATCTGATATACACTTATTAACAAATTAAGATTAAATAATTAAGTGATCATTTAGATATATTACCTCTAAGTGTTATAAGGTTAGTTTCCGATTACATGCATTCAAACTCTGAATAGATAGAGTCACCCAAATGAAACAAAAGCGTAGATGCCAAAATTTTCTCTCTTTCTCTATTTTGCTTTAAAAACCCCAAAAATATTTAAATCATGACGCCCACATTCAACTATTAAAAAACCAAACCAACTAATATTTTTCACAAAATCATTACTTCCTCGTTTTTATGGCCTTGGATTCAAGTACGTTATAAAAAAGAATCAAAAACATAATATACATGAAATTAAAAACTAAAACTTAAAAGAAATTATAAAAAATTTATTTGAAATTAAACCAATACTTAGGAGAGAAATCCAATGCAAACATCACTCTACCACAAGAAACTGGTGTCATTATTGTAATTTCAAAAAATATACAGTTCCACTTACACCCAACAAAGTAATCAAAACAAAACCGAAGACTTTTACCTACTGATTTAACTTGAGAAATTCGTCGGTGAACGGCCGATTCGTCTCAAAACCACCACAAAAGTTTGTAGGTAATTTGTTCGTGGGAAACTCAAATCAGACAGTTAATTGAGGGATTTCCTGGATGATCCGTTGGTTTTTTTCCTAAAAAATTATTGGATTCTACCGAACCATGGTATTTTTTCGGTGATGCGGCAATAATCGAAGACAGAAATTTCCCGGTGTCATTTTTGTTTATAAAAATTATTTGTTTTGTAGTAAATACAATAACATGAAACTTAAAAGTTTTTACGCTACGACTATAGATACGATGTCCCTAGCGTATGCACCATAGTGGATCCACTCCAGGGACGGACCTCATAAGGGCCCACGGTGGCACGGGCCACCGTATTATTTTATTGTCGTAGTGTATAAAAAATAGGTGTCACTGTATTAATTTGTTGTGTGCCACCATATATATTTTGAAGCTGAAAAAATTATCCAAACATCCCTTGGCTTAGACCATCTCCAGTGGGGTCATCAAATCTTACACTAAACACTAAATTTGGTGTAAATGTTACTATTCACATCTCCAATAGGGTAGTGATTTTTTAGACTAAATTTAGTGTGATGAATAGTATCACACTATATTTGGTGTAATACTATTTTTTACACTATTTTTAACACTAATTTTCTATGTAAAAAGGATTTGGTGTAAAAAAAAGTGTTACCCATTGGAAAAGATCTACTAATAACACTAAATCTTACACTATTTCTTGCACTACTTTTGACATTTGGTGTAAAAAATAGTGTTACCCATTGGAGATGCTCTTAGTTGGTTAGTTTCTTGCTATTCAAAGGTGAGGTCATTGGTTCAAATCTTGTTAGTATCATTTTTCTATTTTTTTAGCTTTTAATACTATATTTATTATGTTTCTAAAAATTTCGTAGTGATAATAGTTGAACACGAGACCTTTCATTTAAAAGGATAAGAACCAATCGCTAAACCAATATTAACTTTATAAAAAATATCTCAATATATTTCTTATAGTAAATGATCCACTCCTCGGTGACGAAAATGAGATTATGAAAGAGGGTAGGTAGATAAGTTTGAGGTCGAAGATTTCTTCTTCCAACTAACAACAGCCGGCTTAGTTTGAAGAACAAAACAGCAAACATCCATTTCATCCCCATTAAACAACTATCAAATCTTGACCTTTAATGTTGAAATCAAATCAACCAATCACAAGCCTCCTATTCTAAATCCAAAACCTAACTTGGATCCAATGTTAATATATAAATGCATGCATGCCAACACCATCGATCTATAGACATTAATTTCAAACAAATTCAACAAAGAAGATGAGTTCTAACAGCCATTTAATCGTTGGTCTCTCGATTCAGCAAGCTGCATTAACCAACGATTGGGATTCCGTAGAACCAATCTTCGAACAAGATCCGAAGTCGATGACCAAACGGATCACTTGCAAAGGGGAAACGCCGCTAATGATTGCGGTGGGAACCAATCGCTCGCATGATTTTGTGAAACGGTTGGTGGATCGTGTCGTTGAAGTTGGCGATGTGGATAAGCTGTTTGACACTTGTGACGTCGGTGACAACCCGCTCCATCGTGCTGCTAGGATCGGGAACACGACCGATGCTAGGGTTTTGGTGGGAGTGAACCAAGGTATGACTCTGGTTCCGAATAAGGATGGTTATCGACCGTTGAATTTGGCTGCGGCACATGGAAACAAGCGCACGCTTCGATACTTGTTGTCGGTGACTACGGACGTAGTCACCGAGGAGGACGGGAGTAGTCCATACGCAGGGGTTGCTGGTGGCGATCTCATTACCGTCATGATTCAGGCCGGATTCCTCGGTACACCTAGCTTTTTCTTAACGATTTAATTATGTTGATTGTAGTTCATATAAGAAGGTTAAATATCGTGAGAAGATAAGAAAAGAAGGTTTATACGTGAATCACTGAAAAAATGAGCCCATATGAATAATATGTAACCGGTATGAATATCAAAACGTTAGTAGCCAAGCGGTGGGTAACATCCTTGGGAAGAACAGTGGATGGAATCTCTGTCTATCCGGGTTCGATTTCATGGGGTGAACATGTGGCAATACCCTGACCATGGGTCGACTTTCGGGTCGGTCCATGGTCACAGGTCGCCGAGGATTAGTTGTGTATGGAGCCTGAATACCTCGTCGGCTTCGGGTCGAGACGTACGTGATCTTCCGTTCAAAAAAATCACATACGCTATTTTCAAAAAAAAAATCGGAGATGTTAAAAGATTCGCATATGAACCTTCAAAGATATTTAACTTTCTTATTAAATAAAAACGTGACAATTACAAAATTATCGATTAATATTATTTGATTATTGTATAATGAAGGTAATGAAAATCGAAAAATAAAATTCAAAGTTGGTTTAAGCCTTAAGGCCCAAGACCATCGGAAACAAATTCTTAAAAATAGAGATTTTGGAGATCTTTCCTTCAATGGATTCTCTAAACCATCTCCATTTGAAATTATGAGAAACAATGAAAATCTTAAGTTTAAAGATTTCTCCAAAAATTATTACTTAAGACAAAAAATGATATTTTATGCATTCTATCGATAAATTACTTGAAAATGAATGTTTAAAAGAGATAAATAATACTTTTTGAAATGCATTGAATACTTTAACAATATAAATAATTATATAATTTCGAAGATTGAGAAAATCTTTTAGAAATGAAGGTTACTTCTTCATCTTGAAGAATTTGTTGGAGATATTTTAAGATGAAAGATTTTGCTGCCAAACGTCATACCACAACATCTTGCCCTTCGCAAACTTATCATTTCTATTGTATACCAACACCGTAATTTCTAACAAGTCAAAAGTTATTGTTGCATAGGTTGAATTTATTTTCGACCTGTTATCCTCTCTGATTGGTTTATGAATAAGCCTACTAATTATTAACTCTTGGATTTACTCCCCATCACGCATCTAGGGGTGTAAACGAGTCGAGCCGAGCTTGAGCTCGGCTCGTTTAAGTGTATAAAGCTCGAGCTTGGCTCGTTTCGAGCCTTATGTGTCAAGCTCGAGTTCGAGCTCGTCAAGAATTTAGCAAGTTTGGGCTCGGCTCGAGCTCGGCTCGTTTACCTATAAATTAATATTAATATGTATTTTTTATTTTTTAATATTTTTATTATTTAGTATTTAAATATTTAATAGTTATTGTTTAATATATATATATATATATATATATATATATTAGTTGATGCTCGTTTAGGCTCGCGAGCTTAATTGTAAAAGCTCGAGCTCGAGCTCGTTTATTAAACGAGCTCGAAATAAGGCTTGAGCTCGGCTCGGGCTCGTTTAAATCGAACTCGAGTCGAGCTTTTAACGAGTCGATCCCGAGTAGCTCACGAACAGCTCGACTCACTTACACCCCTACACGCATCTACCAAAGGCTAGCTCAACATTTTTGTAACATTGAGTTTTCATGTCTTCTTTTAAATTGCTCATTGTACAGACATAGCGATAGAAATAATCGCTCGACATCCGAATATCGCGCTAGAAGAAGACAAACACAAAAGAACAGCGTTAGAAGTATTAGGTACCAAACCGGAATATTTTAGTAGCGGAAGCACGCTTGGATTATGGGGTCATCTCATTTATATATGTAAATCTCTCCGACTCTTGCTTTTCTAATGATGCTTGGATTGGTCGACATTTTAAAATGAATATTGTAATTTTAAAAGTTATATTCAAATGGTCATTTAAATATTCTTCTAAATAACATATATCAATTATTATGTTTTTGGTTGATGCAAGTTATACCTATAAACAAGAGGAGTAAACAAGTTGAACAAGTCAACTTTTCTTCGATGGCGACCAAGGTATGACACTCCCATTTTTCATTTATATATTGGAAAGTCGATAGCTAATGCGACATTTTGAATAGACGTGTCCAAAAAAGCTAGCTTGTATCTAAAAGCGTCCTATAAACCTAGTGTTGTAGTAATTTTATATATCAGTGATCAAGATGTAACATATTTTTCTTGATTATTAACATTCAACTCATTCATTTCTTCGTACCCACTTTGGCCATGTAATCAATATATGTTATTCAACGGTCTTTTGGCTATTGCCTTCTTGTTTGTGTTTTTGCTCCCAGTTTTTGCGTCATTTCTTGGTCTTTTGGGTGCTGCGTTTATGTTCGTGTATGGTTGGTTTTTTGTGGTTGTACTTTATGTTCATTAATAAACTAAAATTGCTTATTGTCGGTCCAAAAAAATATATATGTTAGTTAACCGTTGATTGCATGGATATTAAGTTCTCATGTTATATTATGGTAAAATATATCACATCAAAAGTAAATGATACCACATATATATGTTGAAAGTTGTTTATTGCTACACTAAATAGGAAATTAATTAACAAATTAAATATGAATATAAAAAGAATAATTTGGTAACCCTTTTTGACTTTCATCCTTAAACAGTTTATCATTGGATTTTGGAATGTTTTCCGATACATAGGTATGTCACACATTCAATATTACTTATATTGTTACTTTGTTTATGGTTGTTTATTATCGATGATTGCTAACTTTAGATCATCTATACTATGCATATTAATTATTGTATGTAGCTCCCCCAATCAAGAAAATCCATGATATCAAAGTAAAAAATTATCAAAGCAAGCTACTCACCGAACATATATGTAGAAAAGTTATAGAAAAAGCCGACCACGATACAACGTGGAAGATCTTAGGATCTTCGACGTATGCAGCAGTCCAACACGGAACTCTAGAGGTCGTCAAAGAGTGCATTTCAACTTATCCCGACATAATTTGGTACACGGGTACCGATGAAGAGTTTCACTTGTCTCTGGAAGCCATTACTCAACGCCAAGAACAAGTGTACAATCTTTTATCGGAATCATCTGCTCACAGGGTATACCAAACAACGTTGATCGATAATAAAGAAGAAAAGGAGAACTCATTACATAAGGCTGCAAAGTTGGCCCCGCCTCATCGACTTAATGTTGTCACTGGTGCGGCTCTGCAAATGCAACGCGAGCTTCAGTGGTACAAGGTGATTGTATATACTGAACTTATAACTAATTAAATGTTTTCCAATAGTTATTAAATGAAATTGGGCAACCTAATAGGACAAAAAAAGCGCATCGTTCTATTAGTTTTTTTTCTTTGAACGGCACTTTTGAAAGTATTGCATATATAGAAAAACCAAGGGATTGTTCAATTGGTTTTCCATATAAATAAAGCTGCAATTGTGAATTAATCTATTTGTATAGATTGAGAAATAGTTTGTTTGGGAGGGTTTTTCATGTATGGGATGAGAAATAAGATATGAGTCAAATTAAGCTTATTAAGTTGTTGGCAATAGGTCCTAGTAGACATTTTACAAAAGTGTCATAGAAAGTAAAACACAATGATCTATTTTTCTTATCCTATTAGATTGTCCAACTTCGTCTATACAACTTTTTGGTCAAAATTAGTGCTAGTAACTCATTATAACATAAGGATACACCATTTTTGGTCCCATAAACATAAAATACCATTAAATTAATATTTAAATCCACGAGGATAATTAACGTCCTAATTCCTAAAAGATCCATTTTGTACAAAATATTTGTACCATTAAATATTTAAATCCACATGTGGTAGTATCCCCTTAACAATATTGTCATCTTTGTGCAGGAAGTCGAGAACTTCATTGACCCATTGCTTAAAAATGCTTTGAACAACAAGAAAAAATCCCCAAAAACGATTTTCATCGAAGAACATGAGGGGTTACTTAAGGACGCACAAGATTGGATGAAAGAAGCATCGGCATCATGTACCGTGGTAGCAGCACTCATCGTGACAATGGCATTTGCAGGTGCCTTCACGATCCCAGGTGGAAACAAAGACGATGGCAAACCTTTATTCATAGACAAAGCAACCTTTATGCTTTTCATCATATCAGATGCCATTGCTTTATTTTCTTCGACTACTTCAGTGTTGATGTTCTTAGGGATACTTACGACACGATTTGCACATGATGACTTCCTTTATGCATTACCAAAGAGAATGACGATTGGGCTGGTATCATTGTTCACGGCGTTAGTCACTACTATGATCGCATTCAGTGCAACTCTTGTGCTTGTGCTTGAAGATAAAGTGCCATGGATCGTAGCTCCGCTCGTTATAATTGCATGTATTCCAATCGGTTTGCTTGCTTGGATGCAATTTCCCCTTCTCATAGAACTAGTTTGGTCTACATATGGACCAAGCATTTTTCGTAAACCAAAAGCCGATACGTAGTTTCGATATATGTGTGTGGAGGGAGGGGGGAGACGAATAAATGTTGAAAAATATCGCATTTAGGGTTTGAGTTTTTGTTGGTAATTACATATGGTTTCTTATGTTTTGTTTGCTTTGTATTTGTATGTAATTTGACAGGATCAATATATCAAGAACAGAAAACTTTAATCAAAGAAGTTTGCGGAATAACACTTTGATTATATGAACAGAACAATGGATTTGAACAAACTGTATGTGTATTGATTTCAATAGCTTAATGATTACAAACTCAAGCCCCAATCTGTTTGAACAGGCTCAAATAGACGTGCAATACTTCTCTATTGCAGGGATTACAAGAACAATCTTGAGGCTCTTAATTCTAAAACAAAAGCTATGAAAACTCGTATCTAACAAAGAAAACATATCAGCTATATATACGAATTACAAGATTACAATAAGGAAACTAGATTTACAAGATAATCTCTAAAATATCTCCAAGCAGATCGTATCTTGTCCATCTCTTCAATCATCGCAATCCTTTCCTTATCTTCATCTTGTCAGCAGTGGTAAAAACAAAAGCAGTGTTAACTTTAAACCAGCAGTGGTAACTTTGTTCAAGCAGTGGTAACTTTGTTCAAGCAGTGGTAATCTTCAAAGGCAGTGGTAAGTTGATCTTCAGTGTTGACTCACATACTGGCAGTGGTAACCTTCAAATAAACTAGCAGTGGTAATCACTCCAAAGCCAGCAGTGTTAATCTTCAGCAGTGGTAATGCAACAGATTTAATCCTAACATAATTGCTTACCCATAACTAGCTTTTTGAAAGATGTTATTTGAAACAAAATCATGAGACAAGAAGTGTTTTCGTATTTACCTAAATCACAGGTGTTATCGCTTGAACTATTCCCAATATATATATAGGGGTGGGTTCAAATACAAACCACTTTTTCGTTGTGAACGTGAAGACAAACGAGAGCGCGCCACGTGTCACTCTGAAATTTCAGCGACTTAGTGTTAATCATACTGAATAACACTATTATTCAGACTGAATAAAGCGTTATTCAGTATGAATAACACTAAGTCGTCGGAATTCAGAGTGACACGCGCGACTTGTAACCAAAAAGCCCGCGACTTAGTGTTATTCAGTCTAAATAACACTATTATTCAGACTGAATAACACTAAGTTGCGGGACAGGTCGCGCGCGTCAGAAATTTTTTTTGCCACGTGTCGCGCTCTCGTTTGTCCTCACGTTCACAATGAAAAAGTGGTTTGCAATTGAACTTTCACCTATATGTATATATATATATATTATACGAAATAATATATTTTTTATTTTTTTGAAAGAAAATAGGAGCTAAAAAGAACACATAACGTCCTTGTTGATGATATTTATTTATGGCTAGCCACCTAGCCTTTAAGACGAAAAAGGAAATGAAATGCAAACCATAAAGAATATATCTATTAATCGAAGGGACGAAAAGCAAAAATAACAACCAACCACATGGATGGAAAACGTAATTCACGTATACCCCTCTTTTATGTGAAATCTAACAAATTTTTTAGTAATCTGGGTGAACGATACAGTTTAGCATAACATAATTTGGATTTTTTTTTTCCTATTATATTTTAATTTTTTTCTTTATTTTAAAGAAAAGCTTAACATAATTATCGAAGAAAATCTTTTTATCAGATCTAAAAGAAAAAATAAGAAAGTTGAAGGAAGATGCTTTGGGAA